>WBMW01000802.1:2239443-2337385 GCA_013396635.1 Penelope pileata
CATTATGTCAACTCGGGATGGATATTCGAAGCGCAGGATTCCTATTGAACGCGTCTTTGCTTTAAGATTTCCCCCTGACCCTTGGGCTAAAGTCCTTGGTTGCTCAATTAAACCCAGATGAGAACAATTAATAACTAAGTAATGACAATAAGTTGGGAATCACACGGATGAACGCTCCATGTGAATAGGAAAAGCTCACACAAAAGAGCAAAAAGGATTTGTCGGCTCTTTTTAAGGGGGAATTGGCTTTTCTTTTTTCTTGCCTCTGGCTTACCAGCAAATAAAACTCACTTTTGTGTCTTTGTCGCCTTAAGGATCTCAGTGGGCAGTTGGAAGTGAGAATGGCTGTTTTCCTTTCAACTTGAGGGTGCTGGCGCCACGCAGCCCCAAGGATAGAGAGCAGCCAAAGCAAAGTTTCCTAATAACTCCCCCTGCCCGCCGCCCCCCCGCCCCGCGCAGAGCCCCGCGCCCGCTCCCGGAGCCCCCGCAGACGGCGGCGGAACGCGGAGGGGCCCCGAGCGCCGCGCACAGCCGCGCTGATGCCGCACTTTCCACGGAGGGGAGGAAATGAGGCGCACGGGAGCCAGGGCACGGCGAGCGAGCAGACGCACGGACACAGCTCGGGAAGCCATTTTTAGGCTGTAATTCCCCCAAACCAGCGCGGTGGTAGCGTTTTGGCCGGCGGCTGTGCGCTGCCATCGGCCCCTTCATGCGCTTTTGGCCGCGATCGGCTCTTTGCATCCCTGGTCCCAAACAGCGCAGCCCGAGCAGAGCGAAGGCGGCCGCAGAACTAAGGGGAAAGAACTAAGGGGATACTCTTACTGTTTCCAGAGAATGAGGCTGCTGGAAAAAAAAAGCTGCACAAATCTTCAGAGAAAACGTAAATCGATTGCCTGCTCTGAATTTCTCTCGTTTCAGGGTTTCTTGGTGGAATTTGCGATTTAACGCAAAGCCCAAACCAATGCCCTCCTTCCCCTTGAATGCTTTATCTCCCGTTTTCCGCAGCGCCCAAGCGAGCTGGGAGCGAACAGCCCCTTTCCCCCAGCGAGGGCAGGGAGCCCCGTCCCGCTGCGCGGATGTGTCCGGGACAGCGCCCGGCTCTGCAGGGGCTAGGGGGGGCGAGGGGGGTAGGGGGAGCCCCTCACTGCCACTGCGATGCTGAAACCCGGGCACAGCGTCTCCCTGCTCACATCGGCCCTTCCTCCTAAAGCGAGCGGTCTGCGTGGGGAGATGGGGGGTTCGGCACTGAGTCCCCAGTGCTGCCCGACTGCAGATGAGCTTCTGCACGGAGGTACAGAGTCATAGGATCATTAAGGTTGGAAAAGATCTCTAAGATCATCCAGTCCAGACATCAAGCAAAGCAAAAATCCCAGTCATCAATCTATGAATGGCTCAGGGGTGATTGCTCTTCATTTCTCCCAATGATACACTTCATTTTCTATTAGACACGGAGGTGGTTGGAAAGATGGAGAAAAAGCAGCCACTGATAGAGCCCCATGGCCAGGACTCTCTGCAGAGCCAGAGGGGAAATCCAAATTAAATCCAGCAGAGTGGGGACTGGAAAGCCTCCCATTGCTTGGGACATACTGCACCGTACCCAACGTGCTGTTGGGTAACGCAGTGCTTCTCTCCCTCCCTGGTCATCAGGCTGCTGTGGTTTGGGCACAGAGCTGCAAGGAGGTTTGTGGCAGGGAGGGACACCTCCTCCATCGCAGCGTGGGGGCCCAACCACACGTGTATGTGTATATGTGTATGTGTATGTAAACGTGTATGTATGTGTGTATATGCATATATATATGTGTGCATACATATTCTATCCCAGGGAGTCTGTGGGTTTCTGAAGGTTCCTCCCATGAGCTTTCAGCTCTCTCCACACCTCGTCCCAAGAGCAGCGGTGCCCGTCCCTGGCTGCAGCGATCAGCCCCGCAGCAGGGAGCCTGAAACGAGGCACGGTGACGGAAGGCGCAGCCCTCAGGGCTGGCCCTGGGGTGCTGCCCACACACACCCAGTGTGTGCCCAGGGGGCTGCAGGCACCACCAGGAGAGCTCTGACTCGCTGAACTTGGAGCAGTAAGTGGCAGCATGCTGCAGGAGAGATGTGGCACTGATTTGCTTCCAACAGTAAATCGGTTGATGTTAACTCTGCTTCACTGTACTTCTTCATGGCAGAGATGTTTCAGGGCTCCATGCTGGGCCCAGTTCCCACCCTGCAGCGACCAAAGGGAGAGGAGTGTGGGAGCTACCTGGGGACAGTCCCCCTCAGCTCCCCAGGAATGTCAGTAAATCCACTGTGCAGATCCCCTCATTCCATCTCAGGACCACGGCTGAGGATGCACCACAGCAGAGAGCAGAGCCCTCCCAGCAGGGACCCTGTCCTCACCCCTCTGCTCCCAGTGCGGGGCTGCGGGATGCACACAGCAAGCAACTGGCCAAAGGGGAGGCAAACACCCACAGCTTTTCTGCTTGCTTGGGAAAGCAACAAAGCCCTTCAGCAGGCTGCAGGACGCCCAAAGCCTTGCCAGCAAGGCAAACCTCGGGAAGGAGTTTTGTAGAAGCAGTGTTCAAAATTGGAGGATGGTTCTGTGGCCAGAATCTACTCTGGAGGACAGGGCAGACAGCAGGGTGTCGGGGAGATCAGTGCAGGGCAGGACTGAGATCTGGGGACACAGGCATGAAAAGGCACACACCAAAGCAAATGTTCTTCGAACCTGAGTGACACTTTTTGTTTAGGTGTTCATGTGGGACACACAGCAGCAGGCAGGGTGAGGAGAGGCGCCCTATGGCACACATACACCCAGGACCCTCTGATGCCAGCATCGCTGCCTGACGGAGGGCAGAGAGAGAACGGGGCAGAGGGAGAATGGGGCATCTCCCTGTGAGGAGAGGCTGAGAGCTGGGGCTGTTAGCCCAGAGATGGCTGAGAGGGGCTGGCAATTGGGACGTTTTGCAATTCCTCGCTTTGCATGCGAGAGAGAAAGGAAGTGGCAGTGGGAGGGGAAGACTGTTAGCAGGGGATGACAAAATGATGGTAACTGGAAGGCTGCAAGCAGTGCCGGGAAGGGCTCGGGAAGGGAGGAAAAAGAATTATTTCCAACAGGCAAGCTGGAGGGAAGGAACAACTTTCTTTTGATCCAATGTTTTGTGTGCACTGGGCATTATTATGCAAATATCAGCTAACACAAATACAGAAGTAATGCTGGGATGCTTTAAAAATTATGGGGCAATTGTCTTACACCGTAAATGCATTCACATGTAAGCCAATGGACCTGCTCCATTCACATCAGCGAAGGACTGCTGGGGTTCTGACACCTGCCCTCATAATTCCTTGTGTTCATTCGTTCTGGGGAGCATCTGCTCCTCGCACTTCACTCACTAAAATCCATAACTGCTTTTCAAAATCTTTGTAATGAGCTTTGGACTTAGGGTGAAAGCCACATCCACGGTAAACCACGAGAAGAGACAGTGGGATGTCACGGATGTTGTCAGTCTTGCTGAAGATTTTTCTTTCTGTGACATTGTCAGTCCTCTCTTTGGGTAAGAGAGGATTGTGCATAAACAACAGGAATTAAATTCTATTTTTGAAAGAGAAAGCAGGGCTGCAAAATATGATACATGTGCTGTGGGACTGGAAGGGACATGGAGGGAGACAGGAGGCAGCAATATTCATCACTTCAACACTTTAAGCACGAGTTGCCCTGAGTTACTGACTTACCTCCCCTGGAGGACCCACCTGGCTGTGCAGACCCTGCAGGTTGCTGAGCAGAGGTGTGCCCAGCTGCCCCTTAGCTGGGAAACACAACATGAGCTCCCTACAGCACCTTCAGCTGAGAGCCTGCAGAGCCAGGAGGCAGCACGGCTGTGAGGGCTCACAGTGGTGCAGGTACAAGTCGTAACTCAAATGCAAACTTTCTGTAGTGAGTGATTGGCATAGCTAAAAACTGTAGCCACAGCCTTTCTGTAAGTATTAACTGCATGTCCAATACCTACATTCAAAAAGATTGGATGTGAGCTTTTATTTCAGAATTAACATAGACATTGTTTGAAGGAGGATTGGCAGCATCTTTAGTCAAAAGACTGAAGACTAAAAGAGTCATTTCTTAAATGAAATGTCCTCAACAGCATTTTGTCAGCTATGATACCTGAATTAGGGTGAGCCTAGCACCCTTATTAGCTCAGAGCTCAAACGAAGATCATTAGCCAGCTCTAACTCAAGAAGCTTGGTGCAAGCATGTAAATTTTCCCTCTAAATAATCACATTTTCAAGTACATACTTAACATCAATCCAAGTAAAAAAAAATGGAAAGAAAATAGAAAGCTGCACAAGGCATAAAATAAAATGAGAAAGCTGAGATGGACATGTAATCCTAAACTATTCTAACTTTTTAAAATACCAGACTGAATTTCAAACAAGAATTGTTTTCCCTTCCTCAAAGACGGCTTTAATAGCAGCCAAGTTTGAAGTTTCTAATGACATTTATTTCTGAGCTATGTATTCATGTTTGAGAATTTCACTTTGGATGGTTGGAGGCTGTGATCTTTTTCAAGCCTATATAATGTTTAACATGACTGAACTGATTTTTGAAACTAAGAAATGCAGAGGTATTGAAAAATGCCCAGAACAAGAATGGGCATTTCCATTCCATAAGGAATCTGTTTGGAAAGAAATTATGGGGAGTTATTGGAATTAGAATCTAAGTTTATCTTAAGTTTGCTGGAAGGGAAAGTTGTATTATATGAGACAATTAACCATTGGCTTCGGGTCTGGTCCAAAGCCCAATAAAGTCAGTGGCGTCTTTCCACAGGCGAACTAGCAGACTTTGGGTCTGACTCATAAACTGCAGAGTTCCACCGAAGATAATAGTTCTACACTGCTTATGTGAAAGTTAAATATAGCCCAGTGTTTGTAAGTGTGTGTGTGTATGACGGCTAATTTAAAAGCCTAGTTAAGATTGGGTTACTGTTTCCATTTAATTCATATGCATATGTTTGTATTTGTAGGCATGTTCACGTAAAGACAGACATCTGTGAGTGTGTAAGCACACATACAGCTAATGGCATGAGGATGATTGAATCAAGCATATACACGATGGTAAATATCAGCATTTGCTGCAGCAGATACCACCGCTGCAATATATATAGTCTGACAGATCTGAACATACAGTTTCAAAACCAGCAGCATCTGTTTACATTGAACTACAATAAAAACTGAAGGAGGCATCAGTTAGTATTAGAATTTTATCTTTTCAATGTCCAGAAACAGTTTCTGTGCCTTTGATGTAGACTGTCAAGCACTACTGGAAAATTGCATCTCTCTGATTACCGCATTCAGTACAAAGGAAAGGGCACGACTGCCTGGCAGCATTGGTCAGGGGGACCCTGCAGGGACTCATTTTTTGGATACTGATAACCTAAGTTAGCTCACATTCAAGAAAAAGAAAAAAAAAACAACCCACAACTAAAAAAACCCCAATAAACAGTAACACAATCCTTGCACAGAAGTGGGAAAAACAAGGGGCACTATTTTGGATGATCTTGTAGAAAGTGATACAGCTCTTGTGCTTAACCTTTATCTCCTCTGGCTGCTTTCTCACATAGGGTTCCCTGCATCACCCATGAGAGTTTATCCTGAATATAAACTGAGAGAGGGCAGCACCACTGCTTACACAAGGATGAGCATGTTTGGGCCCATGGGGAGAACCAGATTAACCATGACATGGCTGTATTGTGCCTGGTGAGGTGGCTTCGCATTTTGAGGCATTTAGGGTTGGTACTGGCTTATCTGCTTGGACTCAAATCCCAGTTCCTCATTTCTTCCCTTAGATGATACAGAGTCCTCTTAGCTATGTGTGACAAAACATTTTACCACATGTTTCAAGATGGATCGGGTGCCTGATTACATTTAGAGCTGTGACCTTGCTAATGGCTGTGGTGGCAAAAGGAGGGTGCAGGGAGGGGTGGTTAGAAAGTCATAGGGGACTGAAATCTGTAAAGTGGTCATGTCACCAAGAGAAGAGTGGCATTTTCTTTCAGACAACTCCTCTTTTACTTGAGCAAGATCCTCTCCTCTCCTCTCCTCTCCTCTCCTCTCCTCTCCTCGAAAAAAAAATAGAAAAAAGGAAAAATAGCCAGCTGGCACACCGTGGAGCTGAGGGAACAAAGCGATCACAACATCCTCCATGCAGAGATTGCCAAAGCACAGGAGGAAGGCAAAGAGATCCCATAAAAGATACATCCCCAAAGATGCAGCTTGCAGTGAACTGCAGCAAGAACTGTGCAAAAGACACTGCATGCATTGTACTGTGCCTGGCAGCAGCATTTATTTAGTATGGGCAAAGTAAGTGCATGAACATAAACATTAGCAAACAAGCTACTTTACTGGCAATTCACAGGGAGAAGTTCCAGAGCGCTTAATGCAACCACAACCAGGGGGACTGAGGTGTTAGTGTGTATCTTAATGAGAGGACAGGCCAGGAAAGGGATTACCCAGACTTTCCAGCTGCAGGGTTTGAGTACTGTGGGATAGCTGCCAGCCACTTGGATTCTGCTTGTCCTGGAGCACAGGTAAAACTGCAGGTGTCCAGATCTCAGGGAGAAAATCTGCATGCTCTCTGCCTCCAGGAGCTGCCTGGAAGGAGTTGGTGCTCCTCTGCCAGGCTTTCCTAGAGACATAACAGCAGATCCTAAAGCCTTAAATGAAGCAACCACCTAACTTGCTCCAAGGAAGCTCATCTCGTGCTGTGGAGGACTCACCCTGCGCTCAGCCTCTGGGAAGTGCTGAATCCAGTATCAGGCAGTCAGGTATGCTGGCACAGGGCACACAGCTGGAACAGGACACAGCAGCCTAGCTCTGAGCAAGCAGAGCTCGGGATTTATCTAACATAAAATGCAGTGCACTGAGCGTGGTACAAGGTGTTTTTAATTTAACCTTAAAGGCCCCTACTTATCAACCACATTGGGCATCTGAGCATCTGCCGTAGCTGCTCTGAAATACCTTAAGAGACCAAACCAAGTGTTCTTTAGACGGAACAACACCTGTGTTTGGTATCCAGAAGTGGTCACTGAATGCATCCATGTTGGTTTTTTTTGTTTGTTTCAGAATTTCCCATGCATGCTTATTGAACCTAAGAAACAACTCAGTGAGGAGCTCAGACATGAAGAGGATTATACAGTGTTCACTTCATCTCTCCATTTTATTCTACCTCTCCATTTACTCTCCTTCAATTATACTCCTGTCCCACTGTAAGTCTTTAAATTCATGTTTGTGTTCAAACACTTATTCACAGACTCACAGGACTGTAGGGGTTGGAAGGGATTTCTTGAGATCATTTAGCCCAACCCCCTGCTAAAGCAGTTCCCTATTGGAGGTTGCAGAGGAAAGCATCCAGGTGGGTTTTGAGTATCTCCAGAGAAGGAGACTCCACAACCTCTCGGGGCAGCCTGTTCCAGTGCTCTGTAGCCCTCACAGTAAAGAAGGTTTTCCTCACGCTCATATGGAACTTCCTGTGTTTGTTCCCATTGCCCCTTGTTCTGTCACTGGTCACCACCTAAAAGAGCCTGGCCCCACCCTTTTGACACCTGTCCTTTAGATATTTATAAGCATTGATCAGATCCCCCCTCATTCTTCTCTTCTCCAGGCTGAACGGCCCCAGGTCTCTCAGCCTTTCCTCACAAGGGAGATGCTCCAGGCCTCAGTCATCTTTGTGGCCTTCTGCTGGACTCTCTCCAGCAGTTCCCTGTCTTTCTTGAGCTGGGAAGCCCAGAACTGGACCCAGTACTCCAGATGTGGCCTCACCAGGGCAGAATGGAGGGGGAGGATCACCTCCCTCAAGGTGAATATATAGTTGTTAGAACATCCGGTAACATGTAATTGCTTTTTACTATGTATTAATTTGCCTTTTCTTCTACATGGGAATTTGTATATGTGTTATATTTGGCTCCAGTCCTGCAAACAGTTGTGCCCATGAATAACTTTACCCACATTAGGAGCTCCGTGGATCACAGCTTCTCTCTCACCCGCTGAATTCTGTGAACTTACTCATGCAGTTAAATTGCCCATAGCATATGTATTTTCTAGATCAGGGCCTCTCCTTGTAAGTTAGATCTTTATAATTAATTTAAGACATAAATACATATATATATATTTTAAATAAAGGAACCAAATCCTTGGAAAGTGGCAATAAATTTTTAGACCTGCACTTTTTGGTGCAATAAAATGCACCCTGGTTTGCTAATTAATAACTGTTTTTTAATTTGACACTCTAAATATGAAATAACACTGACATGTTACTAAACCATTTTATAAAATATTTAATAATTTAATATATTAAAATAACAAACAGCTTAAGCAGCACAACAAGTTAAGAACATTTTCTCAAATGCTGCGTTCACAGAAGGTGCCATTGTACCCAAGCCTCTCAGCCAGCACATAAATGCACCAGGCTTTGATCCTAAAACCTTTGCCAGTTGGACATGGTTGTGCCTGCCCACAACCCACTAAGTGTCCTGGAATGCAACAAGTGGTTGGATCAGAGCCTCAGATCTGAAGATCCCCTAGGCTTCAAAGTGCTCATTTAGAATAATTCTCTACTTTCCATTAGAATTTGCTGCAGCTCTCTTTGGAAGGGGTGCTAGCTCAATAATCTGTGATTGGTGCATTATTCGTTTTCTGGAAGGACACAGAATATCCTCTGGTGGGGGGCTGAGGTTATTTTAACTTCTACATCAACTTCATTTTGGGCATGAAAACGCAAGGAAACATCTCTGCAGGAAGGAACGGAACTGGCAAGATGTGAGCCGTGTGACTGGCCGTGGGTCTGATAGCTCAGCATCCTCACAGGGGCAGACAGGTTTCACTGCGAATCACAGCTCAGCTTCAGCAGGCCTGGGACTTTGCTTCTGACTTTCCTCTACTGATCCTTGCTCCTGATTCAAATCTTGTCTCACTCCTCTCTGTTGGCTCTCTCTGTCCTGGGCATTGTGCTTAGCTTGGTGGCCGTGCTGTTTGGTTGGCTGATGCTGTTGTCACCTGTCCCCATGCAGGTGGTATTTGTGTCTGTCAGTAGGAGCAAGGGACTTGGCTTTCTGTCTTCACCTGCTCAACTTCTGCTCTAGGACAGCTCAGTCCTACAGCCTCCCTCCCGGCAATGGCCCAGACCACCCCGAGCCACTTCAGCCCCAGTAACACCTGCTCCATTTCCACTCCTCACTCCTTAAAAGCACACATCTGTCCCCAAAGCAGACATTCCTAGGACTAGTTTCTTTTTGCTCAGCTCCAAAGCACAGCCTCCTTTGCCACCAGCTTGCTTGCGATACACGTGTCCCACACTCTTTAACACCTGACATGGATTTCAACAGGGTCTTTTGTGAATGAAGTGGGCCTAGAAACCCCGCAGGAAAATCAGACGAAAACAACTGTTCACAGCTCTCTAGAAATTGGTGTCAGCTCCCTGATACAGAGAGTTTTACAGCGCTATAAATCAGGCTGAAAATGTAACCAGAAGCCCTGTTAGCTTTCTGTTTCTTTTAGCACATCCGTTTCTTGTAAAATTCCGATTAGAGGGACTGGTCTCTGTAGAAATCATTCACTCTGAACCCAACAGGGCTATAAATCAAAGAGCTACAAATCACCACAATTTGCAGATTCAGGGTTTCATCATTTTATTGCTTTTGGAGAGGCTATGTAAATGTTTTTGGAGAATATCGACCTCTGCATCCTCTGTCATGTTGTGGGATGATGGAGAAAACTAAAACATTTTCTGAAAACCAGGTATCTCCTTCATAGGACTCATACAGTATTGTTTCTGTAAGGATTTGAGGCTGGAGCGCTTTTCCAAATGAAGATTTGTACCAAAATTAGTGAGACTACACCCACAGCTTGGGGCTACAGGAACAATTATTTTCTTATGAAGGCAGCAGAAACCGTGTAGGATTTTACAAGGGTTTCTGTGCAAAGGAAAAATGCGATTTGGTGATGACCATATAAATAACACCATTTACAACTCCACTGCCACAGCCCTTGTTTAGCTATACAAAAATGATGATTATCTGCTGCAGCAGGCAAAGATTTCACCACATCAGAGTATGAATGACAGAACTGTTCCCAAGAAACTTCACCCTCCCAGTGACAGTAAATTCAATCTAGCTAGCAAACTCCAAATAACCCTGAGATGAGTCACACCAGCCTGCCCGGCGATACATCAGACCCAGCAGAGGCCACAGCTGTGATTCAGCAGTTGATGTGAACTGGGAACCATTAGAGGAGCACTTTTAGAGATGGCTTTGTCATGGGTCAGGTTCGGTGCAGTGCTTTTGCGGGCTCCAGTCCTGGAGAGATCCCTCACCTTCACCTACTTGCTTCCTGAGGCATCAAGTCCAATGTCATCAGCAGACTTGTAGCTTCTCAGTGCAAAAGTTTTCTGCTCACCATCTGATTCACCTCATTATTCGCAAACTACTCTGAGCTTCTGCAGCTCTTAAGGGGAAAAGACAACCATACAAAGGAAAAATGGCTCTGGACGCAGGCTGAATGCGTTAAATTATTTCCTCTAGATTTAGTAATACAGTGACAGTATGCCATTTACCAGGGCTGAATTTAATACCTATGGATATTTAATTGAACTAAACTGGTGCCTGGGAGCTCCAGCATGGGCTGGATGCCCACTGCACAAGATATTATATGTCAGAGAAAAAGAAAATGGTCCATGCCAAGGCGAGCTCGTAAGTCTCTGAATTGCCTTTACCAGGACATATGTAAGTTTAGATTTCTCTGTACTACATGCAGATAATGTATAATGTAAGGGGAAAACTTTCAAAGGCACAGCTAATTATGAGACATCTTACTCTCCCTGACCTTCAGAGGGATTTGTGATGCTTATTTGCCTATGGTGACTTGAAAAGGACCACTTAGGCACCTAAGTGATATGATCACATTTTTCAAAAGCCCCTTTAAATACTGGAAAATACTCTCCGAAATGAGAACTATGCTTCATAGTCACTGTTTTTGACTGACTGACTTTTCAAATTCCGCCTTGTGTTTGAACAGATCCTTCATTGCTATTCTGTAGTCTATAAAGCCAATTGAAGGCGTTAAATGAGAACTGAAGGGTATTTTAAAGGTTGGTTTAAGATTCCTCTCTGAGCAGGTTTGCGTAGTGTTACAGTAGGACACCATCTGCTGTCCAAGCAGAGTCCGACTGCAGCTGCCTCAACAGCGGAATGCGATTTCCTAGCTGTAAAAATAGTGTGACTTGTATTATCGTAGTAATGCCTCCACAAACCAAATTCTCCGCCAGATTTGTGAGTCTGCATTGTTTTTCTTTAGGACATCTAATTGAATTCAGTCTTTTGTATCCTTATGCAGTGGGAATACATAAAATGAGGGTTTATTCATGAAGCTAAGGCGAAATGCCACTCAGGTACTTGAAGAAATACAGGCTGTAAATGGAAATAAATGCTAACACGTCAAACTTTGCCTTTCCAAATAAATTGGCCAACATTACTGGTTAGCTTTACTCCATGAACAGTATGGTGCATCAGCTGGGTGCAAGCTACCTGTGACTGCCCATGGACAATGCTCTTCCCATCTCTGTCCTGTTCTTGGGCAAGTACCCGAGGCTTCACTAGTGTAGCTGCCATTTATTGTTAATTAATAAGGGGATTTCCACATTATGGCTGCTTTATACTAGAAACTGACCCAAGAACATCCACTAATTTTACACAGAACCCTGAATTGGTTGCAGAGTGGTAATGACTTTGGGTTTCTGTCAACCTGGACCACTTCCAAAGGGACCTCACTGTGGGAAGCTCCATGTTCCCTTACAGATCTCCCGTGTGTACTGAATTAGCCTCAAGCTTTGAAGGTAGATTGTCAGGCACAGTTATACCTGTTGACACCCTATTAATAAAGTTGATATTATCTGCATTCCTTCTCTCCATTTTGTTTTCTAGAAAGAGGGAAATTGTCTTTAAAATGGCTTCTATTTTCTTTTGTTTCAGAACTGGTTTTCTGCTCCCGCTGTTCAAAATGACAGAACTATTCTAGAAAAAAAGTATTGGATTACCATGTTGTATTATAAATAACACATAGTGGAACACGGATGCAACTGGTCAGGTGTAGTAGTATAGAAGTAGTCAGTATAGAAAAGCTGTGGCCATGAGCTGAAGAAGATACTCAGGAAAAAAGTTGTCGGTATCACTGTATGTAGACTAAGGGTCTCAAAAGTGTCTATAGGGGGTCATAGCCTTTGAATTCCTCTCTTAAGGGATACATAATTAGAGCTCTGGGTTAGCTGAAGTGGCAAAGTCAGGAATAAAATTTCTTTTAATTCCCTGACTAAGCCAATGAGCAATTAGTGAGTGATTTTCATACTACTCCCTCCAGGGTCCTTTGTTTCTGTACTGTTTGCAAAGGAAATCTCAGTTTGATAACTCAATGGAGATGAATCTAGGTCGCAGTGTGTAGTGTATGTAGCCACGTCTGAGATCCTAAGACGTTATAGCAAATGGATACTCTTGCCCGCTTTTGAGAATCATCAAGATATTCTGTACAAACAAAGTATTCACTATTATGGGACGAAAGTCTTGGCCAGTGTGGTAATGACCTCTTCTCCCTCCTATCTTCAAGCCTGACTTTGGCAAGAGTGGTACATACAAAACTAGATATGGAGCAATAGTTTATCAGAATTAAGCATTCCCATTTTCAGCTTCTTTAGCTAAATACCTACAGAAAAATACCTACAGGATAAATTTTACATATTTTAGTCTTCCCCATGTTATTTCTTCCTATATTTGGAGCATTTTTAAGAAGACTTAAATTAAAGGCAAGGTTGAAGTTGCTCAAGAAACAACTATACTAAAACATGAAGAAACATTTTAGAAGTAAGGGAGAATTGGAAGTTATAGAAGTTTTTCTACACTTTTCTTTAGAAATGCTTATTAATGTATTTTGTATAACTGATGTCACTAAATAATTTCCATACTGTTTGGGGATGGGCTGAGATAGATTGATAATGTTCACAAGCTCGATTAAAGCAATGCTGAGGTATGCTTTTTGTGGTGAATCAGTTTCTCTTGATTCAATGCTCACTACTTTGAAAGAAGAAATTGATAAATACATTGTAGAAAATCCACATTACTACTCGAGTGGGGAAGTTCATATGCCACTAGTTCACCGACAACAGGGAAATTCTATGAAGGAGATTAAGGTCAATTCTGTAGCACATAGTTCAACAAAACAGTTGAATTCTTCTCATTTTTTCACCATTTGCTCAATTTTACCACTTAAGCCATTGCTCCTAGTGCAAGTGCTAACAGATGGCTTTCTGCCTGATGGATTATCCTGATGTTATATCTATTTTATATTTACAGATCTGGATGCAATGGACCCATGCGTAATCTTTCTGTGTAAGCCATTTGCCATCTGCCTATAACTCCCATTGTGAGTAGAGAAGGCTGCTGGAAAACATGCTACAGGCCGCAAACCTGTCAAAGGTTCTTCAGCAGGGAAGGGAAAAAGTACTTCTCAGCCTGCTGTGGCTAAAATAAGAAATGATGAGCTGTAATTGTCCAAGAGACATTTAGGTGGGAAATTGGGAAAAAATGTCTGACGGTAAATACTGCAGAATGACAGAAATAAATTACTGAGGAAGCTGTGCAGTGTCTATAGTTAGAAGTTCTTTAAGAACATGGAGAATCACCTATCATGAGTACGTTATAATCTGACCCTGTCTTTGAAAAGGGAAAAGGAGAGCAGATTAATGTCATTTTAAGGTCCTTTTAAATTTTTGTGATTATATGATTATTATTTTTTTTTTAGCTGTGGTTCCTGCAGCTCTCCCCCCTTGTCACCTACCAGCCCCCTGTGGAGCCAGGCAGACCGACCAGACCCGTGTTCCTGATAACTGGAAGAACACAGTGGGGAACACAGTACAAAGGCAATGTAAACACGGCTGCTTTTTCTCCTGCCTCTCTGTCGGTCTCCCCGGCTGGATCTCCATGTCCCTCCAGCCAGGAGTGCTCCAGAGGGAGAGCCAAGCCAAGGGCTTGTCAGCACGGGAAGGCTTTGCTGGTTATCCCTGTGTCATGGCTCCAGTGCAGCTGTATTTCTAAGGCACCATCTGGGGATACTCTTTTTTCATGATAAGAGTCAATTTCTTTTGGCTTACTTTAAATGCATTTAGTTTCCAAAGAGACAAAGGGCCCCGTGTTGGTCTGAACATAGCCAGGGCCTGACAGCCGCCATAGGATTTGACTTCCATCACATCTCATGGCCTTTGGCATTTTGCGGCCGATTTGCCTTTTTATTCTTGGTCAATGGTAACTTTCAGCACAGGACGCTGAACTCAACCCTCAGCTCAGAAAGCATAAAATAACATGGCCTACTCTGAAAATAATATCCTTACACAATAAAATGAAATAATGCGGTAAATTATCACATCAGATAATAGTATTTGAATTCTTTCCTCAGCTCAAGCCCTTGCTGTAGCTCATCACTCCCTACTTCTGCATGCCCAGTCTGCTGGAGAGCCGGTCCTGGGGCCCAGCCCAAAGCCCCCCAGACATTTTACGGCTCTCCTCCCCAATTCCAGGGTAACACAAGGAGTGATCACCATTTTGTGCCATGTAGGACTGCTGCAGGTGAGCCCTGCCTGGCATGCCTTCGCCTTGTCCTGCTCTCTGCTTCCACTTGCCTCCATCCTCATGGCTTCTCTCCTACATTGCCCCAGCCAGCAGCTTATTTTGAAGATGTAACTGGAACTTACGCAACACATTAAATTTACATTAACTCTCTAGGCAGGGATGAATTTTATTCAGGTCAGGCAACAAATTCAAGTGGAGTTCATGGGACTTGGAACCAAATTATCCTTTATGATTGTTCACTCAAAATATTTAATGTTGAGAAAAAATTCCTAGCCTGAAGGGATTTGTTTCCTTATGAAACTTGTGGTCATTATGTGCCTCAGGATGAGAAACAGCAATAAGGTTTTCACTGCAGGCTGCTGTCAGTGTGCCGGGTTGGAGAGCCAGGGTCCTCAGCACGGCAGCACTGCCATTGCTGTATGTCCTTCATGTGGGATAGAGCTGCACACAGGATGGGGATTTGCTGTGCCCGTTCAAAGATCGCTTGGTCAGAGCACCTGTATGCACAACAGGGGAGGGCATTTTGGGGACGTTGTGTCAGGAGTTCTGCACTGATAAATGGGTTCTAGACAGAGCCATAATCAGAGATAAATATACATCACTGCTCACCACCACTTTCACTCGGTCAAAACTCACTCAGTCAGCTCTGCTGCAAGCTCACCTTTAAACTTATCCAGAGATCTAAACATAACCATATCAACCTGAAACCAGAGGGCCACTTCCAAACGAAACAACCTCTACAGCTGTGACTTGAGGAGAGAATTCATTCACTTAAAGATGAAACCTTTTATATAACAGTCATTTCAGAAAAGGAATATAATGTATTTCATACATTAATCCCAGCCCATCGACATAGTTCATAAACGAGTTTTATACATTTGTGACTGAACAGTCCCTGTTCTGTATTTTATAAACCTCTCTCCTAAGAGACACAATGCAGGTTGGACAGGTAACAGTCCACCTCTGCTGAGGGAGCTCTGTTTTTCCAGTGCTGTAGATCAAATCACTGCTATTAATCTGAGCCATGTCCCTCCTACCTTCCCTAATGGTAAATTCGACAGGTGAGAGAGATGAATAATATGCAAAGCAGGAGTGGTCACAGAGTCAGAGTTCAGAAAGGTAAGCTTTCCTCCATCAGCATGCACAGTTGACCACACAGCGCCTGGGCGCATAGCTCAGGCCCCCCACCTGGATTTGTTACGATCAACAAGCACATGCAAAGCTCAGAACCAACCTACTCAAATTCCGCAGCATCCAGCATAGGTTATGTGAAATATTAAAATATGTAATTTTAAATGTATGCCCTTTATTGCTTTATTACTAAGAAACCAGATCTTTTCCCACTGACTTTCCATGCAACTTTTCCCTGTTCTCATATCCCATGTGGCTCTTAAGTGTGCAAAGGCACCAGTATTAAAGTTTATAAGATATTTATATAAATCAGATGGTTGGTGAATATTAAATCTGATTTTTCTCAATAACCCGAGGGGGAATATTAAAATATTAAAATTGTTTGAATTTTTAAAACACAAATGGTCTTTTGAATAGTTTAGGCCAAAGCCTCAACTCTTGTATGCAAATATATACTGGCTGAGGATAGAATTCTTGAAGTTTTAATCTTGTTATTCATGTCTAGTAACACAAATGGCAGACTTAGTAGGAAGCCTGCTCGGAAAAATCACAAAGAGACTAATGTGGAAAAATGAATCTTCTGTTTTCATCCTGTGATTTACATCTTTGAAAGGATATATCTCTTGTTTTAAGTAACTGTTGTCATAATGTAAAACTTGCTGTCATAATCACCTCGTGGCATTGCCAGCTTAGGAAGTATCTTTGCTTCCATGTTTCAATATCTTTGATGTAATTGTGAACACTTGGAAAGCTTGCATCAGTTTTCTGTTCAAGAAATATTGTTCTCAGCCTCTGAACTTATTTTCCAGGAACTCCTTTTGGTTCCATATCACTCATCGTGCTGTGAACACAACACTTAACAATTGTGGGTCAGCGCAGCCATAGGCTCTCTGTTTTCTTTTTTGATATATAAATAACATTTGCCTTGAGGATGATGTGTTATCGTTCTGAAATGGGCAAGGGTATGTCTAGAATAGCTGGAGAAGAGGGATCTGTGTGTGCAAAAGGAATGTTTGCTGTTTGCTTTAGGCTCTGATTAGATCAATTCTAGGGACAGAGTTGTGCTTGCAAACCTACAATTACTATTATGTCAAGTTTTCTGGAAAAGGGATTTATTTGCATACTGTTTTGGCCATCTTATTGCAAGACCAGTGTGTATATGTATATGCAGGTAAGTAAAGTAAATTGTAACAGGAATGTACTTAGACTCTATATCACTGTTTTTCTCATAGCTGAAAAATCCACCTAACAGCCTAGGCATCTGTGCACAGAAACAGATACTGCTGTGAGAAAAGAGCAGTGGAATCAGAAGAAACAAGAAATGATATACTGACAAAAGTAATGTTTTTGTTATATGCTTTAATCTTTGTGCTTCAGACTTCATTTCATATTGCAAAATGAAAAACAAACATGTTTTGAATGAAAGGAGAATTGTGTTCTCTGCCTTTTGAGCTGTTATTTAAATGAGTTCCTACTATAGTTTGTAAGAACTATGTTTTAGGGAATGTAGAAAATCCCAGCAAGTAAACAAATGCACCCTAAATCTAATCATTGCAAGATTATTCCTGATATTTATAATATCCTGGTCTATAAGTTTTCTGCTAGAACAGCTCCAGGGTTTTTGGGTGTGATGAGTAGTTCTTAATCAAATGGTTGAAAAGCTCCCAAGAAGTGATTTGCTATCTCAGACACGAAATTTTTAAAATAACCCTACACATGAAATAAGGCTTAAATGCCATTATGATAAAAACCACTTAAGCTACTGATAATCATCCTGTATGTATTTGCACTCCACATGTTTACAGACAGATCTGGACATGCTTCAATTACCTTTTCAGCATAGTTCTGAATACTGTTAATGCTATGAAAAATGTTATATATGTAAATTACAAAAACCACTGCAAGTGAAAAGGGTATGTCCATCATCATTATTGTTGGCACTTGCCAAAAAAGCATCTTGTTAAAGTAGATAATTGCCTTTTTTAAATTAGAGGTGAAAGAAACCTGCTTGATTGTTTTGTTAACCATGACAAACTGGGCATGCTGCCATTATGTTTTATCTAGAAGGAAATGGTAATACACTTATTCATAACAAATATCCTTTTTCAGCCTCAAACCATGTTCTTCAATAATGCTGATGGGTTCTGTGTCTGAGTTGATCATCTGTAAATTGCTCCCATGAAGTAGTCTTACCCCTAATTATCAGGACAGGTCTACCTATGCTACCTTTTAATCAAGATCCTGGTCTTTGGGATGATGAAAAAAGATCTTGCAAATTTGGCTCCCAGAAGTCTGGATAATACTGGTTTTGATTCCAGACTCTCAATGTAACGCTGAATGTCTCTGAATTTTGTTGAATTTCTCTATTCTGCAGTGCAATTAATAGATCTTTACTGACCTTCACTGAAGAATCAAAGAGATTAATTCAGGTGCAGAGAATCCACAGAGGCCTTCAAAGATCTCTCTCCATTGGCTATATGGAGAATATAAGTCTTTATAAAAGCTTGGTAAAACCTGCTTTTTTATCCCAAAGAGACACGTACAATCGAAATCTATCTGAGCCTAAGTAAGTTCCTTTTCTGCCTTACACACTTGAACATGTTTTACCAAACGGAAAACAAAAGAATGAACTTAACCCAGCTATGGCCTAAAAATATCATTATATGAAGTTTGCATTCACTTTAGACCTGGGCAGCCAGGCTTTGTTCTTGTTTGTAGAGCTGTAAGTCCGAATAATCTTTCCAATGGATGAAGAGTTTTCTGATCTTCAGTATTTTTAAAGTCCCATACCTTGTGCTTTCAAAGTATCAAAGTAATGGGATCTGAATTGGGGTCAAAAGATGGGAGTACTCAGTGTAGCTGTCATTTACTTGAACATTCCTTAAAGGGCAGGCATATTTAAACGATTATAGTCCATGCAAGTTCAGGTATTTCATTTTCTAGTGAAACAAATATTGACTTTTTAAAATTCATAGTATCTGAAATAATGTTCTGCTGCCATTAGATAATTACTTCCAAAGCATGAAGATGAGGATACGTGTTGTGTGCCCAAGGAGTGTGTTGAAGAGTGGTTCAGAGGCAAAGTCTTCTGGAGAGTGTTGGGGACCTGGTGAGATGGAAGGAATCTGTTTATTTTGTCCATAATGCCTAATAAGGAAGAGTCTTGTTTTTCCCTCACGCTGTGCCTGAGAGGGCCAGCTGGCACAGCCATACCAGAGAGCATGATGGTAATTAAGTGGCATGGACAAACAGTAGTCTAGTGCTCAGTTTTTATTTCTGGCCCTGTTTTATTAGGCAGCATAGAAATAGCTCTTTCAACCAATGCTTTAGTGACGTGCACATCTGCTGAAGAAAATGTTTTCTCCCTTCAGGTTTATTTGCAGGCTAAAATATAAGATCTGTCTAGCTGTGGTGTTTGGACAAGAGATAATTTATGGAGTCCTAGAAATAATGCTGTGGCTTGATGTCTCAAAGCTTTATGATTCTCGTTCTTCAGAAGAGAATATCCTATCAATAGCATATTTACATTTGTGAAGAAACCCAAGCATGGGATATTTCTGTGATGTTCTTTCATCTGTGCAAGACGTCGGACTTAACAGTTCCTTTACAATCTCTCCAACGGAGATTCTAATCTAAACTGAAATGGTCCTATCTGTGTGCAGCAAGAGGTATAAGTGATTCAGGAAGTCAGTTGTACACCTCGTAATAATTTCCTCAAAGACCTTATTTCGATACAAGAAGATATTATTTCTTCTTATGTTACCAAACATTAACTTACAGCCATCTATCCAAATCATTATGTGTTCAAGCAGACAAGATATGTATGCTATCATTATGAATGTTGATACAAACACCAGCTATATGGACATTAATAAATATGGGGACAATTAAATTTGTATTTTTTATCAGTTTTTACTAAGGCTATCAATATCTGCAGAAGCTGTTTCCGAATAAGAAAGACTGAATCATTTTAGGCTTTTCTGTGATTTGGTTGTGTTAACTGACATCCATGTCAACGTGGCTCTTGGCTTCTCTTGATTATTATGTATTCAAGCTTGTCATCATCAGAAGAATAAACAAGTGACCCAATTCAGCTTGGTTTTCACCTTTCACCCACGTAAAATTTCAAAAGGAGACTCATTGTTTTTGCATGTGTCGTAACCCTATAATTATGAAGAAATTCAGTAGCAAATTACTTCCATGGCTTTTCCCCTCCATTCTCAGCAGTTGAAAGCATTCTTTCAAGAGACATTAGCTAGTCTCAATTTCCCTGTTCTTCTGAGAATAGCATACTAACAAAAATATACACTAAATATTTTCCTGAGAGAGAAAAACTGGTAGAATCAGTGGAAATAAATCACTGCCCATTAACAGTTACGATTTGACATGCATTCCTTTTATTGCCCAGCACCTCGTTAATGTTGGAAGGGTACACACTGAGGAACATCTCACAACTCTGAAGAAGTTCCTGCATACACAAAATGTGTTTAATCATCTATTGCAATTCTTTTCTAAGTTCCTACATCTGAGCAGTCATAGACTGCTGTCGTTGCTGAAGTGTGGGAAAAGTAATGGGAAAAAAATAGTGGAACAAGTTACAAAACACTGCAACTTATGTCCTGTGAAATAAGCTGCCCAGCTGGCAGCTGGATGCCAGCCTTTACCATATTCATCACTAGAAAATAATTAGTGCGGTTAATTAGTTAGGAAATACTGTCAATGGATATGTATTTTACAATATGGCTGTTTCTGCGATATGTGTAGGGGAGGCCTTTGTCCGGCTTCTCAAGTCACAACAGTTATTACACGTAGTGGACCCATGAGATATTTGTCATCTAGCTGAGCATCAAGTAGCTGAGTTTTGAATGCATAATCAATATGACATTTTGGAAGGCTGCTTTTATTTTGAACATGTTTTCCTATACTTGCCAGCTCTGAAGATAAAAGGCAACCTGACAGTGCTTTAAATAATGAGATCTTTGATCTGAAAATATATAAAACAACCTTTTTTCCCAATACATTTTGGCTAAATTTGTCTGAATGCCATGAGTTGTGTATCTAAGAAACAGGCTTCAAGCATTCCTTGGAGTGTCTGCTCTGTTAATAACAACCTATTTCTATTGACAGGCTGCAAGCAAGTTAGACAAATGCTGGGAAGCTGAGATGACAGCTGATGTTCCTCTTTTCACTGGTCCATGATTTCAAGCCATTTTACAGAGGGGCAGTCAGAATAATCTAGAGTCTGACACTGTCAGTGGGTGGGTTAGACCTAGAAGTATTGGACTTTGCGTTGAGTTCTCCGTACAACTCTGAAATAAATTCTTTGAAGTCAAAGAAATAACACTAGAAGAAAAAAGTGTCATAAACAAGGTCTGTTGCACCTTATTGAAAAGTCTGTGTATCACATTTTGTTAAAAGTTAATGTTATTCTATTTCGTTTCTCTTGAAGACGTTGCATAACTACAGTTTTTAGCAAAGCTGGGCATTGTCTTAGGTAACACAGCTGAGGTTTAAAATTCTTGTTCTACTGCTGCCAAAAAAAAGCTATTTTAGACAGAAAGACATTTTAAGTAATTGTTTTGTGATGAGACAAAATAATGGTACTATGGAATACAGGTAACTGGGCTTGAACATTCCAGCCTTTTAAAAACAGACCAATTAAACTCCATATGAAAACAACAACAGAGGGAGTATTTGGGTTAATCTGTGTTCTCATACCTTTCATTTCTTTGTGAAATCTTGCATTGTCTTCATAGAGTAATGGAAAAATACCCCATATGCATTTCAAGAATTCCAGTTGACACAGTGGCACATCAAAGGCAGATAACCTCCAGCTTCCCAAAGGGTTCTCATCAGAACACTGACAGCAGAGAAGAATTCTTTTAGAACATGTGATGTTTTGTAAAGTTGTGAGGATAAAGAAGATGCAAGGAAGGATAAAGAGGAAGCAGTTTATTTCTGTGAGATGTTCGGCATAACATCAATGAATGAGGAAGAAGAAATAAATAGAAAAAGGCATAAGATCCACCTAAAGGGTTTCTTTTCTTACCTATCTCAGCAGTATAGTTTAATATCCCTCCAATTCTGTTACCATCCAAATCTGTCTTGCTCTTTAGATCTTTCTTTGTGCTCCCTGGATTTAGCTCCTGATCTTCATCATACCTCGTTCTACAGCAACAAAGACCCTGCTTGTAGTGACAGACTTACCAGCCCTCTGCCCATGAGATCATTTTATGTAGCCCAGAACTATCATACAGATGACTATCTATATTATACGGAAATGTCATGCAGTTAGGTCAACATGACCTGCAGCTCCAGGAACTGTTCCCAGGCTGCTGCAGGGAGCACTGCTGATCTGAGACCTTTAGTCAGAGAAACAGCTTATGGGCTGAACTGAAACCCATGAAATCTGACATAACATAGTGGCATTCCTTTCTTTAAGGATTGTACAAACTGTTCAGTTGGAAGACTGGATTTTAAAGTCTGTGGTTGGGGGTAGGGTACAGTTTGAGCATAGATAATAAGGAGAGGAAAGGGACTTTAAAATACATTAGCAAAAATAGATGCAAGGTGTTCTCATGTGTTCTCAGCCTCTCTACATTCCCTAATCACACAAAGATCAATTTCACGCTTGTAGAAGGACCCTTAAATATCCCTGGAGATTAGGTCTAGGTTGTGAGGGTTGATAGCCTATGACTTCCTCCATGTCTGTACAAAAATGGGCATATAATTCAGAGATTTGGTTGATTTTCCCGCTGTGTCAGGTGTCCTCACTCTTCCCCATTCATTTGGTTTGGCTGAACTCAAATGCATCAACTTCAAAGCAATAATGTGTGGCATTTTTGTATTATAATGTTGTCTAATTTACTTGAGAGATACTAGAATCCAAAAACATATTTTGGCAAGGGTTAAACCTTAATCTCAAACGTTACATGCCAATTCAAAGTGTATTTTTGTGCAGATTTATCTGAGAGTGGCTTGGCACTGAAGGATTTTCCACTGGCGCTAAAAGAGCCGCTGCATGCCAAGAAAGTAAATATCAAACAGAAATGTGCCAGTATTTCCTGCCAGTCGCACATTTTTGAAACTTTTTCCATCCTCCATGCCATTGATTTCTGATATGCTCCCAGGCTTCCTAGGGAAAGTCTTTTGAGTCTCACCCCAGGATGCTGAAAGTTTTCTAATTTGAATACTAAAAATGTTAAATGAAAAAGGACCCCTTCCCCCTCCAGCACCCCCAAGGAAAATCCCAGAATCTTTTCCTGTGAAAAGCTGGAAAACTTCATGAGGTTTTAAACCATCCAGAATACACAACAGATGGAAAGTGACACTGGCTCAGGATGGCAGACATTCCTTCCAATTTCTGCACAAACAAGTTGGTAAAGCCTTTCCGCTTCTTTTCTGAATCTTTCCTGCCATACCCTTCTGATCATACATCATTATTGATTCCTGTGTCTCACTTCCCACACTTGGCTTTTTAACCTTTTCTTGCTCACTCCTACACTTGGAGCTTTCTTCAACTTGGAGCTGTTCCTGCCTGCCAAATTCTACCGTTAAAACTCTGATCCTTGAAGGATCTTTCTTTCACAAGTCACAAGTTTCACAAGTTTCCCTGCACCACTGGCCACTCAGTCCACATCTGAATTGCTTGAATTGTCTCTGTGCCTATGTTGCATTTCTTGGGGCTCAGACCCATTAGACTCCAGTCTGGGAAGCAGACAGCATCGATTGGCCTTGCTATCTGTAGACTTGCAGGACGGTCCTCAGTCACAGTGTCGCAGTGGAACCTTGTTTAATAGTGTGTCATGTGCTGAAGAGCCAGTAACAAAAGAATCCAGATCATGTTTTAACTAATGCATTGCAAGAAAACAGGAAATAGCATAACCCACAACTTATGGTATTTTATAAAGCATAAACTAATTTTGTTCTGTTTCATTTTCTAGCATAATCATATTTTCACTATTGCTTATAACAACGTTATGTACAAAACCCCTACATTTCGTACCTTCTTCACTTGCCTGACTTCAGTGCTTAAACATCTGTCAGGTAGATCTGGTATCGCCTAGCTTTTGAGTATGGTGCAACACGAGAACTGCAGCACAAATCAAGTCTTTTGCCTCACCAAGAAGGATTTTTATCGATCTATTGATTGAATTTGATCCCAGTATCAAACATTCTTGCCTCTTAAAAATTATTTAGCTAATTACAATTTTTTAATTTCTGGTAACCATGAAAGCCTAAAGATGGAAGGCATCGTGATTTCCTGCAAGCCCATGTGTTGGAAGTAGCATTGATGACCACTGCAATCATCCCTGAAGTCCTTCCTCTTTAAACATTCCAAATGCTGCTGGGAACATAATCAGAAAGAATTCAATTCTCACATGATGGAAGAAACCTTATTTAGAAATAACTTGCATGTTATTCCAGGGCCTAAATGCAACATAACGAGATTGAATGGAGTCTGTGTGTATTTGTGTACATGAAGAACCATGTGCACACACATTCAAATTAAGTGCATTAAGGAAAGAGACAAGAAGGGTGTTGTCAAGTAGAAGCTGAAGAATTTCTTGAACTGAAAAAGAAACAAACCCGAACAGAAAAAAATATATATGCATAAATTATGTTTATACTGGGAAAATATGCACAAACAATACATATCAGATTTAGGATTCCCCATGTATACGCACCTTATAAATTAAAGACAACTTTCTGCTCCTGGATCTGAATTGTGGATCTCAATTTCACCTTCTTTGCTAGGGTGAGCTCCCACCAAGCAGAGAGGGGATGAACATATGGGTGGTGAAGAGGAGAAATACTCTGCTACATGAGGGAGGAAAATGTCCTAAATTCAGGTGTTGCATGGTTTGAAGGGTTCTTGTCAGGTCACAGCACTGCACAGTCCCACGATGGGGTCAAGAACACACGTTCCTTGTGCTGTAGGCATTGTCCAAGCCAAGCCTTGCTGCATAGTGGGCCTGGTTTGAGGCTATCTGGGTATGCCAAAGTACATCACTGGGACTCCTAAAGGGCCACAGCGCATGGCCTCTGTGAGTGATCACATACTGCTGGAACACATGGAGGCTCTGTGCTCAGCAAAGTCTGTGAAAATAAGGCAATAAATAAAATAAAATAAAATAAAATAAAATAAAATAAAATAAAATAAAATAAAATAAACCCCAGTCCACTACTTTTACAAGCTGCTGGAGTGAGAAATCTGGGAAGTCTTTCCACTACAGCAGTCATATCCTTTTAACCCATGTTTCTAGAAGAGGGCAAACTGAAAGACTTACCTCTCTGTTCCTTGACTTTTAGGTAAAATTTCACCCCAAATGTTATCCAAGTACAAATTAATGTTGATGAATACAGTTTTCTTCCTTGACTATCTTTGCTGGGGACATCCATGGTTAGAAATCAGGCATCATAAAGCTGTTTTTGTTCAAATCCTTACTTTATAAAGTCAAAACTTCTGTAAACTTTGTTTTATATACAGAGATTACTTAGACTTGCCCAGAACTGCAACAGAGAACCTCAGTGAAAGATCAGGTCTCAAATGCAATTATACTTTTTTCAGCTGCATATTACAGCATGGGAAATTAAAAAAAAACTCTCAAAAAATCACAACAAAAACAACACAATAGCAGAATTTATGCACTTTAACTGGAAAAACTGTGCAGCAAAATCCCTTTTGCAGACAACATAGCGCAATGTTGCTGCAGCTTACCTGTGTTAGGAAGTACCAGAACTGTGCTATCAGGAAGCCCTTTTCTCTCTCCCCATGTGCTGCATTGCCACTATGGATTTTATAATATAGATGAGACCCAAATCATAGCTTGCCTGAAGTATACCAGCTCAGGGTTTGTAGCAACCTACCCACACTAAAAGTCAACACTGCTGACCATACTCATGAGAAAGTCCTTGTGCAAGTCTCTTTCCTAAAGTCAGGTCAGCAAGGAAACAAACACAGCTTGATCCATCCTTAATCAGTGCATGCCCTTTTTTCCAGTATATACCACAAACTGATCAGATACAGATAAAGCTTCTCCTCACCAGGAGAATATGGTAAAGGAAAGAAGAATGTGTTTAAAAACAAGTGATATTTGATATAAAAATTACAGGAAAACAATTATGCTGGTTTATGTTATGTTGGAATAATTCACTCGTTGTTACCCAGCCTGTTAGTATAATTGGGCACACTGCAACTTATGGAAGGTCTCTGCTGCCAACCTCTGTTCTGTAATTCATTAGCATCAAGTTGCTGCTTTAATGTATAACTCATTAAATCTACAGATCTTCATAATTTTAGCATAGAAAAGTCCTCATGCTAAACAGTAAAAGCCTTGGAAGCCTTTGCTCAATGCAGTGAGATGGAGAGAGGATGTGGTGATACAGGGCACGGGGATGGAAGGTGAAACCTTGTCTTGCTTTGTTAAAGGATATAACTGCTGCGCATGACAGTATTTTGATCCCAATCAGTATTTTGGTTCCAGCAACAGTGGATTCAGGCTTGTGTCATCAAAGGGCCTGAAGCAGTTGCTTACCCTAGTGCTCTTGGGTGTAAATTATTTTCAAATCAGATTTGCCTTAGTGACAATGTGCATCTGCAGCCTGGAAGACCAACAGTATCCTGGGCTGCATCCAAAGAGGGGTGGCCAGCAGAGAGAGGGAGTTGATTGTCCCTCTTCACCCTGTCCTTGTAAGGCTCCATCTGGAGTACTGTGTCCAGGCCTGGGGCCCCCAGTACAGAAAGGATGTAGAGCTGTTAGAGAAAGTCCAAAGGAGGGCCGTGAAGATGATCAAAGGGCTGGAGCACCTGCCCTACAAAGAAAGGTTGAGGGAGTTGGGCTTGTTCAGCCTGAAAAAGAGAAGGCTTTGGTGAGATCTCATTGCGGCCTAACAATACCTGAAAGGAGGTTACAAGCAGGAGGGGAACAGAATTTTTACACAGATAGATAGTGATATAGGACAAGGGCGAATGGCTTTAAACTGAAAGAGGGGAGATTTAGATTAGATGTCAGGAAGAAATTTTTTATTGAGAGAGTGATGGGGCCCTGGAACAGGTTGTGCCAAAGAAGTTGCAGATGCCCTATCCTTGGTGATGTTTAAGGCCTGCTTGGATGGGGCCCTGGGCAGCCTGGTCTGGTGGGGGGTGACTCTGTCCACAGCAGGGGATTAGAACTGGCTGGTCTTCAAGGTCCTGTCCAACCTAAGCTGTTCTATGTTTTCATGGCACAAACTGCTATATGTAGCCCTTGGCTTGGTTTTTTATGTTTCTGTAACTCAGATGAGCGAATTCTCTATTTCCAGTCAAGTGATAAGGGGTAGTACCTGTCTGGGGTGTGAGACTGTATGCAAGGATGGACCTATGAATAGCATCATGGAAAGGGATTTTATTCAGTCAAGTGCTGAGGAAGGGATGTAGTGCATGGTTGGAGGTGAAGAACATGTCTCCTTCACGGCTCCCGTGACCGTGGGGCCCTTGGCAGCCATGCTGGCCCCACAGCCTTCTCACTCCATCACCCTGAGCCAATTGCAACTCATTAGCAGATTTTGGCTTTGTTCTGCTTGCTGTATCTGGGAGAGGCATAAGGGGGACAAAGTGTGGATGGGGCTTCACCCTGGGAGACTTCAGAGAGAAGCCAGTGGGGTAAGTCTCGTACTCATTGTGTGAGACTTCACAGCTTTGCTTATAGACTGCCTACAAGAGAGATTGACCTGGTTAAAGCAGATTTTCCCTCATTATAAGCCTGATTTTTCTCCTTTGGGGTCTTGTAAAGCTAGAAGTGCTGTTTCTGTTAAGAAATATTGAAGTCAGACACCTTCTTACCAGCACTGACTTGATGGGAAAATTGTAGCTTGAACTAGCAGGAAAGACCTATTGTCAAAACCTGGAAGAAAATAAGAGGGATGCTGGCAGATTGGAGCTGCTACCTAGCAAAAAGAAAGTCATAAACTGTCAGAGTCTGGGGCCATGGGCAGACATTCTCTGCTAACACTTTCTAGTTATGTCCTTGCTATGAAATTCAAAGCGGTAATCTTAAGTGGCTCCTTAACAGTTTCTAGCTAAGTATGATCTAAGACACTTATTCTTTTTGCTCCCCTACTCGTTAGGTTACCATGAATGGGCTATGAACCTGAATGTTTGACTCAGTATTAATTGGCATTGAACTCTCACAGCTCCTTCCCAGCTTCTGAACACTTGGACTCTGATAGTAAATAAGTCTCTGCTCAGCCCCTGCTCATACTGCATGGCTTATGCAGGGACATCTGGAAGAAGACTGGCTACTGCTTTTGTTTTCCTACAGTAGCCTTTTGGAGGGCTATGGGAATTTGTTGGTATCAAAAATGACGCTCAGCAATGGGAACTCAAAAGAAGTTATTAATACGATATAAAAATCCACTCACAAATCCACTTCAGCACAAAGTTTAGCAACGTGGAAATGGTTTATCCTATTAGATTTGCCCTAAGATGCTCATAGGTACCTCTGTGCATTATTCCGTTGACACTACTACAGTGGTGGTGAGAAACAGCTGGGAGGATAGCAATATCTCAGTCTGCCTGGTTTTGCTCTAGTGTTTTCACGAGTACACAGGGAAAGATTGAGGTCTCTACTAATTTGCTCGTATATGCCATTTTATGGGAGCAGCTGCTAAAGTGAGATTCTTCACAAGTCTGAAACCTCATAAGCCTGAGAGATCAGAGGGACAGTTCATATGGAATCAAGCAGCTATGGAGACAGAAATCCACACACAAACCATTTAAAGCATTTTCCCTGAGGCATAGATACTGAGCAGGAGAGCAAGCAGAGGTATCAATCTGAGACCATGCCTGTGCTTTGCTTGTTGCAGATAAGAAACACTGTAAATTGCCCTTCAAATTTCCTTTGCAAAAATATAGTTTTCTATTATCAATCAATTCTTTATTAAATCACACCAACTTGTATGGCCATATGGAATGTTATTGATATGCCTGCTACCTTGTGGAGTTGGTTCTGCTTAGATATAGTTGTGTTGTGGGAAAGATAAGAGCTGTAGCTTGGGACTGAGGTCCTACAGAGCAAGGTGATGCATCAAGAAGCAAAGCTCTCCTCTGGTTGGATAAATCTTGTTAGTTGAAGCTGTACTTGGCACATTATGTGCTAACAGCATTTCAATCATGTTATCTAGTCCTACTGCGTGTCACTCAGAGAGGTCAGGGCATGTTGAAATCTATGGACACAGTCATAGTTCAGCATGATTGAGTGAAAATGGATTAACAAACTGAAAATCATAATGGGGGCTGCTGTAACTCAGTATTCAGTAATGTGTGGTACCTGAATGCACGTTGTCTACATTTTTCTTTGACTGTGTTACTTAACACCTTCAGACAGCATGTGTTTAAATTCAAGACTGTCCAAGACAAATGCATCCCATTATGCTTGGAGAGGTAAAGCAAGGCCAATATAAAAGCTTAATGTCCTGTGAATTCTGCTTCCTCAGTAACTTGCCAATATCTGAATTTGGCTGCTATATTCGTGACATGTTTGTAAGCCCATACTCTATCTCAGAGGTGTTGATGGCTAAAACCAAAACGTCATTATAATTCCGTACAAAAAGAAGAAATCTGAAAATCTTTTTGTAGTCAGTGCAGAACAGACACAATATGTGCAGCTACATTGATTTGATGTCTCATGAGGTAGCAAAAAATGAGGAGATATCTCATTAATTTGGCCAAAAAAAGAAACAATCTGACACTTCACATCACATTACACACACACACACACACACACACACACACACACACACACACACACAGAAAAAGGTCACAAAACTTTGAATAACTTTAAAATCTGTGAAGTTTTATTGTGGAAAAGACAGAACCTATTTAGACGTTTCAAGAACTCTGTGTTTGGTCTTTTCTTCAGTAAAAAGTTGTTAGCCTTTGCCTGCAGAAAACTTGGAATCTCGTTTGTCTCTGAGTAACGATCTGTTACAGACTGCTTCTATTTTAGTACATAATGCAAAGACTTCATCCCAACTAGAAAATACCTTTGATTTCCTAATGAATGTGTCAGATGATCTGAGAACTAGTGGGTGTGTTTGCAATCAGGGGAGTTTACAAGTGGAACAATTCTGTTAGTCAAAGTGGGTGAAGAGGAGGTGAAAGACCTTAATCCCCCCACACCTTTTCCCACCAAGGAAGGAGAGTGAAAACTAATTTCCTTATCTCCCATCATCCCAATTCAATGGAAAAAAGATGGGGATCTTTAAAAAGGAAGAGGAAGATTAAAAGTCTCTGAAAAAGTATTAAGCACCAAATGCTGAAATCTTTTAAGTATCTGGTTCTACAAGTTACACCAGAAAGGTGTGACCAGTCAGATAAGTGACCACTAAATCTAGGCTACCCTCATCAATCATTGCTCATTTTTTCTGTACCTCATCTCATGGTATGGCACAAAACTTCTCCCTTGGCATTTTCCTTCTGTCAACTCTTTCCAAATGTCCATTTTCAACATATTTTGGTATGTTTCATCTTTGCTTGATTTTTTTTTTTGTTAATGAATTCTTCTCTCAGATCTCTCCAAGGCTAAAAGAATAATAATACCTTCTGCTGTGTCTGATGTGGTACAGCCATCCATTATCTTTCTTTTGATGTTGCTGGATGGTTCTGGTTGGGTTTTCAGAAGAATGCAAGCTGCTATGAAAATACAACTTTCTCTGATGAAAAAAACAGGAAAAAATAAACTTTTACTCAGAAAAGTGTATTTTTTCAACAAACAGTAAAAACAAACATATTTTAGATAAAACCAGAAATACTTCAGACCATCTAGGAATTGCAATTTATTACTTCTCCCCCTATCCTCCTCTCTACACAGGAAACCTTTGACTTCATCTTCCACCATGTACCTCAAGGGGAGTGAAAGCAGTTTTGGCATGGTGATCCTTTCTCACAGAGCAGCGTAGCATGCAAACCCAGAGGTTCTGCCTGAGCTGCAGAGGATGGGCACAGGGTGAGTCCCAAAAACCGCTCTGCAGAAACACCATGATTGTCTCAAGCAGGAGTCTTCGTGTTGCTGAAGTTTAAGGGAACCGGAATGATCTTGCTCATCTGATGTATTTCCTGATATGTTCCCGAGCCCAGTTCTACACTACTCACTGCAGAAAAGTGGTGCACCAAGAAATTTAGTATGAAATGGGGGCTCATAAGGGATTATCATGAGAGAGTTCTGCAGAAGCTACTGTCATTATCTGCAGCAGGACTGAAGACCGAAGGCAGACTTTCTGTAGCAAACAAGAGATTTGTGAAAAACCCTACATTTGAAAATTATGTACATATGTCTGGAAATGGTAAACTGTGGCTGCTACAAATTTTGAAAATCCAGACACTGCATTTAATACACTCTTGAGATTAGAAGCTTAAGAAAAACATGTGCAAGATTAACAAACAGTGCCACATAGATCTCATTTTTACTTTTCAGATTTTAAAAGCAATTGTGAGATGGTATTTCATAAAGGAAGAAGTCATTAGTCAGTTGGGCTTTACATAGACAGAATATCCAACACAGCTCTGGAAAAAGTAGAGGTTATGCTAGACCTGGACGGTATGAATATAGCTGGTGCTCGGATAAAGTGTTCCATTTAGGAGCTTCCAGTGGATCTGGTAACAAACCAGTGAAGATCAGAAAAGACGTACCTGTCAAAAGTAATTATATCATACCTATGCAAAGTAATTATGGTTACACCAGCAGGAAGGGCTCTGATGAAGCAATAATGCCTGCAAGCCCCAGCAGTATCATTGTCCCATGATAGTTCTGCTGGTAACGTTCCTTTCATCTCCATCTTTCGCTTCTGTAAAATGAGGCCCATATTTCAAATTGAAATGGGTTTTGTTCTAGGATGAGGTGGATGGGCTTGTTTAGCCTGGAGAAGAGAAGGCTCCAAGGAGACCTCATTGCAGCCTTCCAGTACTTGAAAGGAGCTTACAAGCAGGAGGGGGACCAACTTTATACATGAGCAGACAGTGATAGGAGAAGGGGGAATAGTTTTAAACAAAAAGAGGGGAGATTTAGGTTAGATGCTAGGGAGAAATTTTTCACTGAGAAGGTGATGAGGCAATGGCACAGGGTGGCCAGAGAGCTGTGCGTGCCCCATCCCTGGAGGCATTCAAGGCCAGGTTGGATGGGGCCCTGGGCAACCTGAGCTGGTGTGTGGTGACCCTGCTCACGGCAGGGGATTGGAACTGAAGGAGCTTTAGGGCCTAGCCCAAACCATGCAATGATTCTGTGATTATTTCAATGAGTAGGCAAGATACATTCACTTCCATGCAGGTACCCAGGAAAGAAATCTAAGCTGCGTCATGGTGTACTTACAGAGTGTACAACACAGTGCCAAATTAAGAAGCAGGAAGGATATCCTCACAGCTACTGCCACCATGTCTTGGGCAACTACATTTTAAATATGTATGCTAATGACGCTTTGCAGTATAGTTGTTCACATCTGAGGTGTTAATTTCCAGGAGTTTGTTCTGCAGAGAAAACAGTGGTAGGTGGCACAGCGGCCAGAGCTGTCCCATGGCTGCTGAGCCCTGAGACGGCAGCTTTGGCTTGCATGTCCCTGGCTGCTCACTAGTTGGTCCCTGACTCTCTCTTCCCCAGCTGCCCACCCACCCAAAACAAATCAGAAAGGGAAAGTGCTGTTGTCCAGTTAACTTCTCTTTGTGGGGAAAGTAGGGCAGGAAAAGGCAGGTCCTCACAGAGAAGGAGACAGAGAACAACAGAATGTGTGATGTCTGACTGGAGCAAACCAGACTGATCTGTGCCAACACTGCTGAGTTTTAGGACATTGTAGGAAACAAGATTTCCAGGCTGCAGTGTTAGGCCTTGGGAGTGCTCGTATCACATGGATGCATTAGGGGTATGTCTGCAGGCTGACAGGCACCACTCCAGTTACACTTTCTCTGCGTTTTCAAGCTTCAGTCATGAAGAGTGTGCATACACTTCTCTGAGGAAGGAAATCAAAAACTCCAAAGCACATTTCTGTGACATTTGCATGTCAGATTCCCAGGCCCTGAGAGCACATGGCACTGTGCTTTGAAATACTTCTGTAAGGTGGCTGTGATGCAATGTGCCCTCCATGAAACCTAGCCAGATCTTCCAGGAAGTCTGGCAGTAGCATCCCCCGTCGTGCTGCGGGAATTCCCAGCACATTCCTGCATGGCACAAACATCTCTCTGAAAGGTGACCCTTGATCTTCGTCGTCATCAGAAAGTAGTAATTCTTTTCTGAACTCACAAGGTCCACCATCTTTCTACCTTGTTCTACTCTAAAGCCATTAAATAAGACAACACTGGCTAAAAATAAAGAAGTATGCTGTAACTAAGTATGCTGTAACTTAGAGAAATACAGCTCTTAGCAGTGGCTCTGAAGTTGACTTTTTTCTCCCAAGGACTGGCCCCACCCTGGAAGCCCTCCTCTGCCTCTTTCCCCGCCAAAGTCTGGTTCGAGTTGCGCCCTAAAATTGTATAATAGAAGCATGTATTATTGCTGGCAAATGCCCTGTGAACAAATAATAACAATGGTGGAGAATTTTAAACTTGCATTAGCAATGAGAGCTATTAGCAAAATTAAATAACTGTTAAACTATTCAAGCTGTTTTGCTATGTGCTGACCCAAATACATTTCTTTCTAGGCAATTAAAATTCTACTGTAGAAATGTTGGCTTTCAAGTACCTCCCTTTACCATGTTTTTTGTTTGACTCACCGTGTATGTAATGTAGAAATGAAACCAGAAATGAACCCGTTATATAGCAGTCTTTGTAAAATCATTTAGAATTAATAATTTATAGTGTGTTAAATACTTTAAGTCAAGGGTTTATTATCAAGCCCATAGCCGAATGAATCTTGCAAAGAAGCTGTTGCAATTATTTGGATCTGTAATACCACATTTGGTTAGACTGTTCTGCTCTTTCTTCTTATTTGTTTTCCAATCATGTTAAGAATTTTGGTTTGGAGCAATATTGGCAGAAGCAAAAAAATTCTTGAAAATTCCCATATGAGTGGACGCTTCTAAGATCTGCAGCTGACACATTTCCTCGGCCATAATGAAAGCTCTCTGAATTCTCAGCTCCTGCATATGGATGTTTCAGATATCTGATCTAGGAAGGATAATTTTGCTGTATAATTTAAGCAGTGTTTCTGATAGTGACAGTATCGAATATTTTTCCTTAGTTACTAAAATCTGCAGATGTGACACAGGCAAGCACCACAGCTTATGATTTCAAGTGGTTAACTCACAATCATGCTGTTCACCAAAATAAACCTATAAATATGTTCCTTGAAGTTGCAAAAGTCCAAAGGCCAGTTGAACACTCCTGACATATTTATTTTAAAGTCACAGATTAGGTTGACCCCTCAATTTTTGCTTGACCTTAGAATATTTGACTGCCTGAGGTTGACAAATACAGCCTAAATTACCAGTTTCTCAGCACAAGGATTGAAGGAGACTAGCTGGGGGCACAAAGTAACCTAATAATAGTTTGGAAACAAACCATGATTTGAGATAAAATTGTATTGAATATTCCCCATGTAGGGGTTTCCCCCCTCTGGGAATCATTTTTTTCCCACTGTGGAGAAAAATCTCCCAGGGTTTCCCTGAGGCAGTGTGGTCTCTGAGCCATTGAAGATTTGGGTGGAGAGCTCGGGACAGCAGCAGTGGCTGTCCTTCCATCCTGTGGGATGTGAATTTGGTTAGTGTCCGCAGAATTTCTCAGTTTTCCATAATTACAATAATGGCAACAACAGCAATTGCCCCCTTAGCAATTTCTGAACAATTATATTTATTTCTGTCTTTTCCTCATTCAGAACTATCTTTTGTTTTGTTTTGTTTTGTTTTCTTCTTTTCATTTGTAAATATATTCCCCTTTATATTTTTATATCAATTAATGACTGACAAATGGTGGTAGACATCTACAGAAATTAGGTTGGATTGACAATCTTTTTAGCCATGACAGTTCTGCATTCAAAATAGTTTATCATGTTAATGTGTCACATGATGTTTCTCACTGTTGTGTTCAGCCTTTCTTTCCCCATATCTTTCATTGTCTTTCACAAGCTGGGAATTGCCCAAAGTAAGGCTTTGATCTTGCAAAGGTCTTCAGACTATTTACCTACCCTGAGCCATCCTCTTTCATGTAATAGGACAATTATTGCATGCAGAGATACTTGCATAAGTGTTTGCTGATTAGAGTCTTAGATTTGCCTTGGGAAAGGACTGTGTCTTTACCACGTTTACAGGGTGATTAGTGCTGTTGGATCCAGTTCCTGATTCTGTGTACCAGGAATGTGCAGGGCCGAACTAATAATATTACGTAATGACAAAATATTTATCCACTCATGTGTTAGATAGATATTCTGAAATACGACTTCTTATTAACTTTAAGAAAAGTTGCTTGTAATTGTGATGCATGTCTTTAGCCTCATGTTTGTGAACTATCAGTTGTGAGAACAACAGTAAGCATTAACATATATGAAGTAAATAATTAAATTGATCTTAAAATCAGAGGCTTAGTCTCTTCTGAGGGACTTCAGGTACATCTGATTCACTGTGAGTAAGCAATCACAGAAGGTTTTCACCACAGATTTCTTTTCTTTTTGAATGCACAGTATTTTATTTTCGCTTGTTGGTGTGTTCGTTCTTCTAAGTTTCACCATTTCCATTGCTGATGGCTCACCTGTAACATATTGTCCCCAGCTCCAGCTCAGGTTTTCACTTATCTTTCTTTTCTCTTTCCATTGCAAGTGGTGACACCCTCAGAGACAGCCCATTAGCAGCATGAGTCTGAGAAGGATGTGTATTTGCTTGGTGCGTTTATGTTGTCTAACAGGGGAACTGAAATTCCACGTGTCCTTTGATGCTTTATTTTCTCCATAGCTCTGAAAAAGAAAAAAAGTGCTACTTCCTTGAGCACCACACACTTTGAAGGAGGAAATGTTCTCTCTCCCCATGCATGCTATAGCTTTGTGTTGGTGTATGTTGGCAGAACACTCCCAACAATGCAGCACCTGCCAACAGAAGACATTGTTTGTTCTCTCAGTTACAGCACATCTCTGAGAAATACGAAATTCACCGACAAAAGAGTTTTTCTGCTTGTGGACTGCTCTATTTCCCCCTGGGAAGTCTGTGTACTTGGGCTGAGCACTGCACACATCCCAGCCATGCTGTCCCACATGCACATCTGCTGCACGACTGCAACAGCTACCCTGACAGTGCTCGGTGATGTCCAGGCACTGTAGCCAGATGGTCAAATTCTTCTCTTTTAATCTAAGCAAAAATTCTGTGCAGAACAAAGGGACTTCTCAGGACATGCAACTGTCCCAGTTCTTTGTGCCCACACCTGAGGTTTTGTAGACGCAGCAAAGGCAGCTAATGGTGATACAGTTCATCCATATGTGGAATCAACATTACTAATACTGATCTGCTTTCAGTTCTGTAATTAAAACCCATGGATCAACCAACCAAACATAGAGTTGCCTATGAATCTGTCTAAATTGCCGACATTTTTTTTTTCAGTCATGTTGAACAGGATTGCTGAGAGAAGGAAAAGGAATGATCTCTTTTTTTTGTTGTTGTTTTTTGGACAGGGGTGGCTCAGAGACTGAGCAAAAGTGATGCCCCTAGTGTCTGCTCAGGTACCTGTGGAAATAATCATTATCTGCTTGAATGATGGCAGTGCCTGGCCCTGCCTCTCATGGGTTAGTACTCCACTGTGCTGCCTGGGACACAAATACCAAACAAAAAGATGTTCCTTGCCTCTGGATCTTCTGCAAATAATGACAGATAGATATTTGGAAGTACTGGTGTTATCTCTTTTATGACTAAAAGTAACTGCGTCTTTCATTTGCTCCCTCCCCTCACACATTTGCTGGGGTCTGCATGGACCTACATGCATGAGATTTTTGGGAAATGGCTAAATCAACACTTCGCAGTTGGCTAATCTCAGCTACAAAAAGCCTTCTGCAATGTTTGCCATGCTGCAGACCAAGTGCTGCATGCAGTTCTCTGCACGCAGATCAGGTACCCAGTTCTCCTCTGCTGGAGCTGTGGGCGTGAGCAGTGCTTTGTGGCACTTCCTGAAGAATTTCAAGGGAAAATATAACAAACAGTCCAAGTATTCATACCAAGAGCTTTGTTTCCAGTTTCACTGCAGTAACAATTAGCAGCCAGTTGGCATTTGGCCATTGAAAATTATAGGGCCAACTGGCAAAAAGTATCGTTTTATTCCTGACTTTCTGCTTGCAAGCTGGGTGGCATGGGAGGATTTTGTGAGTGTATATAACACTAACCTCTGCAGAATAATGCAGTGTCTAACTAGTCAAAAGTCCTTTCTTCACACAGCCAAAGGCTAATTGCCAACCAAATTCAGTGACCTTCATCACCACTGATTTTTGTTCAGTAGTGGCATTTGCCAGCATTTAAACTTTGTCTTCTACTTTTTGCCTGTTTCTGTTATGTGTACTTGCTTTCTCTCTTCTAACATTTTTTTATCCCATGCACAAAACTTGAGAAATATATTACAGATGTTTACAAACCTCCAGCACTAGGACTCGTTTTAAGAGCTGAGCAGGATCTGTTCATGATTGTGCTCCAGGAGATATGCACAGAACTCTCTGGACCTCACAGCACCCCTATACTGCCTACCCAGAGCTGAGAAGTGCCTGCAGCTGGGTGCTTCCACCCCCAGGATCACCACAGAGCAGACGCTCCCATTGCAGCAGCTGCCTCTTGCTGTTGGACCTGTTCTCCCAGATTTCCCCACTCCCCAAGGCTAAGCTGCCTTGTTAGCAAGCTGGCAGGTTTCAGTCCACCCTCCTTGGTTCCAGCCTGAAAGCTGAAAACATGTAACGAGTAAATAGTGATTTACAGCATTATAATTGCAAATATTTGCAAATATTTCTGTTTTGTTTTCATCTCAAAGAGAAGAAGAGTGAAAGGAGAACAGAGGCTTGCCAACACGTGAAGTTTTATGGGCTTATGTCCCAAAATTATAAGATCTAAGTCAGTCAACTAGGAGCTGAAACAGTGCTTTGAGTGCTGCTCAAAAACAAAGGAATTCCCAGATTGAAAATAATTGGTTTCTTCAGCATATAACTAGTACTAGAATAGACAATATCAAAATTGCTGTAATTAACATCCCTGTAAAGTGAAAAAGTGGCAGAAATGAAAATGGTATTATATCCGTACCTCCATGCAATTGTGCTCATTTACATATTAGTCTAAAAGTGCAGTCAAAGATATGTCAAATCAAATACTTGGATATGCAGCGTCAGGCTGTCCGTGACCTTGTAAAATACTCTCCAACTTTTTCTGTTCACTTAACTATGAAGATAATAGCTCAGAACTAGCTTCAACTGTCCCTGAGGCACAGTGAGCTGTCAGCTCCCCTGCTTTTGTCACAGTTTTCTTTTTTCCTTCAAATTCCCCAGCTCACATATTCATGCACTTCAGCTGTCCTTTTTCTCTGTCTAGTGAATATGGAACAACTTATGGAATTGGAACCCAAAACACTTGAGAAATACTTTAAAAATTATGGACTTAGTGTTTCCAACTAGCTTATTATTTATAAGATACATTTATTGAGGCACAGCTTACACATTTTTAAGATGAACATCAGCTTAAGCACTAGGAAAATTGGGTACTAAATCCAGTGGGCACTATGTAGATACCAGAATAAAAGTGCTGATTTTTCACACTCATTGTTCAGAGTGGTGAGACTTTGTAAATTCCATTAACTTAGTAATCTTTTAAAGGAAGTCTGAAGCTGTATTTTCATCTTAATAGAATACAGGTTGGTATCTTGATGTAGCAAGGTACATTAAATCTATTTAATGCTGAGACTTTTTAAATTCTGAGATACCAAGATAGCTAACTGGAGAGCAGTGACCTTGTGAAAATACACCTAGTATTTGCAGTGGGGGCATATACAGTACGGTCACGATGGCAACTTAAATCCTCTGAGGCACTAAACAATACCTCCTGCCATCAATTCAAGCAAAAAATTCTATGCTTTTTCACCAGCTCATGAGATTAAGCTTTGCAAACTGCAAAGTCAAATCTTTCCAAACAAGGTTAAGTTCACAGGAACAGAAATGATCTTTATTTTAAATGTTTGATAGCTCCAATAACCTCAGAATAACTTAGCTTGCAAGGGGGCAAAGTTGCAAACAGTATAAATTAAAAGTGGTAAAAATATTTATTGGCAACCTACGTTTTTAGGAGCACAATTTTATATGTCTCTGTTTGCATAGCTTCAGCATAAATGGGGTAATATTAATACCACAAGAAGGTCTGTTTATATGCTGCGCCAAGAATTTTTTTGCAAGGGAAAAACCCTTGCCTTTGCCATTATTCTTTATGATCACAAATCTTGGTTAGCTTAAAAAATTATTCTATTACGTTTACATGATTCTTTTTTTTTTTTTTTTTTTATCATGGAAAGAAGAGAGAATTTCTTGGAAGATCTGATAAAGCTGTTTATTAGGACAATCACGTCTCTATAAAGGATATCTACCTGATCTTGCCTGGCTATGGAGGAACAGCGTGAATCCTATTACTGTGCTCTCAGCACAGTCAAGGTTGTAGGGGTCTCCCTGCAGAAAAGAGGGGAGAATGTCTCCTGTTTGGATGCAGAGCCTTGCACTTGTCTCTGACTAGCTACAAACAGTCCATACTGCCACAAAAGAAGCTTTAAGACGGATAAATTTCTTTGGGGTTCTGGAAGCCTCAGTTCCTTCACTTGCTGCTAAAACTTTTGTGCAGGCATTCATGTTCCTGTAAAATCTTCTCCATGTGCAACAGGCATCCATTCACTGATCCCTGTTCCTGGTGGGGCTGTGCTTGGATGCTCCCTGTTGTGCATCGTCATCTCAGCACACAGTTATCACTTTGCCATTGCCTCTCTTTCCAATCCTGACATGGGGTTTCTCATGCTGAAGCAGTTTCCAATGCCATCTCTTTGGTGGTTCCTGAGTTTAAATTGATGTGAAGACAAGGCAGACACATCTGCAAAACTTTTTGTGAAAACTTTCCTTTCTGCGGAGGACGAGTGTACAGAAATGTTTAACAAAGCAGGGCTGCTGCTTTCTGCTAGGAAACAGTCTCCTCCCTCCACTCCAGTGTCCATTCAGACGTGGAAAGAATGGAAGAGAATAACCTAGTGGTTCTTCCAGTAGGCATGGTATTATCACCTCTCATGGCTGCTATCCAGTTTTGCACATAAGGTTCTGTTTACTTAGATGGAAAATACAAAATATATTTATTTTGCAAAGAGGTGAGAACTCTCTTTCATTGATGCATTTCAACAAGTTTATTGCACACAGGTCTGCTACTGCTACACTGACTGCTCTCAAACCTTTTCCTAGCTCATTTCACACCAGAAAAAAATCTCTTTCCAATGTACAGACCACCTGAAAATGAACTTGCAGAGTTAGAAGAGGCTAATACATACCTGAGATAAAAAGGAAAGGAAGAAAAAAGTTTGATGAGTGCAGAAAGGAAAAACAGAGACTTATGTACTCCTCTCCCAATCTGAAGTGGAGAGAATACAACACACATGGCTGAAATATCAGCAGAGAAATGCTTTGGAGGAAATCTCTTTTAGATCAGTCCTGGTTTGTGTTCATGCCATGTGTCTGCAGTGGGGCTGTACAGTTTCGGCGAGATTGTGGTGGTGTTCTTGGGGAGATGGAAATGGAGATGGAAAAGATGAGAAACTGGGGCTGTTCTGTACTAGCAGATCAGCTGTAAGTCCCAGCCAAACCCAAATCTACTCCTTGTCCTCAATGTCTTGTGATGAGCCAGGGAAGAAAAAGAAATGGCCTAGACAGTTTCCTGGCTTTGGAGTCTCTATATGATTGGAATGAGAACAGGGTTAGCTAAGGAATCAATAATTCCAGCTGACTGGAAGCTTGTCAGTAAAGCTGCTTTTTAGAGGACATGAGATTTATATATGGCTGAGTTTCCCTGAGGATCCTGGGAGAAATTTGTCCCATGGGTGGAGGGCTGATGCTTTGCTTATGGTCCTCCTTGGCTGTGTAATGACCAAGAGGCAGATGTTCTATTTTTCTGAGTAGTGAGGCTGACACTGCTGGGGTTGGGCTGGTGGAAATAGGGTAATGGCTTCAGCCTCCCACAAGCAGACATCAGGATGTTGGGATGGGAGGAGGTAGGAAGCTGCAGCCTCTGAACTGCAGGATGAAGAAATGCCTAAAGCTACGTCTGACCTGGGTGCCAGGGCCTTCACTGGTGAAAACAGAGCTCAGGTTTTGTAGAAATCGTACTGCATCCAGATGTTTCTGCGTAGTAATGGCCATTCAATTTGCATTTAAATAAGTTTTTTAGTTTTGGGATTCCACAATAAAGGATGGCATGGGAAGGTTTATGGTTTTGACCACTGGAGTCAACCTGCCATTCCTTATACCCAAATAAACCACTCTGCTTCCTATCAGTCACAAAAAGTGATCTATCTATGATATAGTTGATTTAAGTTTATCTTGATGTGATCCGCATGGATTTTTCTTACTTTTTAGGAAGAAATGTTAAGCATGTTTGTCTTCGGTCAAGATAAACCAATGGCCTTGAAATTTGGAAACAATATGTATTCGACCACACAAACTAATAAGGCACCAGTGTTTTAGCAGACATTATAAAACATAAAATTAGATGGAAAATTGCCTTAAGCCCCTGTAAATTAAAATTGCTCTTTTTATAGCAAAAATGAGCCTTATATAGCAACAAACAATTTTGTGATCTTCATTTAACTAGCCAATTTCATATGGCAAACAGTATTTATTCATCCTGCTCTAGTGACCTAAGCAGCAATTTACAATGTGATGCCTTGCATATTTTCACAGCATTGTAAAAAAATGAGGTTCTGTAGATTTATTTGATCCCTGTTGAAAAGTTATTTTTTTACCTCCTCCTAACCAGTGTAAACTGGAAATTGTTCTTAATGTAATTCTTTTGCTTACCATCCACTCATTAATCGGGAAACTAATTAGAGCCAGTTTGCTTACTCTAATTTGAAAAAGTGAAAGTAACATATGTTGACAGTTAATTCGGATTTTTTTTTTTAACAAGCGCACAACTTTTATAATGAAATAATATTTGATACTGATACAGAAAAACATGGACTAATAAATTGCAACAGGCTGGGAAAATGCAGTACGTTAATCATTCTGGGAATAATAACAGATCATTTAGGACTCTAGTTTTTCTGTTGATGATTTTCCATTTTAGCTATTTTTATACGGTATTATAGTTACTTGATTTGGAACTTCTCAAACACACGTCAGTACAAGTTTTCAGCATTTTGCAAGTTTGTTCAGGCCCAGTGCAATTTCTGAGGCCAAATTACAAGAAAAATATTATGCATCTAGGCTCCATTTCAAAAACTTCTGTTGTCTTGGTTTTTAAAAAATGTCAATATGCATAAAAGGATGCCACTGGACGGCCTGCAAGTCTCTTGGTTAAGGCTCAATCTGAAGTCCATCCAAAGCATTTGCAGTCGTCGCTCCGAGCTTCTTCATCATTGGAGCAGATCACTGGCAGAGGCAACATAACATCCCCGTCTGAGCCACCTGTGAGCTAGAGGCTGGCCTCTACCCATTCACATGGAAGTGTGGCTGTACTGCAGGTACCTTGACACGTGCAATCCTCAGTCTAGTAAATTCAAGCGTGACAACAGCAACAGTGGCTTCACCCAGAGAAAACAGCAGTTTCTCCAGGGATCTCAAGAACATCATAGAATGGAATCATAGAATGGCTTGGGTTGGAAGGGACCTTAAAGCCCATCCAGTTCCAACCCCCTGCTGTGGGCAGGATCATCACCCATCACATCAGGTTGCCCAAGTCCCCATCCAACCTGGCTTTGAACACCTCCAGGGATGGAGCATCCACAGTGTGCCTGGACAGGCTGTTCCAGATCCTTACCACTCTCTGAGTAAAGAATTTCCTCCTAAATTCATCTGAATTATGCACTCCGTGCATGGCTCCTTGACATTGCCCACACTTTTCAACTCTTTTTGTTGCCCAGCTTTGCGAAGTGAAAGTAGTTCCCCCCTTTAGAGGGGGAAAGCTGCTTTTTCTTGTTTGCACAATTCTAGATGTACTGCTGACGTTGTTGACTACAGACGAGGACATATTAGCTTAACAATCCCAGAACTGAATCAGCTGAATTCTGACATACTGGAAAGAGTCCAGTGGAAGGTCACAGAGCTGATGAAAGAACTGGAGCATCTCTCCTATGGGGAGAGGCTGAGAGAGCTGGGACTGTTCAGCGTGGAGAAGAGAAGGCTCTGGGGGGATCTTATCAATGTACAAATACCTTGAGGGAGGGTATTTAAAAAGGAAGAGGACAAAGCTAGGCTCTTTCCAGCTCTGCCCAGTGCCAGGGCAAGAGGGAATGAGCACAAATTGGAATACAGGATGTTCTTGCTGAACATTAGGAAGCACTTTCATAGTATGAGAATGACCAAGCACTGGCAAAGGTTGCCCAGAGAGGTTGTGGAGTCACTCTCTGCTCAAGCAGGGGCTAGGCCCAGAGGTCCCATCCAAACTCAACCATTCTGTGCTTCTGTGACTCTGAGATTCCATGATTGTATCTCAGTTAAAAGCCATTGAACAGCACTGTCTTCCAGTCACGTAAAGCCAGATTGAAACAAAACTGCAGAGCTTCAGACTCCACAGTCCTTTGGCTGTCTCATCAGCCAGACATCCCCTTTAACATAGCAAATTTCTAGAACTACTATGGTCTATGGAGAATAACATAAATGTGAGTTAAAAATAGTAACTACACCCAGGCAGAAAACATAAGCCATTATAGTAGTGAAGAAAACACATAGCTCTTCAAACTGCCCTTAACACAAATTCTCTGTTCCTCAGATCTCTGTTTTGAAGTACTGCAGTGCCAAGTGGTAGAGTATAGACAACTCTGGAGTGCATCAGCTTTTCAGCTGCTCAAATAATAGGTATTACTTTTCCCCCAAATTCCCCCAAATCCCAAGCAATTAAATCCTTAGACCATCATAGCGGCACTACTGCACTGATTGTTGTTATATATATATAAATACATAGAGACACACATTTATTTTATATACATATATAATTGTAAGAAGGGATTACAAAAATATAAACCTCTAAGCTTAAATGTTTGCACTTGCATGTGCACTGCAAGTGCTTCAAAGTTTTATTTTTAAATGAGTGGCTGAGCAGAGGCATCTTAGATATCCCCAGGTCAGTTGCAGGATGGCTAACGTGTTCATGGCATTCTTTTCTGCCTAGACTTGATGTGAAGAGTGAGAGGAATAAGACCATGAAGGAGTGACCTCAGGGACTCTCACAGTGTGAGCATCACACCCAGTGCTGCCCAGCAGGCAGGTGAAATAAGAAAGCAGGAGGGACAACAGATACTTTCAGACTGGGTGGAGCCAGAGACCAAACTGTTCCCAAGGTAATAAGGGAACTGGGACCCCTGCACTGCACAACACAGCTGTGAATCGCTGCTCACACTGAGCCCTTTAAGCCCTATCCAGGCCACTCGTGGTAAACAAACTGGGAGTTGGGCTAGGACTTTGAAAATACATGATGCCATCTCATTGAATGATAAAGCAACAGGACTGTACCTAGCAGATAGAAAGGTCCAGGCTAATAAATGAGGCGGAAGTAACAATATGTTACCAAATGAATTGTAGGATTATTCTGTGGATATTGACTAGTACTGTTGCATCACTAAGTTAAATTATAAAACTGTGCTGAAATTTATTAGTCCAGCTTATGGAGGATGCTCTTTCAACAACAGACCTGACAAGGTGGTGTGTCGCTATACAAATGATCTGGATGTTATTGTAGGTTAGGTGGGGAAGCTACCCGGAGAAGAATGAGCCATGTACAGAGGATCTGTTCAGAACAACTCATAAAAATCCTGGAAGACACCTGGAGTACTTGCAACTTGATCTTGACTAGATTTCTCACATCTGGAAGATTTTGGGATGAGAGAAAATACTGTAATCACAAACATTTGTATGTATACCTGTATGTACATTATTTTTTTTCCACTTTCATTGATACACATACAATTTTAGAAGAAAGAAAGAAAGAAAGAAAGAAAGAAAGAAAGAAAGAAAGAAAGAAAGAAAGAAAGAAAGAAAGAAAGAAAGAAAGAAAGAAAGAAAAAGAAAGAAAAAGAAAGAAAAAGAAGGAAGGAAGGAAGGAAGGAAGGAAGGAAGGAAGGAAGGAAGGAAGGAAGGAAGAGAAATCTCTTTATAAAAGCAGTTAGGCAAACAAATAATATTAGCTATATCTGCAAACATTTTTTTAATTGAAAATTACTTTCTGATTAGCCAATGTTAAGCAATACTCAGTAAGCTAAAATTGGGCAAGACAAATCTTTATTTAAAATCAAATTCTTTAAAAAAAATGACAAATATCTTTTAAAAATATGTTTCTAAAAAATTGCAACCTTGTACTTAATATTTACTTTGAAACAATGGAGACATTTAGGTCCATAATCTTTGTCTTTGTCCCCAGACTCTTGTATGCCATCTGGAGAACGAACTGGAAGAGAAATGCAGGAGGAAAAGAAGAAGAGACACTTTCTAGAGAAAGAGAGGAGAAAAATCTCTGAATCCGGATTGAAGACTTCATCAGTACAATTATCTTTTTTTTTTTTTTTTCCTTCACATAGTATTTTGAACAACTTCAGTTTTGACAAGCTGCCGCTAGAGGTCAGATGTGTTTTTAAATTAACAAAATTACTTCTTTCTCCAGTTTATCATATTTTTATGCCTTTCTATTTCTTTTTGGACCCAAATTAAGCTTAAAAATAGAATAATTGCTGGGCTTTGCTTTTGAAAAGAAATTCAACAGCCTATCATACAATGGAAATTATTGGTAGCAGGAAAATGTAGTAGTCAAACAAAGCACTTCTGCTGAGGTAGTTTTCAACTTAATTGCTGAAGATCTTCACAGCTGTATGACTGGCTGATGAAACTACATGATCCGATAGCAGACATTAACAAGATGTCAAATAAATGGCAGAAATTCAAGCTATAACATGGAACACTCTCTGCCAAGGATTTAGGTCTCTATTTTGAACGTAACAAATTTTCAAATTTCAAATGTTGATACTCCTACTTTAATTTTGCTTTATTTCAGATCTGATATTTTCAATGCCCAGGGCATCCCTGAGGCTTTATAGAGCTTTCAGTTCAAATGAGACAAAATTATCCTCTGTTCTGCATTTCGAAGTCCAAATGATTTCTGAGCTGTTCCACGTGAATCCACAAACTGCTCACACTTTCCCAAATCTGTCCCTTGCATTCAAAACGCTTCATAATTCCTCACTGCCTGAACAGAAAAATCAGGTCAGTATGGGATGCTGGAGGGCTATCTGGGTGATTTTCTCCATCATTATTTCCAAAGATTTATCTTTTTAACTGTCTGCTCTGAAATCATACTTGAGAATATATATGGCAGGGAAGCAAGGTAGAAGTTTCTGAGCAACTGGCAATGCTTTCAAAGGGTGAAATGTTGTGCTCAGGCTCCACTCTAGCTTTACAATTTGAATTTTTACTTCAGTGCAGTGTTGGAGTGACCACACGCTGTATGATGTAGCACTGCTGTAGCTGAGTAGAATTTGGGCCAAGCACTCTAAAATCATTTTTTAACATAATGTTCTTTAATCCTGAACTGTTCAGTCTTAACCACAGCAAGACAATGACTCAGCATGGATTTGGTGGCTGCCTCCCCAGGAAAGGCACGCTAGCAGATACTGATTCATTTATGTTGGACACTGCCATGAAACATCTTGCAGACAAAACTCAAATGAATTACTGTACTTAATATGGTTTATGTCATTCATTCAGGCTCAGATGCATTACTCTGAGCCTGCTCCCTGGCAGCTTTCCCGCTGCCTGGGCATGGCCATTATTAGGGTGCTGAGAAGCACACGCAGCCCTGCCTGCTCCAGCCAAAGCTCTGCCTGTGACGCTGCCTTTGCTCTCTGCTCTGGACACTGGATGGCAGATCGGTGATTTATGGTGCGCCCACTTGATTGAATGACTCAGAGGGATAAGCATTCAGTATGACAAGTATCTATAACAGCACAGCAAATGAAGTAACAGCACCGTATCATCTTTCCATTTTGAATTTGTGTGTAGTGCTGTGAAGAAGGTTTTGGTCCTCAGTACTTTTACTACTTGTATTTGAGTGATAGAGATTTTAAATCTCTTCTGCTGTGCCAGTAGGCCCGTGGAGTTTACAGCTTTGCATCAGCCTCTTTCTATGATTTTACCACTATTCCATGTTCAGTTCCCATCATTTGGTTTCGTTGCAAACACAAGTGCACACACATGCTCTTATGCTAGCTCTGAGCACAGGCAAAGCTTGCGGCTGCCTTCAGGGAAGCCCACCTGGAGAAGGCTTTCCTGAGCTGGGAATGGGGAGGAGGATGGAAGGGAGCCCTCCTGTCCCACTCACACCTGTGTGCTGTGGCAGGATGGGTTGGCCAAGGGGCTGAGATGGGCTCCACAGAAGACGTGGTCTGGGATTTTGGGGCAAAACAAACTCTCACCTGCCCTTGTGCAGTGAGCAGGACTCTATGCATATTCTTTTTAGAAGAAATTACTCTGATAACCCACTTGATTTATAGCCAGTTATTTCTTGCCCTAATTGAAAGTACTTCATGAGGCCTCAAAAGCTGCCTCAGGTGTCTGAGAAAGGGGAAACACCAATAAAACAATAACAACGATGTAATGAAAAGTTCATCTGCAGGAACAATCCTGCACCAGTGTCTTAAGCAAACTGTTCAATCTAAGAAGTGCAATTAACAGTACAATTGATTTTATGTCTCAAAATCATGAAGACAGAACAAAAAGAAAAGCCCTGGGAAAGAAGGAAAGTCATCGTCTCACTTCCTACCTTCTCAGTGTTATTGTGTGCAGCGCCACATCCAAAGGCAAGACACTAAACTAGATCCAAGATCCTCTAATGCTTTTATGATATTAATTTTGTGAACCATACTCAAGCCTGAGACTATGGTGATGCTTCAGGTGTGCACAAATGTGCTTTTCAGCCACATTCCCATTTGTACTGAGTCTAAGGAAGAAATGGGGCTCTTGTCACTCCAGATGTATGGTAAATGGAATGGAAAATCATATGGTAAATTGTATTTCATTACCATACCGTCAGCAGCAGCACCTCATAAAAACTCATTGGCTAGGTTATCTCTAGCCTTGATTTAAGAGCGCCTGATTAAAGGGATCCTGGAATAATCTTGCCAGGACCTCTGCAGCAAGGACTGGAAAGCTAAAAGTTGGAAAAAGAAGAAAGATATGGCTGGTCCTTTACCTGATAAATTTGCATAATCCACACTAGCAAATATTTTTTCATTAACTCCTGTCTGATATTTTCTACCACTTCTTCTTAGGCTTTATGCAGCTGAGCTTTCCCATGCCAGAGCTGATTTCCACTTTTGCTCTTCCTTCCAATCTCTTGCTCTGTTCTGACCTACTTTTCTGTTTGCATTTGACATGGCTGTGATGCCAAGTGAAAACTAGGTTGATTTACTTGCCTCCAGAACAATCATCCTGATGCTCATTATCAAAACAGATGCACATCTTAGACCTGAAATGTCTTTCTTCTGCTTAATTATATCTCATGGCAGAGTTAAGATTACACAGCAGCTCATCTTCAGGTACACATTGTCAGCAGACTGATTAAGATATACTGTATCTCCAAGCTATTTTCCTATCCAAGTGCTGAAGCAAAGCAAAGCCAAGCCTCCTGCTTCATTTCCCCGTGAACACACCAAGGATAACTCGGATTTCTCAGTTCACAGCTCTCCTATTCTTTTCTCATTCATTCATTTTTGCATCTTGCTTTTTTGAAGAGCTGGTAATGGGAGCTTGACAAACATCTGGCGCAGAGAGAAGGGAGTCTGTGTTATGGAGAAGTTCAAAGAACCCTGTAACACTGAGAAAGCAACAGTTAACAGAACATCATTAGGCTTCATAAATTTAGCTGCTTCGTAACACTGTTTCCAAGCAAAAATTGTATCTGCATCATGTACTATTACAGAGTGAAAGAAGGTTTTATACCAAATAATGGCTCCTGCATTATTTTTAATATCCAAGAAAGCAGAAGTCTGCATTGAAACAAGGTGCGGGATAATGTATCACTGATGGTCAGTGGCTATTACAGTAGTACAGATCAAGAAGCTGAACTGAGGCTTGAGAAATGACAGTAATCCAATTTTCTGACAGATAATTCAATTTTAGATGTCCTCATCTTTAAATCCTGACTACTAACTCAGTTCAATTTACATTTTGTACTTTTCAGATTGTCTATGTGGGATGAGTTGTCCACAGGCAACTATATTATTCTTTTCAGTGGAATAAAGGCAAAAACCTCAAACTGAAGGACTTCTTGATTATAAACCAATTTTTTTCTCTTTCTCTGAACTAGAGGACAGAAGAGCTGTTCAGATTCCCTTGCTGTAGGTGATAGTTAGCTGTGCAGCCACAAAGCAGAATCATAGAATCACTAGGTTGGAAAGGACTCCAAGATCACCTAGTCCAACCGTCCTCCTACCACCAAAATTTCCCACTGAACTACTAAACCATATCCCTTAGCACCTCATCCAGATGTTTCTTGAACACCACCAGGGTGGTGACTTCACCACTTCCCTGGGCCTGATCTCTCTTTCGGAGAAGAAGTTTTTCCTTGTATCTAACCTGAACCATCTCATCTGGTATTGATCCCTCTACTTTGATGGTGACAGTTCTGTCACAGGTTGCCCAGAGGGGTTGTGGAGTCTTCATCCTTGTAGGTATGCGAAAGCCAAGAGACGGCCCTGGGCAGTGTGCTCTGGGTGGCTCTGCTTGAGCAGGGGATGGACCAGGTGGCCTGCAAAGCTCCCTTCCAACCGCTGCCATACTGATTCTGATTCTGTGACTCATGATCCACAGTAGCTACAATTGAATAGGAGGCCACTGTTCCTTGGAAGAGCAGCACTCAAAGGAAGAGATCTCAGTAACCCCTTTTCTACCCTATAACCTTTACCACTCTTCCAAAGGAAGTTCATTTATCTCTGCAAATCAGCCTTTTGTTTCATCTTCTCTAATCATACATATTGATCCCAAACCCCCTAACTTCCTTCATGAGCAGTAAAATGTACAGTATACAAGGTACACTATTTAAAATGGATCTGTTTTACTAAACACATTCTCTTTACTTGTGATGGCTATGTAAGGGAAATGAATATTTATAGGGTTACAGATTTGGTTGCCACAGCAGAACTATTTAGTGCATAAACCCAGTTCATTTCCATCATGAAACATCTGCAGTTTTACCACTAGATAGCAGTATGTAGCAATGAATGCTGTTAACAAAAGCTGCTTGAAATAGCTGGGTTACTAAAGGTATCCATTCACCCAGACCGAGGGAGCGAACAAGGGAGAAATGGTAGAAGGAGAAAGCACAGAAAATATTTCCTTACTCTTTTTAAATCTCAACCGCTCTTCTCCTGTCACAGTTTTGGCTTCATAAAAGTGAAATTTAATCTGCTGATGAACTAGGAGGTCTTAAAAGTAAGATGAAGGTAAAACAAGGAGTCATTTGTCCTCTGCTACAAGATTGAACATAGAGATGTAGAAAGGCTTTTCAAAATAACTCAGTGCTTGCTCCAGAGGATGTGGGAGAGATAAGACTAGATATTGTTTCCTGCAACAACTTAGTGAGGGAAAGTGGTGATACTGAACATGAAGGAAACTGCAAAGGCTGCTGGCAGTGTTGGCCCTGTGGGTTCTATGTGAGACTTCATGGACATGTGTGGGCCCTCCTGCAGCGTCCACACTGGGGATCTGAGCCACGTACAGTGGTGCTGGCTCCAGATCCCTGTTGGTGAGCTCCATTGCCCCTGTCTTCCACCACCACATGCTTATATCCAATGTGTCCTCGCTTCGCTGTTTCCTCGATTATGATTTATTACAAACCACTCCCCAGCGGAGATGATGCAGATGTTTTTTTAGAGAAATACAGTGACTTGCACTAGATGCACATCTATCTTAGTTTATAGGCAATTAATTCATCTCACCTTGGATAGGGACCATGTTAGATTGGTTGGTGGAATTTATTTCTATAGTGAATGTTGAGCAGGAATTTGAATTCAAAGCTAAGCCAACCCAGCAGGAGCAGTCAGACAGGGGAGCAACTAGTAAACACCAGGACACCCAGCGCTGCGGACCCCTGTACTGTTCCCATGGCCTTCCAGACACCCCAGAGACTGTGGCATATTCCCTCTCCCATTCCCCCCTGTCACCACAGCTGTCTCCATCAGCCATCATGAAGTGGAAAGGCTGAACGTGACGCAGACCTCATGTTGCAGGTTTATGTTTTCTGCTTGTCTGTCAGCATGTCTTGACATACTTATCACTGTAAGATGTCAAAGTGAATAACCCTGTTCATTTACAGCACACACGAGTGTGATATTTTTTCTCTTGCCACAATGAGGTCATTGTGTCCATCTTACTGGCACTACATGGATACTATGGATCATTACCAAGAAACACATTGCTCCATTCCTTTTAATAAGATTTTAAATTATTGCTGTAAGAAATATTTTCTTCTTTTATCTCCCTTCACCTCATGTCAAAGAGCTTTGAGGAAGAAGATGTCATTTTTTAGCCCTTCTAGCAGGTAGTACAGAATCCCCATTTCTTTTTTGTTTTGTTTTAGTTTTGTTCCAACTATCCTATCCATGTAGATTATATTGTTAATTTCTCTAAGTATCTGAAAACCTGGCAGTGAATTTAATACTCTTCTCAATGGAAATTTTTGCAGACTTTTTGGAGGAGGGGGCCACTAGGCTGCTCTGTGCTGGACTTGGATCTACATCACAGTTCATGCTCTGTATCTCTGCATGAGCATGTCAAAGCTGCTGCTAGATGCTGTCTTAAAAGCTGGCACCCACCGCCCTGACCCAGGCATGATTTTGGCAACTCGCCATACAAAGGTCTTATACGTTATTTGCTGTTTGCAAGGTGAGGGAGGACAAATGAGCTGCTTCCAAAAGGCACAGAAGGGTGTGGAAGCTGTTGCATCTGCTGCAATAGCTGAACAGTCATGGAGTTCTCTTCCCTTATCACTGAGTAGACAGATGTGACATTCAAATCAACCTTTCTATATGTGGGCAAGCTTGGAGAGGGAAAAGCCTCTTGCAGCAGACTTTTTCTTCTCCAGGCAAAGGGATGGACTTTGTCCATGGCTGCCTGCACAAGTCCTGATCATCTGGTACACAAGACAAGGCCTGACTCTACCTACTCCCAAGATGGGAGCAGTTTGCATAACCAAATGTAATGCCATTAATGCCAAAAGAAGCGAGGGTCTGTAGGTACTGGCTCTAAAGCAACAAAGCCATTTTATGACTAAGCATCTGGGACTGCCACACTCAAATCAACAGGCATTTAAGTGTCAACACCAGAGTGTTTGAGATTAGATTGATTGCTTTTGGGTCTGAAATCTCAAGAGGTCCCTTCTACTTACAACTCTGTGGATGCCAATTCCTTTGAAGCACAAGGTAAGAATTTTTGCTAAACATGAGAGGCTGAGTCAGATGGACTAAAAGCTAAATTCAGTGTTTAAAATCTTTTGGTTGAGGCTTGTTGAGATTTCTAATAAACAGTCTATAGTAGTGACTGTGTTTCTTAAGAACCGGACATCAATGTTTACTTTGTGTCTCAAATAGTTTTCTGGTTTTTTAATGACATATTATCCTCAAGCAAATTTGTAGACTTCTTTTGATTAGGTGAATTCCACTTTTCATTACTGGCAGTCTGGATGTATTAGACACAGTAGCAAAGCCAGAGTGTTGATTGGAATGCTATTTTTCGAAATTCTGTGAGCTTTTTCTCTTACTTGATTTGATGACTGAGTCTATTGAGGAGAAAGGAAGTGAAACAGTTGTACAAAATAACAATTCGTTTGCCTGTTTATTAGCTTTCAGGTAGAATATTAATCTGAGTTCATAGCAGACCAACTGATATGGAAGGGTGGAAAATCTTGTGGAAAAATGAAGTCACTGCTATTGAAGATTTAGGTGGGCTTTATGGAGGTATGATCCCATCCACATCTGCTTGCTTTTGGGGTTCTGTGTAATCCCAAAGCTATCTAACTCATACCTAGCCTGACGTGGTCACTTCAGTCAATCTCTAGAGAGCCACTTCCACGGAGAAAAGCATCCTCCTTCCACCCAGCAACATGCTGAGATCCTGCTGAGGAAGAGGTACCTCCAAATGTTGACAGATCCTACTTTCTTCACTGTACATAAATTTTAGAGAAAATCGTCACTAGTTTAAATAAGAATAATAGCAAAAAAAAAAAAAAAAAACTAATGGAAGAGAAGACCACAGCTAAGAACTCCTCCTGAACAAGGTTATTTTCTGGGGCTCAGACTCTTACAATATTTAGGAGGTAGTGTCTCAGGTATTTAACTTACAGACACTATTTCCCAGCCAATGGGCCCATTTCACTCATTTCAGGGGAAAACTGAGGTTCTAAACAGAGACTGGATGGAAATCTCCATGGGAAAGGATGCCTAAAAATTGCAGTCACAATTAAAATAAACGAAATAAACGTTTGTTTCTTAAGGAATGTTTTCCAACTATCGTCAAAGGCTTTAAATTTTATAGGCTGTGCTCAGGCAAATGCTGCTGAGAAGATGAAGTGTGGACTTTCTGTTGCATGTACCAGTGAGAGTAAACCCTGCCCTCTTGGATGGCACTTTTTGTTCCTGTAGAGGCAGGAGGATGAGGAGTGGTTGATTCCTTACTCCTTGGGCTAATGCATTTCTTATTGTAATCCAGATAGAGTCAGTTTTCATGTCTGTTTCTTTTTTTTTTTCTCCTCTCAGAGGTCCAGTAGACTTCAGGATCAATTAGGACAGGATGAACGTGTGCGAGTGGCTTGCCCACCAGACTGACCTGCCGAGCGTGTGCAGTTCAGACTCGACATATAGAGCAGGTATCTCTGGGGAATGAAAGTGCTTGAAGAGTACAAGACATGCACAAATGAGCTACGTGATGGGTATGTCTACACCAGCTTTGGCAAACAGCCTAAAAGCACTCTGCCTGAGCAGACATACATTTACCCTGACTGCATGTAAGTCATGCATCCAGTTATCTTGACCTCAGCCAAATCCCAATCTATTCCACCTCTCATCAGGCTGTGTTAGTTTCTCCTAACAGCAGCTCTACAGCTCCTGAGTCAAGGCAGCCTGGAGCAGAGGCAAGATCATGACTCCTTAGCAGCTGATGCAGATTGAAGCTGGACTCTCCCCACCAGCTGTATGCCACTAACACACAAGCAATTGTAGGGTGAGGAGGAGCAGGGAAATGAGCTGTCTGAAAATGAGCAACCCTGCAAATGATGTGACAGGTGTCTGCCCAGGTGGAGAGCAGCAGCTGCACTGGATCAGGTGAATTGGCCTTGAAACTAGCTCCTCCCTCTCAAATGCCTGAAATAGACGGAGTTGATGGCTGCAGAGTGTTGCTGTCTGCTCTGTCCTGGAAACTGTGCGCATCAACACGTCAATGACCCAAGTATCCAACTCAGGATGTGAGGAAGGGCAGGATTGCGTCTGCAGAATAGCTATGTAAGGTGAGCCAGATGACTTATCTGAGAACCTGCCCGTTCAGTGCTTAACTTATTGCATTGGTTTCTGGAACAAATGATGGGGAAGATGGAAATGGTTTAGGGAGCCTGAGTATTGGCTTCTAGCCAGGAGTAAAAGCCTTGAATGAGTAAAATATGCTGACATTATAGCTTCAGTTTATTGTTAAATGCTGACCAGATGGTTCTTAGTGCTGGCCTCTTCCCACAACGAAATCCTCTGCACAGAGGAATGTTTGTTTGTGAATGTAGGGAATTTACGCACTCTGTGGTGCCTGGCTTCTGAACTGCTGGGAAACGTCAGAGGTGGGGTATTAAATCTTGACTGAGGCAGTATTTTACCTGCAGTGCTACTACCACTGAACCATGAGTGAGATGATATGTTCCACCTGGTACCAGCAAGGAACTGACCACTAGTCATATTCACCTCATATACGCTTCCACTTTAATTGCCCAGGATCTGGGCTGTTGCCTTATTCCCCATAGCCTGACAAGGAGTTAAATTGCCTCACATTGTAAAATGAGGTGTGACATCAAGTCTGAAGGAAATACAGCGTTCTTACTTTAGGTCTCAAGGTGAACTTGCGCTCCTGGGAGGTGCGTGTTCCAAAAATGTTTCTGGAAAACTTTTCTCATCTGTAAGGCTGTGGACCAGACTTACTCTGTATTTCTTCTGTGCAAATCAGTAGTAGCATTCAGTGGGTTGCTCTGCATCTACTTTTTTTTTGAGGAGCATGATTTGCCGTACTCACAAAGCAGGGCTGTGGACTTGAAGCAGTGCTTCCCTCCATCTCTATTCCTCAAGTACTTATCCAACACTTGAACTTCACAAAAATGAAAAGCCAGCTGCCCATATAAGCATCAAAGAGAGATTAAATGCTGCCTAGAAGAGGTGAGTCTTCCACCTGAAATGATGTATCCATCTTTTCTGGAAGCGTTTAATCTCCTTTTGTTCCCTGCACGAGGTGGGATAAAAATGCTTTCAGTTGCTACAACTGTAACGTGCAGGTCTAGTGAGAACAGAGCAGGATTCCAGCGTCACTGCACAAATACTTCTATTGCAAACTGTAATTTGCTCTCTGGGGTAGAACTCGCCAAAGATCTTGAGGAGAAGAAAGGAGATAATGGAGGGCAAAATAAGAACAGCTTTGCTTGTGTCAATCTGTTTATACTGCAACAGGATGAAGTGAGTCTTTGAGTTTGCAGGGAAATGAGTGGCAATGATTATTTTTTAAATTAAGTTTTCAATGATCTATGCTAGTGGATAATGTGAAGGGCTAAAATCCTAATTTCTAGGGAGCAGAAGTGACCTTGTTTATTTAACTGAGGAATAAATGTCACTCTGACTTTCAAGAAAACTGAATTAGTTTATTGTGAAGACACTGCTCGCTTTGAATACACTTCAAATAGAGCAGCTGTGGGGTTTTCCTTGATGATACAGGTCTGCATAGCACCGATTGCCCTTGAATCCTTTTTCAAACAAAGCAGCTAATGGCGTATTAAATCCTCCTAATTTCAAATAACATTTTTCATTGATTTAAAAGTTAAATGTTAAGATCTAAGTTAAACTGTAATATCTTCAAAGATCAATTCCATAGGACATATTCATCAAACAGAGAGGAAAAATACCACCACAACTTTATGACTGAGAATGAAATACAGTTTGCTTTAATGGTTTTATTTTTTTTTGTTTAAAATCTGCAGGCACCTTATAGATTTGATAATGCAGAAAGAACTGGATGTTCTTTGTAACAGCTGAGTTAAACCTCAAATCTAGGCTGGCATGTGAATACAACCAAAACACTCTATTTCAGGCCTAATAGGATTCACTGCTCATTTTCATGTTTCTTTGTGGCCCAAATCCCTTTCGAGATGCGGTCTCAACCTGGTGATAACAGGAGGTAATAAATCTATTTTAATTAAAAATAGAATCACAATCCTCTAAAGCAAGACAATAAACTACTCTCTTGCACTGAGAATAAGCTGACCAGATTTCTGGATGACAAATCTAGGGTATTGTGGAGCAGGTGCTGTGATCTCTTATCAGAGATTGAAGGAAGCATGTTGCACTGACAAAAGCATTTATTATAGCTCTACATGCAAGCGAGCACTAATATCTGAACACAGCATGACTGTGCAGTAAATAATTGTCTCTTAGATTCCAAAATCTAATCTGAATACTAAGAAACTTTTTGCTGCAGACATCTTTCTACAGAGCATTAGAGTTGTAGCTCATTTAGAGATCCATTGATAGATTTGATAAATATGCAAAATAAATATTACTGTGAAATCCACCCATGGCATTAGGTAATTAGGTGCTGAGAGTTCTGACAGTGCCTCTCAGGCTAGAATCCCTCCAGTCTTAGAATTGTACTAAACAAGAAGGGATGTTGATGTTGCCAAGTATGGCTCTGCCTAGGCCTGGCTTATTGTCATTCTGTTTGTAGGAATTATCCTTCCTTCACCAGATCTTACTGGGATGCAAGTCAGGCGTGTGCAGTCCTAATTCCACCAGAGCCTGGGCAATTTCTGGGTTTGTTGGGCAGACAGTTGTTGGAGTTGCTTTACTGCACACGTGGATTTTATTTTCAGAGAAGTCTTCCCCTTATCAATCTCAAGATACATCCCTATCATCCATTGCTTAACATAAGGGTACTGCTGTTTTCTCTTGCTTTGCCTAGCCTTTAACAGTCTCAGCCGTAAATTATGCACACTTTCATTTTTCTGTCAGATTAGTGCATGGGCCTGCAAGTCATGAGAATTTTCCTCCAAATTATGAAAGCAATAATTCCACAAATCAAGATATTCAGTAAGTCCTCAGTGATGTGTATAATTTCATAAATTCAGAAACCAGAATAGGACAGTTTCAAGTCATTATTTTGGAGTAGCTCTGCTCTAACTGGCAGAAATAGTCATTCAATAACAACCTTCTTTCCTGAAAAAATTCTCAGTCTTGCTACTGGTGTGCTGTCTCCAAAGTAGAAATAATCTCTTCTTTTTGAAAAATTCCTCTCACAGGATAAAATCAATTAATGAAGACAAGTTGTACTTAGAAGATTCACTACGTGGTGCGTAGGAATCTGTGAACCATCCTCACTTCAGTTGTTGCAACTTAAACTTTGCAGAATTTGTTTGATAATTAGATTTGAAAATACTTCAAGTTACACAGTTTTATGTGCTTCAGTTTGCTGGATTACAGGTCTTGGATCTTGCAAGTCTTTTTTTTAATTTTCCCTTCCCTTTGTAAAAGTGCATTTCACTACATCCATCTAACTCATTCTCTTGCGAGACTCACGGAGACCTTGGCCTGATCTTTGAATGCTGACCAATTTCAGAGGAAACAGTCACACTCCAGACTACATGAGAATAAACATGATGACCACAGAAGGATAGCTTTGAAAATAACTAAAGAAAGAAGATGATCAGATAGCCTCCCATCTGGGTCTTTACATAGTTTGACCTGGGCTCTTCTCATTGCCTCTTGTGATGTTGGATATAGCACCTTTGTTTTTTATTTTAATTTTCTCTGCTATGGCTTTGTTTGTGGCCTCTACCTCTGTGATGCCTGACTTGATGAGGTGATTGGATGCTGTATTTATGATTGCGGAAATAAACTGTAGTTTTGGAGATATTCCTTCGAAAACCTGAATATTTATCAGCATCAGTAGACTGGGAGGAGAGACTGGGATGGAGGAGAGTATAAGAGGGAGATCTGTTGCACTTATGTAGTAACTGAGCACTGAATTACCCTGTTCGTTATTTTCTGAATGTGACCACTTGAGGCTAGATTTTCTTGTCAGAAAGTAAACCTCTCTGGGAAAGCTCTGAAGCAGAATTCAATCTATCCATTAATTTTTTATTAGGTAAAATATGTCACAATATACATATACACATAATATGTGATGCATATAATATAACATGTTATAATATACATATATTTTATCTAATATATAATATATTATTAGGTGTAAAGTATCTATGTTTAGATGATAAGCTAATCTGAATAGGCACAGTGGGACTGGTGACTGTAGGAACTATCTGACAGAGTAACTGTTGTGCAAATGCCCTATTTCTTGTCACACTTAGATATCTTTTTTTTATGCTAGAACACAATATTCTCTAAATCCTTTTAAACTATTGTTCCTTGTTTGTTACCGTTGATATCAACTTTATTTATGATTTTCTGACAATTTCAATCAGATCAATTCACTCATGTCCAGTTATCTTCAAGATATTGGAGTGTTTAACCCTTGGAGAGCCTGGCGCTTAGGCATATTGGATAAGTTTTATATTTAGTCTAAACTCTTGAATTCAAAGGAACTAATCAAATGAAGTTGCTCGTGCAAGGTATGGTTAAGCTGGGTGATTCCACTAATGTATTTCTCTACAGTGCCTTGGTAGAACACATACAGGTTAATTTATGATTAGGTCTTTGTAAGATTTCAGTTAGTATTTGTGCACTTGGAGAAGTAGGTTTTGATTTCCCTTGATATGAAGAGATTCATATCCTCCAGGAGAACACCTTACGTAAGCTTGCTGTTATAATTCTCTTACTAGAACAGCATGAACCATTGGTTATGATAAGGGGATTAACTAAAATTGGCTGCATTGCCTGGGAATAAATTTCTCTACAAAACTGTTTTTACATTGGAAGATCCAGTTAGCATCTTGTTCCATGGAGCGTGTTTAAATCCATTTCAGTTTAACACTTAGATACGCAATCATTAAATCTATATTTATCTGATTTGTTTAACTGAGCCCATAGTAACTAAACAAAGTTGTTACAGATGACAACAGTCTAGTGGGTCATCAAGTTCTTGTATTTCCTATGTGACTAGCGAATCCTTCATTGGTCAACAAATTGTTCCTCTTTATGAGAGAAAGGCACAGTGTGGTTTTTAGGAGCATCAGAAGGATTTTTGCATCTCTTCACATAATCCTGTTTTGTCAAGAGGTGTTGATGCTTTTGCTGTTATCTCAAATCTCTTCTTTCCAAAGACTCAATTAGGAATTTAATTTAAAAAGGAGACAAAATATTTCCTCTTCTCTAGAGGAACATTCAAAACACTGAATGTGTGCCACAGGACAGAAGCAAAAAGGAAGCAATCAAGCTTGGGAAGGCAGCAGCTCCTGAAAAGGCTGCTTGAGTAAGGCTTTTTCCATATTATCATCTGCTCTTGCACAATACTTGTGGGGTTTTTTGTTTGTTTTTCCTTTCTTAAGGAAGATGACTGTCACCCAAATAATAAATATTATTCAGGTTCCCCCCTTCTTTTTTTATAAAAGAAACAACTGAACAACTATTTCTGCTCCTGGAAACTGGCCTCAACAGAGAGCTGTTTGCATGTGTAAAAATAAGGGAAGATTTCTTGTAAATGGAAAATTCCAGCAAAGTTTTTAAAAAGAATTCTCTCCTTACTGCTGAAATTATTCTTCTAACTGTGTCAATTAGCTTCTGTCGGAGAAGCTAATATTATGGAACCAAGCTGCAATAGTAAAAACTGCTCTATTTTAGTCTGTTATCTTTGTGGCCCTTTGCTGAACTTGCTCCAGTTTTGGAATGTCTTGTACTGGGAAGTCTAGCACTGGATCCAGCACTCCAAAAATGTCTCAACAGTACTAAGCAGAGGGAAAGTGCTGCCATAACCATTCAAAGATAACAGATAGTGGCTTTGTGATGATGTCAACCTTCAGCACTTATGAGCACAAGCTCTCAGGCTCCATGGATTTGTGTGTGTCTAGGTTGTTTAAATGTTCCTTACATGACCCTCCTTCACTTAGGGTATGTCTCTCAGGTTATGGCTCCAGACTTTCCCACTGGTCTGTGGATTCCTGAAGGTGGATCTTACCTGTGGAGATGGGGGTGAAAAAGACAGTGAGTATCTTGGCCATTACTGTGTCTTTTTTCCATCAGGTCTCCTTCCAGTAATGGGTCCATGCTGTTGATGTACCTGTAGAATCCCTTAATGTCCTTTGGAGACTCAGCTCCAGGTGGACTTTGACTTACTTATCTCCATGCTCAGATATTGTCTTCATATTCCTTCTGGGCCGTTTGACTCTGATTCCACATCTTGTGTTCTTCCTTCTCATTTGAGTTTTGTGAAGAGCTGATTGTTCACTTACGTACGCCTCTCAGCACTCTGCTTTACTTTGTGTATGAGTATGACATCTTCTTTGAAAAGAAAGGAGTGTAGGGAATGTAATTTCAGAGGAATAGATTTACTATCTGCAGCTTCCATAATACAGTGGACTATTTATAAGTTATGTCTTGGGAGTTCGATTTATGGGAATTGACTGAAAGAATAAATGAAGTCTGTTTTTATGAGGTGCACTATTTTCTGCACGTTTGGAATGAATTTCTCTCTTAGAGTTCATGCATCTTCCAGAAAAGATAAATTAAACTTGACAATAAACCTTTCATATTCCAGGCTTACAGAGACAAAACTGATCCTCTTGCCTTCTTGTATTACAGCAATCTTTCTCCAATTTATCCAAAACAATCTCCAGCATCAAGTAGCATCAAAATGTATCTGGATATTGTTAATAATAAACCCTGAGTCAGCTGTAGAGAGGCAGATTTCAAAATCAATGAAGCTAAGTGGAGTGGGGAAGAGAAAAACAGTCTACTCAACAGCTTTCTGAATTGCAGTCTGACGTGGTTACTAGAAGTCATAAATCTGTGGAGAGTCAAAAAGCAAAAAATGGTGAAATGCCAAAAGCTTGATTGTAAAGCGTGTGTAGACCAACCAGCACAGTCAGTTAAGGGGGAGTCAAAGTTTACCAAAAAGCTAAGATGAAAGATGTGAGATATTGTTGCCAGTTCCACTGTTTTTACTGTAAATGTGCTATTAAACCTCTCGTGTAGTACTTACTTTCAAAAAGTGGTAACTATGTTTCAGCAGGGTTTTTGTCCAGCTCAATGACTCTGCAATTAACATTTATTGGAAATATTTTTTCCTTTCCCTTAGTTTTGAATTAGAATTGTGGTTTCTGATCCTGGCACGACTCTTGACTTTCACCAGCTGTCCAGTGGTGTTATTGTATTAAGTTTAATGTGACTGCCCAGCTAAAAGAGAGAAGAATAAACCTAACTTGATGTTTGACTGTAAACATGCAATGTGCATGGAGGCACTTGCATCATATAGTCTCAGTGGTGGTGACTGTGGAACCTCTTTGAAGAAAATAAATCACTGTGCCCTAACAGATGCAGGTTAAATTTTGTTAATGTTCAACACAACTTAAGTTTGTTTTGGGAATCCAAAAATGTTCTGAAGTCATTGTTTCCTGTTGAATTTCAGATGATGCTCTTTCCAAAAATCGATATGCATAATACAGTTCACTCTGACCTGGTCCTCTTTTGACCATCAGGTACTTGCTTTTTGACATCATGCCTCAGGTGAGCCACAGGGAGATACTAGTTGCAGAGAACAGAACAGCCTTTCATTGACTTGACAAGAGCTTTAGCAGGGAGGAAATATTTTAAACTTGTTTTGGCATAAGTATTAGGAATCCATTTTAAATTTGAACCACAAATCTAGCTTTGGTCAAAAGCTGCAAGGAACAAGGAAATACAAATCTGTTTGATTGCTGTGTAAAATGCTGGTTGTCAGCAAATCCAAGAGCTACTCCTAGGCTATGTGAGAATATGTGAATAAAATCAGTGCTCAGAGTGGTGGAGAGGAAGGCCTGAAAGGCGTATGCTTTATTTTTGGCACTGTCATCAGTTTGCTGTCTCATGCTAAGCAAGCCGGTTTTGCCACAGTCCTCATATGTAGATCATCAAAACTGCATTTAAATAACTAAATAAGCAGTCTGATTTAGAGGCATCAATGCCTAAACTTAATAATCTCTTTGAGTTGTCAGAGGTATTATGAGGTGTAATCAATGTACATAAAGCACTTCCCAGTCTTTTCTTTACCTGTCTATGTCTTTATCCAGATTTTTATGCCATGCTGATGAAAGATTCTAAGTTGAAAGTAATTACTGTATGTATGCAGAGGTGACTGAGAAAGCCTAATAGCATAATTACCCTTATCAATAGATTTTCTTGACTGCAACTCTTTGTTATCCTCCTTTGAAGACAGTGGTGATTAGAAATGATTTTTATTTGCATAATTTCTCTTCTGAATAAGACTGTTTTGTGAGGACATGACTGATAAAATGTCATTACAGGAGTCTGGAACAAGTCTGATGCATTTGCAGTTGATTGAGGAAAACAGTTCTGCAGAAACAAAACCGTATTTCTTTGAAGAAACAAACCTACAGGATACTCCAGCTTGGATCTTCCTCCTTCCCATCCTCATTCTCTTTCACTTTTTCAGCCGAGTTGCCAAATGATCCTTGGGATCAACTAAGAACTTCTGACTGTGGAGATCATGGCAAAAAGTCAAGGTTTCTATCAGATTTATCTTAAGACAGGGGTTAAGACCATTTGTTCTCACAAGTGCTGAGAAGTGAGCTGGAGGAAGATGTGGCTCTGATCTCATACCTGTTCTTCATGGCCATGGTGGAAGTTATTCCAGATTACCCCTCCTACAGTCTATCCTCTGGTGTAATTTTTTTTCCTGTATCACTTAATGCCATTTTTACCTTTAATGCAGAGGTTTTCAGAGATGGCATATGCACCCCAGGTGGCAAGTAATTTGACCATAGACCATGATGTCCATGCAAGGTCTGGCTAAGCTCTGGCTCCTAGGACTTCTCCAGCATTACAGATCCTTAACAAACATGAGACAGTAGCGTGCTGAGTTGTGGTTTAAACTGGCAGGCAGCTCAGCACCATGCCACTGTTCGCTCCCTCCCTTATCCCCATGGGATGGGGGAGAGAATTAGGAAAATGTAAAACTCATGGATGGATATAAAAGTAGTTTAATAGAACAGAAAATAATAATATTGATAAAAGAATACAAAATGAGTGGTGCAAAATGAAAATTGCTTACCACCTGCTGGCTGCTGCACAGCTAGTCCCAGAGCAGCAGCAGCCCCTTCCCAGCCAACTTCCCCCAGTTCTATTTTTCCACATGGTGCCAATGGTATGATATATTCCTTTGGCCAGTATAAGTCAGCGGTCCTGGTTCTGTCCCCTCCTAGCTCCTTGTGCCCCCTCAGCCCCCTTGCTGAGGACAGCACAAGAAGCTGAAACATCGTTGGCTCTGTATAGCGCTGCTCAGCAACAACTGAAACATCAGTGAGCTATCAACATTGTTCTCATCCTAAATCTAAAACACAGAATTATATTGGTCGCTATGAAGAAAATTAACTTTATCTCAGCTGAAAAAACATGTTGTGGTTTGAGCCAGCAGNCCCCCCCACCCCAGCCTCTTCACTCTCCTGGCAGAGACATACAAATGTCCTTGGTTCTGTTCAATGCTGCCAGGTGTTATCAGCCTTATTTTTCTTCTAGAACCAAAACACAGCTTTGTAGCAAACACTAAAAGAGGAAGTTTCAGTTAGAAACTAAGACAACGCAACATGAACGAAGGAAACCATACATAATGCCACTGTCTGCTGTACTCATAGAAAAGGCTATGGCTCAGCCCAGCTCCTAATTGCTGCAGTGGGTCATGGGCCAGGGCTGAGCTGGTCAAACCCATTCTGTGCAGAAGTTGAACCAAAGATGCCTGCTACATGCTTTAGTCTGCAGCTGAGTTCATAGAGCTTATCACCTTAGCTAAGCTTATCAGCTTAGCTCTTCTTATGGGGGAAAAAAAGAATCTACCTCTGTCCCACCATACAGAAATAATTTATGGTGTGTTATTAAAATTTTGGAGGAGGAAACTAAGGTAAATAATAGCTTCACAGCAATTAAAAGACAATCAGAACTGCTCATGAGTATGAAATGCAAATAATTCCCGTATGTATGGCTAATGACTGGGGTTATGAGCTGGGATGCAGTTCCTATTGAGTAGAAGGGGGAGGCCACTAAAACAGCCTGAGTGCATTCCCTTGCTTCTTTGACTTGGACTCTGTGTCCTGATCAAGGAAAATTCTTTTGATAAACAGCCTGCTTTTCCAACTCACATATTCTAACTGTCGTAGGAAAAGAGCAACAGCCAAGCACTTATTTGATTTCAGAGAACTCAAAGTGGAGAAAAATAGCTTAAATTCTGCAACTGCAGAGAAAGCTTCCTCTGTATTTAGCAGCAGAAAACAACAACATCCAACAAACAAAAGCTGACTTTCAAATAACACTTTTCACTTCCTAGATCGTTGAAAGGACTTTTATCTGACCTTGGTTTACTAAAAACTGTGTATATGCTTACCTTTCTCTCAATAACACCTTTCTGATTTACCAAGTACTTTTCTCATACAAAATTCATATTAAAAGTGGTCAGGTCTGGAGTCTATTCGCTGGATTCCTTCAGGGTTTGTGTTTTATTTCAAAAGTACTATGAACTCTGTTAACAACCTGGAAAACACTACTCTTCTTTCAGAAGAACAACTGAGCTGCTATGCTTCAAAATCAGTCTCTTATTTATTTGTTGCAATATTGTTAGGAACATTTCCAGGTATTGAAATGTGCCTGTATATAGTGGGAAATCGTTAGAGCGGTTCTGTGTGCAGTTCTGACCTCAGGCAGCTGCCGCTTTTTCAAACAAGTTTTGGATATGGTTGAGGAGATGGAGTGGACCAGAATCCATTGCCAAAAGGCAATTTGGCCACAGCCATCCTGAGTAGAAAGGTTATTTAGTAGTTAGGACATGAACTGTTTCATGTCAGCAAGTGTGAGAGAAGGAGATGAGAACATTTAATATATAGGTCTAAAAGTAACCTCACATCCTGAGCTGCAGCATGGCTGTTTTGGCAGGATTCAACAGCCTGGGAGCTGAGACAGTCTCCTGGGAAGAAGGTGGCATGCAACTGAATCACTTTGTAGAGTTCATATTAATTCAACAAAAGTGATTCCTTATTGCATAGTCTACTCAAAAACTGCCATTGATTCAGTAGGCTTTATATGTACCGGTACAGCAAATGGAGAGGCCATTGCACTTCAGTATCTAAAGCTTTTTTTTTTTTAAACATTTCCAAATGTTTTCTTTGTTTTAGAGTAGCCAGGCCAACTTGTACTCTTTGAACATTCACCTTACAATTTAAATGGCATAACAATGTCTCTAGATTTTTCAAGATAAATATTTTGTAACTTTTTGTTATCAGAACATTATTGATAAATCTTTCTATGTTACCTGGCATTGATAAGGCCTCAGCTGAGTGTGTATATTTAACCTCAAGCACTGTGCTTCAAAAAGGATGTGGACCAAGTGAATAGAACTAGAAGAAAGGCAACAAGTAGGGTCATGTTTTCCAGACCTCTGATCAATGAAGAAAGATCGGAGAAGCACAGAGGCAGAATTCTTCAAATGTACTAAGTTGTGCTGCAAAGACAAAAGAACAATCCAATTCCCAATTCTGTGCTGAACAAGAGGGGAAGAAAAGGGCTTAAATTTCGAGAGGGCAAATTGAATATCAGGTAAAACTGCAACAAAAGAGCAAGCAGGACTCTGGTATGGACATTCTAACATTTTGCCTTAACTACTACTACCTCCCTTGCTTATTTTTTTTTTTTTTTTTTTTTTTTTTTTTTTATTTTTTTTTTTTTTTTTTTTTTTTTTTTTTAGATTTTGTTTCATTATTACTTCTGTTTGTATTTTGTTTTATGTTGGAAGATTAGCAGTGAAGTCTTAAGAGTGGCATATGGTTCCTGACCATATCGAGTCTAAAATAAAAGTGTGAATCCAAAAAAGCTGCGTAAATAATGTTGGTGGATCTTATTCATTGCAATTTTTACTCGAAATTAACTTCGCTCTCCTAGCTCCAACTTTACTCTCCGAAAATGAACAGATTTTTAAGTAGAAAAAAGTACAGGTTAATGTATAGTGGTTAAATTTTTACAAGGTAACTTTGTGCACAAGACCTTGACATTGCAGCAAAATCCTGGAAAATCTGTCAGCATTCCCATTAGCTCCACCCATAGATGCCCTGTATGTAGCAAAACTTGCAACAGACAAACAGATGCTCTTACATCTGTCGTTTAGAAAAACACCTCACTCCAAAAAGAATGTAAGGTAGAAGATCAGATTCTTCCCAATGCTTCTTCACTGTTTTTTCTTTTTTTAATAGAATTTCATAACTCAATATTTATTCTGTACTCTACTAATTAGCAGCAAATCCTTTGTTATCCATGAAACATCAGTCAAACATTGTCACCTTGAATGACTTATTTATCTTCTTGAAGGTTGCCCTCTTTTCTAACTTGGGATAGGCTGGGTATTAGACATATTCTTGACCCCAACCCTAATCTAGTTTCACCAAAACCCAGTGCATGAGTGCCTGTGAGTTGCATGTGTGCATGAGACCATGTGATTGAGACTGGAACAAAAGAGGTATCAATGAAACTGGTTCTAGTAAAATCCACAGTAAAATATTATGGCAAAGTTGGAAATTAATGTATTTCGTTAATTTTTGTCCCCCAAACCTGTGATTTTTTCCTCATTAGGATTTAATGAGAAAGTATAAGTGAGAGCCTATGGGTTTCCTAGGATTGCTCTTTAGTGAGGCTTCTTGCAGTCAAGTCTGCAAAAGGAAATTCAGTCCTAGGACTGACTGCTCCCTCCGACAAGCCTCCTAATATAATAAGGCAATTGAGCACATACTTTGTTTTTCTACAGTTCTTCCCTACTGATCATACAAACAGTGTAGTTTGTTAATGATGGGTTTTTAAAAGTAATCAGCACAAACTAGACAAGAAGCCAAGTAGCAAATTACAACAAATATGCCTTTCTTAATCCCTTCATGTTCTCCATCTTATTTGGGGCCCTCAGGAGCGTGAGCTGTTGTGATACGGGAATAAATGCTCAGCTGTGTGGATGGCTCCACTTCTCTTTGTATGCCTGGTATAATGTTAAATTAAGAAGTTGGTAAAATTACTGGCTTGCTGAAAGGGTGCAGTGCAGGATTTCTTGGCATATTACAAGTGGATTAGCTCTGTTTATCAGTGATTTCCTTTTCTCTTTCTTTTTTTCCCTGTCACTGTGCAACGTAGAAAGAGATACCATTCATGAAAAGGGTTCATCTAATCACAGATCTCATTAAGACAGCCTGAGAGACAGCAGGCTGCTGTGAGCTGAAAGAGCATAGATTTGCTTTCAGCACACTTTCCATTAAAAAATGACATGCAAGATGTGGAAAGAATCACAACGTGAACCATAGGGAATATACTTGGTGTAAAAGCACACCAACGATCAGACAAATCTGATTCTGGGAATAAAATGTACATGTGCAAATGGAAGACAGGCTTTTAAAGGCCATTCAGGTATGTACAGTCCCCAAAGTGTCTAGTTGCTTCTCTCAGCTGCTGCAGAAGTAGACTGCAACAGTACAGAACTGAGCTGTTGGTAAATAACCATGCTAAGACTGTTGGAGATGATGTGTGTCCTTGCCAGTCGTGAAAAGGCTAAAGTTATTAACTAAAGAAATGCAAATAAATTAATGATTTGTATCCTGTTTCCAATTCCAAAGACTTCTTGCAAGACATTTTGTCCTAGAAAAAAATAAATTAGGTTACATTTTTCTCGCAAACGTAATCAGCCTAAAGCAGTAGAAAATCTGTTTTGGAGATGCTTGAAAGAATGGGAACGTGACAGGAGAAATCTGGAGTTAGGATCAACAATTTCATCCACATGGACTAGGGAAGGCTGTTTTATTACAGTAAAGTAGGATGAGGAGTTCTTAGAAGATCCATGGGAAAATCCTTGTCAAACACTTTATGTCAGAAAGTGTATGTCCCTGCAGACAGGACAGAAGCATGGACAGAAGGGTCATGGATACCCACTCAGACCTTTACCAAGGTCCAGTTTTAGAGACAGAGTTGTGTGGGCTTCTGTGGGGAAGGAAACATGCAGTTTGCTTGCTGAGTCACAACACTAGCTTTATAGCAGGCCTGTGTTTAAAACCTGTGACAGTTGGAGGTGGGAGAACAGCCAAAAATTAACAGCTTTTGCTGCCTGCTGCCAGCTTCTAGGGATGCGAACCGCTCGGCCCCTGCATTGGCTCTGCAAATGCCATGGCCTGCGGTGACCATACTGCACTTTCTTGCAAAGTACATCCATGGCTGTCTTTGTGTAAAGGTATGAAAAGTAGGGGCTGTGGTGTGGTTTTAGTACTTGTATGGAAGTGCATAGGCCTTGGTATTTTCCCTGCACTGCTTGCTCCCCCAGGCAGTGGTGGAGCTCCTAGTTAGAAGGAGGAAAATTTTGAATGCAGAGATAGACAGCGAGTAGTTCAACTCCACCTGCAATTCTCCTTGAGCCAGGACGCTTACACACTGCATGTGTGGTTACCAGGCTCTTTGCCAGTGCATTAGTAGGTGTTCTTGTTCCAGGATATGGTTGCTGCTGAAGGAGTTGGCCTTGGACATGTTCAGGTAATGCATAGCAAGTTGTATCGACATCTCTAGAATGCACAGGATCTTGTACAGAGACTATTGGCTTGATGGGGAGATGAATCTTAGAAGGCAAACAAAGAAATGATTTTTTCTGAGAACAGGGCTATCCGAGCTGCCAACTCTTTTGAGTCCAGCCTGGTGCTAGATCAGACTGCTGAGCTTGCTGCTGTCTCCTACCGTGTGACCATAAAGAACCTGTGTGTGTGACTGCAAACCCTGGTGAGCTGCGCAGGGGCAGAACAAATCATCTAGAGGGTTGGTAGGACTAAATAAGAGGACTTCAACTTTGATAAAGAAGTACAAAGTTGGACAGGTACAGTCCTTGATCCTACAAATGAAAAAAACTGTAAAGTAAACCACTTTCTTGTTTTCTTCCCTCAGTATCTCTCCTGGGTTCCCTTATTCTGAGGTTCAGTGACATAGTCAAATTTTCTATGTAGTTCTGTGAGAAGTTCCAAGCTCAGAGGGATGGAGATTTCTGCAGTGGCTTCAGGATGAATTTGTCTGGGACCATTTTGTTCTAAATGTAACATATTTTCAGTTCATGAATAGAGTAGAACAGAACAGATGGTTAATGGTTTAGGAAAGGAGTAGTTGAACAGCCATGTTTCCTTTCTTTGGAGCCCTGCAACACATTTTTATTTCAGTTGGGATTTCTTTTTCCTGTTTAGGTCTCTTAATTTGTGTCATAATATGCTTCTTTTTACATGAAAATATCACATCATCTATATTAAAATCTGAGTATTCCTGGGAGCTGTGTTCATATTGGTAATGTTTATTTTCAAAATGAGTGAATTGAGGCACAGAGACGTTGCATTAACTAGTCTAGGGCATAACTACTGAGTAGGTGCCTGCTGATTTTCATTTTTCTTTCATTCATGATTCCATTCTTTCACTGGAAATTAATCAAATGGGCATTGATTGACTTTTAGCAGAAGTACAGATCTCTATGCACGGTATTGCTCTGTATTGGAGCAAATTAAGCAAATCCATTTATATGAATCCACGTCTGCTAATGATATATAGATGAGATTTGGTAGAAAGCTGAATAATTTAGATAACTTGTATTGGAATGATGATGAAAAAAGAAAACTAACTAAAAACTGATAGTGTCAATAGAATAGGGTAAATCCAAAATTAAGAAAAACTTTTTTTTCCCTCCACACACAAATTTACTTTTAATTGCTATGATTCCTTTGCTTCCGTAAAAGTTGTCAATCATTTTGGTTTGCACTTTCATGTATTCACTGGAATGGTAGAAGATGACAGAGGAGCTGTGATTGTCATGTAATTCAATAATCTTACAGAAGATACGTTTTTAATAAAACGTGGTGAGACCACTGACCAAGTCACCAGGATGAGCAGTGCTGCAGAGGAATGGCCAGCTGATACTGTACAGGTGAGAGAGGAACCACTTGCAGGGAGGGAAGTCAGGGACCCTCTGTTGTAATAGCATCAAGTTCCAGGAATGTGGGGAGGTCCTTTCTATTCTTGGTACCTAAGAGCTCCTGGATGTGGAGATCTTGTGTCCTGAAGATGCTGAAGAGACCTATGTCTCTTGAACCAGAAATTTTGTCAATCTCAGTAGCTGGGTTTGTGAGTTGAGTCTTGGAAACAAAATAATCTGTCTAAACACTGAATAAGTTTTCTGAGAGTTACAGCTTACATTCTTGCAAAACAGAAACAGTATTTAAAAAATAATCTGCTAATTTTGTTAAAGAAATTGTTTGCAGTAAGGAAAATTTCTCCCAGTAGAGACTTCTACATTGCCAAATCATGCAGACACAGCAAAGTTTGCGTTGCTATGGAAACAAAGCTAAAGATGGCTTATGCTGTGAAAAACAACTTGCAAGTGCCCATGAAAAGTTTGTAAGAATGACACCTTTTTGGTTGGTCTTGAAAGATGTGCTGTGACACAAACATCTTGGGTTAGAAGGCTTTTTTTTATTTAATTTTTCACTCAGGCAAGATACTTTCATGTCTATTTCTACAAGTCTGGCATCAAAAATTATCAGTGTACATATATGAACTATACAGGTAGAGAGACATCTGCCAGTACAGAATTACACTTCTCCTATCAAATGCTTCAAGAAAATCAAGGTCCCTTCCATGCCAGTCTAATAAAAGAACTTATTATGTAGATCATAATACATTTTCTATTAATCTAGTTATTCATAAGAGTTTTAAAGTCTAGTACCTAGTACTTAAACAAAACATACTTTATACATTGAGCTAAGCTGAAATATCATACCTTACCAAATAAAAAAATGCTTTCTAACCATAATTTCCCTAGCAGCTCTGTAGGTATGTAAGGCATGCAGTTCATTTCCTGCCAAGGCTGAGAAAAATGGGTAGGTCTGAGACAATATTGCTAGTGTGCTTGGAAAAGATCTAACGCTGTAGCTGACTGTGTTATACATATCTTGACTCTTGCTCTCCTTGAAAATTTCCCAGGTACAACTTTGGGGCTGACTCCATTTTAGCTGTCAAGGTCTTCGGTGGACTCAATGGAAGACAAACTTTCCAGAGCGTTACAGTCATCGGTGAGGAACACCAAGTCCTGGAGAAGCAAAAGAGATGGCTAATGTTACAAGAAGAATGACAGAAGATAGTGCAAGTTTGAGAAAGTCAGGCCCTGATTCACTTTTGCGCAAGTCAGGAGATGGGGTGAAGATGGAAGGAGCTGAAAGCTGTGCCCCTGTTGTGCTTCCTGACTTACCCTTCTGCAGTAGGAGATCATAATGGTGTACAGGCTCCGGGCTTTTTCCTTCAGCTCACTCACTTCAACCACTCTCTCACATCTGGGGTAGGCCACAAAATCACGGAGTTTTGTCAGCACACAGTAATTCTGCAAAGCACGCAAAAGAAGCATTTGTAGCAGTGCACAAATACAGATTTATGTCCCTCTCCACCACTTAAAAAATTCTTATTGCCTCTGTGGGAACTTTGAATTCCTACCTCTGTGTATGTGTAATTTAGTGAGGGGAAATTAACCTTCAATATGTCATAACAAAGACATTTGGTCCAAATAAGTGCTCAGAAAACTTCACAGGCTCAGTTCTGGGCTGCCAGCTTCCTTCCCATGTGCCAAAACAATCAGATCTGCTCCTGTGGCTGGTGGGGTTACCTACAAAAAGGTGCACTGTTTCTCTTTTAAGACAGTGCCTTATTTTGCTGGTGAACAAATTTATCGAGATCTTACAGACATGATTTCTCTATTCCTATACAATTGGCAATACACTTTTCCCAAGTCATTTTACCTCAGAACGTGCATTAGTAAAATAAATCGTAGCAAATATTAATTTCACAGCCTCCTGGGACAGTAGGTAAATAAATATTCCATCTCTTGTTATAAAGCAAGGGAAACTGAGGTACTGGGGTCACATTGCTTGGTCTGTGCAGTGAAGAGGGGCACTAGGAGCTCTGGAGTTAGGATCTGAAGGATATAGACTTGCAAGACCTGACAGTGTAATTGCCTCCAGCAGAATGCGTCAGGCATTTCATTCGTTGGGTATTTTTTTATTTTTAGATATTCGGTGGAGCACTGAGAACAGCAGCAAAGAATGTCAGATATCCCAGAGATAAAGTACATGTGCAGGAGACTATTTCATCTCTGGTGGGAGATGACTGCTGCTGTCTCTTCTCAGTATCACACTTCTGTAACCTTGAGAATACTTCTTCTTTCTGGTTTCAACAAAAAACAGGAAAAGCCAGCAAGATATCCCTGCCCTCCTGCTAGTTAAAACTGCAATGCCAGAAGCCACATGTAATATGAAATGAAATAAATTTACTGAATGAAGAAATTATAGGCTGCATTTTTTTCTTTTAAACTATTATTTAAAGTTTTGTTGTGCATATTTAACTTTTATCACAGTAAATAATGTAGAAATGGCAATCCCTTCAAAATATTGATTTTCTCATTTTTGAATTCTTAAACAAGTAAAATCTCAGAAGCTCCACAGGGATTTTAACAAGATTCAAAATGAGATTTATTTTTTTTCTGTCACTCATCATTCCAGTTAATTAAGCTTTTAAAAATTAGTTTCAAACTGCTCTTCTGGGGCATGGTTTTTAAGAGTTTTGCTTTCTTTTTGGTAGCTACCTCTCCTGCACAGCAGGAAGAAAACAGTCGGAAAACTTACGTGGATGTCCAAGTACAGCCTGGGCAGCGTCTCCACACACGGATCCTGCAGGAAGGAAGACAGACCTGTTGCAATTCTGTTTGGAGAGCAACTTGTATCAAAAGCAAGCAACTTGTGAAGTTATTGCAGGAACAGTTTTTAGGAAGACTCACCACAGCTTTGGAGGTCTGCAGCTCCTTAAAGGACTCAGTGATTTCCTTGCTCAGAGACAACACCCTGGAGTAGCATGTTGGAGGGGCTGCTCTGGCTAGCAGGGCAGCAGAGAGCAGAGCAATCAGGCTCAGCAGCATCTTCGGTGTGGGGAGCTCGTCCAAAGGAAGAGGAAAGCAGGAAAAACCACTGCCAGTTGCTGAGCAGCTACTGGTAAGCGTCAATGGGTGAGTTTGACAAGTTAGTCCCCACTTAAATAGTCTCCTGCATCAATGGGGAAAAAAATGTCTGGGGGTGGTCCTAGCAGCAGCTTACTGCTGTTTTGAATTTCCTGCCAACCTACGAGGCGGGGCTGCTAGCACTTTCCTGCCTGGGAGCAGGGAAAGGAGGGAACAAGGGTAACAAAAACAAGCACTACTGGCACACTGTATTCCAGAAAGAAAATAACTGAGTGAGCATCTGAACTAAGAGGAATAAGTGTAAGAAACAGCACAGGGTTATCAAAGGGCAGAGGCCCTGAGCCTATGTGTATTTTGGCTCATAAGCCTTTCTCTTGAGAATGTAATGTACAGCTGTGGGACTGCATAGGGTATGTACAGAGATGCATCCTTCCATCACTGACAGCACTAATCAGGCTTGCTTATCTTCCTTAGCAAGCCTGAAAGGTTACTGCTATAAAGGAAACCTTTCAGATTCTGTATCATTTCCTCTATATGACCTATGCAGAAACTTACTATTCCTTAATCAAAACAATACCGCTTGAACAGCTGCCTGGGGAGACCTGTGTATTTACACATTCGTGGTCTCAAATAGAATTAATACGTCTCTATATGTCTGTCATGAATTTATAAACACCATTTTGCTTTCTGAGTTGGATTTATGAGGCTCTGTTCTTTTATTAGATTCCAGATGGAGTCGAGACGTCCAGATGCTGGGAAGCAGGCACGAGGCTGAACATATGTTGTTACATGTTAATTGTCCTGTAAAATGGAAGTACCTTTGAATGAAGAACTGCTTATTTCACAAGTTACTCCCTCTACCCCCAAAAGAGCCAGCAAAACCCACTGCCTTTCAAATTCAGTTTCTAGCTTAGTATTAACCAAAATAAGAAAGCATCTGGTGGAAGCTACAATCCCCTTGGCATTGAAATAAACTGGAAAGTTTCATCTGAAGATGGGAGAAGGGAACATGACAGAACATCTGTAAAACAAGGGGGCTTCCTCCCAGCCATTTTGGAGAGAAAATCAGAGTCTTGGGGAAAATAAGAATTCCGTATTTTGTAGAGGACTGACTTAAATCCTCCCAAATACCTGAAGGAAACAAGGAAACAAGAGCTGCTTTGTTACATATTTTTTTGCTTCTACAAAGAATGATTTGTTTGGTAACGTCATGTTCTCCTGAAAGGTAACGTGATAAATACCCCGTGAGGAAAGAAAAATTTCTACTGTTGGGAGTCCCAGCACTGGGAAATTTAGGGCTGCCCTTGGCAAATGGGCTGCTAGGTTTTATTTTTAGGTTTTATTTTAGCAAAGGGAGTTGCTTAGGCAAGTGAATTAAGAGGCCAGAGGAAGATGGAAAACCTTCTGCCTTTGAAAAAAAGGTGTCCCAAAGCAGTTGGACTGTAGATCTAAACAAAGCTAGCTGGTGCATATCCAAGGGAAGGATGCTTCTTTGTGTGAGCCTTGCCAGTAAAGAAACTGGCTCTTAATAACCATCTCATTACTGTAAACAGTAGCTGAGAGTGGCAGTGAAATATTATCCTTCTATCACATTCTCCTTTGGCAAGTTGCTGAAATGTAGCTGCTCTGCCAGAAGAGCAGAATTCTGAGCAGCTTAAGTGCTCTCTCCGTATAAGAAGAAAGCAATCCAACTACTGCTAAGGATGTTTTCAAAGTCTAGCATTTTCTTTTTTTTTTTTTTTACAAGAGGGTGTTGAGGGGGGGAGTTGCAGACCCCATGTCACAGGAGCCTTACTCAGCGGTCACATTCATGGGAGCCTGATATAAGTGCTGAATGCCACCCACTGCAGCCACAGCCCTGTTTCAAGAAGACATACAGAGCAATAATTGCCCAGCCCTTGCATAGCACTGAGGGCTCATGATTTTTGCCTCAAAAGTAGGAGACCTGGAATTCACTGCCTTCTAAGTTCTGAAGGTGCTTGGTTGGATGACCTCATTCTGAGTTAACAACAAAGGAAAGGGGATGAAAGGTGTCACCCAGAGCCCAGGCCTTTGCACCTGAAGCCCACCTAGGCCCACACTTGCAGTGTGCATGCCTATGACTACACTTGTCTTGAGAGGTGAGATTTGCTCAGCTTCATGCACTTGTGGAGATGCTTTGCCACCAGTGGGCAAGGAAATGACCCACACGTTGAGGCTTCTGCGGAACGAGGAAATGCAACGACTCGCTGAGCTACCAAGATCTTGGCCCAGAAAGCAAAGCAAAGGCTGGATCCAGGCCTTACCAAAGCATTTAACCAACCAACCAAACAAAAAACCCCTTTGCTTTGTGAAGAGGTAAAATTGCTGGATTAATTTGCTCTGAATTTTTTGCTCAGCTGCAGCGTTCCTGCCTTATGGTTTCTCTTTGATCCCAGATAAACTAACTCAAGGAAAGCCACCCGAGATGGACATCCATTCAGATAATTTAAAAAATGAGCTACCTTCAGAAATACCAGGAAAAATAATTTCTTATTTATGTTTTTCTTCAGAAAAGAGCTATAAAAGAAGGACCAGAGTTTAATTTCCTCACCTAAATCTTCCCCTTTCCGGGACAGATTTCGTACATAGTTGATTCTGACCCAGATGGATATTTTCCAGTGTCTCCTTACTCATCAGCACTTCTGCACAGCTTCTGCACAGCTCAGCATGCAGACCGTGCAATTCAACTCAAAAAAAGATAGAATTTCTTCTCAGCTGTCTTCTATTTGTAGCTTATCAGCTTATCCTTGGTTTATGAATATGTTCAATTTATAGTCCACATATGGGCAAATAACTTCTCCAAGAATCTCGCTGGTGACTTCAGGAGAACTCGCTATGACATCAGGCACTGGGAGTCCTCTCAGTCTGTGGCACCTGGCACAAAACTGAACCAGCTATGCAGCTACCAAAGCCCTTGAAACTCCAGACACTCTTTCTGTTGACTGTTTTTATCCTGTCACACAAAGCAACATATTAATTCTGGGACATATCTTGCCTTGGGTAGAAAAGATCTTTAATGAGGAGACAACAAGCTGTTCTTCACAAAGGCTAGTAACATCTGAGAGGGGATATTCAAAATGGACAGAGAAACAGCCCTGAGAGCTACAGTAAGGGAAGGGACAAAGATCAAAACATGTCACAGTCAAAACTCGCCTAAGGATAGTACCTTTGGAGAAGCTGCTACCAACAGTCCTTCCAGTCTGTGGAGTGATGCCTGGGCCAGTGTTAGAAGGGAGCACAGCAGGATAAAATCAGTACTGCTGTGTCTGTGATGGCCATCACAACATGGGTATCTCTCCTCCATGGACACATCTTTAGCATACTCCTTCCATGTGAGGGCTCTGAGGGCACACATATTCTTTGAGTTTTCTATCGGTTCGTGAAGCTGATGATGTCACCACAACACGAAAACTAGTTACAGTGCATTTATTTACTCATTTTTATAAGGAATATTCCACAGCAAAAGCAGACACAGGCTGAGAGGGAAACTAGAAGCCTAGCGTGACATAACTATACAAATCTTTCTTATTTTTTAAACATTTTTGAGCTATGTTGTTCTCTTACTTCCAGGTTACTAAAAATTCAAACAATAATATTTATATAAAAGTCAAAGGATTCACTGTGGAGGCAGAAATTCCTCCTGAGTTTGGACAGTGTACCCAGGCCTCCACCAACTTTTGACAAAAGCCCTTTCAAGCTACTGCCCTCCTAATACCAAAATCCACTTGTTTAATGAAAACGTTTATTTTAAAATAGTTGGGGTCTGTCGTGAGACACTTCATGAAATCAGCTTCTTATTATTTTGGAAAGTAGGAAAAGAAAAACAAAACAGCTCTTTACAGAGGAAGCCCTGTGTATTTAGGAAGCAATTCAAAGCCCAAGACTGAGCTTGCTGTTGTGGAAGAGGTGCTACTTCTTGCTCCTGAGCAGAGGTGGATTTCCCTACCAGCTTCCAGCTCAGCACAAAAGAGGTGTTCACAGCCTTCTTGGAAAGCTTGGCATTTTGGCTAAGGCCTTGTCTTGCATTTTCTCACTGTTGCCTGTGTACTGTCCTTGTTGCACTATGTTGAGACGTCAGTGCTGAATTTGGGATACAGATTGTGCAGCCTCTCACATTGTCCTGGTACAGGAGGGACGCTGCAAACAGCAGCACAGTGTGCCCACACTATAAGCTGAAATGATCCAGTGTGACCCCTTCCCTCTTCCTGGCAGCGCACCCCTGCAGGCAGCGTGCACAGCTTGGCTGAGCTGGGCAGTGGACAAGGCAGGCAGGGCCTCAGGGCTGTCACTGGGCTGGTGTTGCAATACCGTTTCTCTGTGATTGTTAAGCACAAGTCCTCTTTGTTCATTCAGTGGTACACACTTCTTTTATTCTGCACTGATTATTGTTTTTTTAAATATACATAGATATTGAGGAAACAGACTCCAAAGCCGGTTCTTAGACAAAGAATCCTTGCAGAGGGGCAGCATGCTCCAGCTGTCCCCTGGTGCAGGGTCAGTGTGGTGCTCACGGTGGGTGGGAGATGTCCCCGTGAGCTGCTGTCCCTGCGGTGCAGACGACACCCACACTTGTCTGGGTCTCAGCTCCTGTTTGTGTAATGGGGATAATGGCACTTCCCCGGGAGGCTGTGGGAAGGCTGCCATAAATGACAGGGTGACAGGAGATTACGTGGTTTTAGCCCTGCCAGCAGTACTCTTTTCAGCGGTTGCAGGGCTTATTGATTCAAGTAGTGTGGGATTTAGAGCCTTAAGCCTTCAGTGCTTTGCTAAGAAAAAGGCAATTTTACCTCAAAGTAGCTCACAGGCATCTCTGGTGTAGTAACAGGGAGAGCTGCCTCGTTTCCTCTTGCCTTGTCTGCTTCTGTCTGGGTTTTGCTGGCTCACGTGTGAGTTATCCTAATGTACTACTGTGCTTTAACACTGAAGAGAGGACTTCAGCAGCAGCATGATGGGGAGAGAGCCTTGCTCGGATTTCGAGCAGTGTTCAGCAGTAAAAATAAGTTATTCCTGTTGTTCTGCTCTCTCCTGCCCTATCTCTCTCCCTTACACATGGAAATGTGGCAGATAGCTCCAGGTCTTATCATTGCTGGTCAGCATCTCATCCTCCCTAATTACACTTGTGATAAAAATGATGTCAGCCAGCAAGGAATGCATCAGAAGCAACATAAGAGTATGCATCTACCAAATTTATCTGTAATATGAGCCCACTGAGGAATTCCAGGGCTGAATCAGCGCAAGGTCAGAGCTAGCTGCTCGCAGAGGTTGTCCCTCCAAGGAGCTCTTGTCTGTGCTATGGTTAATCTGTTAGGAAATGAAGGACTGGTATTCCCACAGCTTTTGGAAGCATTATGTTACTAGAAGAAGATAAATGGATGAGACTGAAAGTGCAGGTCTTTATAACAACCCAACCCAAGCTGAACAGGAATCCAAAGAGACTTCTCTGCTGAGATACAGCCTGCACAAGAGCTTCTCAGTAGTAGCTTAGCGCGCTGGCAGGCTATGTTTTCTATTTATTCTTGCCTAGAAACCTGCAAGCATCAAAGCTTATGTTGCTGTGTGTATTTCTAGACACAAACAACAGCTCTTCCAGCAGACTAGCACAACCGCAAGATAAAATAAACTGTCTCATCTGGCTGAGAAGGAAAAGCATGGGCCCATATAATGCATCGTGTCTCCGTAGTTCTGCTTTCTTTTCTGTACATGGGATTTCACTTTTAACGGTTAAGTACAATGGCAGAAATCCTACCTGTACTGAAATCAATGACACAAGTCTCAGACTCCTGCAGATCCACAATCTCACTCTAGATTTAAACCTGTGTTCAGTCCATCAGATGTATTATTCCTCTTTTCTCACAGAGAGCATTATCCTGCCTGTCGGAGATATGAAACAGGTTCAAAGTCAGTGCCCTAAAACCAAACAATGTGGCAAGTACCTTGTACATAAATACTCTTCTGAGGCAGAGAAAGATATAAGTAAGGTGAAATAGTTGATGATCTGCTCTACTTGGTAAAATCCAGAAGTGATGAAAATAAGTGGAGTTTCATTCTGTTTAAGAAAATCAATAAACTTCTTAATCACTATATTTTTTATTCTGTCAATTTGCCTTGAAGAAAAGAAAGAAAAGATATTGGAGCATGTCAGCAACCCAGACTGGTTCAGATATAATTATCATTTAAACCTGAATTTCATTCTTCTTTGTGACGCTTCTCTTTTAAATCATTTTGATTTAAAAAAAAGAAAAAAAGAAAAATATTCTCCTTCTGCTTCTGAACATTTAATGAATTCCCAGATGACTAAATGTCCTTACAAGTATATTTAGTTTGTACATTTTTAAGTCAGATGACTAAGACGTGAAGTTGAAGGTATGTGAAATGTAGTTTCATGTACGCCTGAAATAGCCTAACTGGGTGTATCAGCTAGGTGCTAGGAGTTAGTTTGGGGAGCAAGCGCAAGGTGCTGAACAGGTCCCCTACCGCCAGCACAGCTGGTTCATGCGTGGCTTCCCACAGAGCACCTGACCATTGCCATGTTCATTGCCATGAGCATCAGTAACCCAGCACACCTGGGGTGTCCAGAGCTGCCAGGTGATGGATGAGTGTTTGTGGTTAAAAGTTGAGTCAGACCCTAGGGTGGCCCGGAGAACTTTCTCAGTAATGGTGCATCCACTTGCACACATACGTTTAGAATGTTTGGGTTTACCCTTAAAACTATTCTCAGAATAAAAGAGAAATAACAATACAAATCTGAGACAAACCCATTACAGCTGCACAGAGGGGCTGCGTGAATAGAAATATTTTGAGTGATGAATCCCCCCACTTGCAGTGCTAGGTCTTTCATGTGCAGAACAAGCCAAGGTCTTTAACACTGATACTTTTAATTTTGGACCATTAAGCTAATTTCCATTAGAAGACTAAGCAAATTAACATTTATTTCCCTCCTTTCTATTTGGCTGCTGCTTTCTCTTTTTGTTTTGATTTTTTTGTTTGTTTGTTTGTTTGATGTTTTAGAAGGGTTGTGGCTGGGGAAGCGAGAACTTGGCTTGATTTAAAATGTAAATGCAATTCTATCAATCTTCCCCTCTGCTAATAGGCTGCCTAGGCATTTTAAGGCCATATAGTGAAAAGGAAACTTTGACTGCTAAAGAAAAGCCAGACCCCTGCTGTTCCTGTTCATATTTATTTCACAATCAGCCCATTGAAATGGTGTGATTCACACTCTGATGCTGTTGTTGTCTAGCTGGCAAAGTCACTGGTGAATTTAAAGAAGTTTCCCAAGCTGAAAACCAAGCAAACTGCATTTGGGGCAAAAAGCAATCTTATCAGCAATGAGAACTAGTGAGTCACTGCAATGATCTCTCTTGCTGAGAGCTGAGGCTACCCTTGCAAATGAGAAGCTCTTTTGAAATAATAAGCTGTCTTCAATAACTGTGAGAAGCATGTTGCTTTTGAAATGTAAAGTGTCTCTCTGATATACATATACATAGAGTATACAAGAGTAAGGCCGTGCAGAAGGTTGCAGAAGCAGTTTAAATGTTCTTTGTTACAACATTGTTCCTCAAGAGAAATAGCGCCAAAAGGGTGAAAACTTGTGAATGCACAAGAGGAAAAGAGGCTGCCCAATTCTCCAACAATCTTGGGTAAACACTAAAGGAAAACCCTGTCTGTTTACCTTAAATTATCCAGAGCTAATATATTCATCGTCCACATCAGGATCGAGCAGTTTGTGTGAAATAATGACTTGGTAACACAAAGACTACATGGCCTTAAGTGTTATCTTTACTAGATCAATCATTATCTATACTCCACCACTGACATTGCTTAAAACCAAAATCTTAGGCACCAATATCAACACAGAAGATCAGAATATCCTAAAGAAATAAATGAAGCTCTGTAGAGACAGAATTAAAGGAAACAACTAAACCAACACTGTATTTGGCTATGAATCTTTGCATAAAAGTCTCCTGTAATGAAAGAGCTCATTATCTGGAAATGACAGAGGATTTAAAAAAAAAAAATAGCAGCTATGTTTAATACAGCATATTTACTCATTAATCATGAGATAAATATGAGCCACAAATTCAGAATTGCCATGAAAAAGGTGAGTATAATCTTAGAATAGGTCGGAAGTGTTGACTTCAGAGATATATTGGTACTGTTGCACATGCAGGGATCTGCTCACCTGGAATATTGTACACACTTCTGATCACTCATGGCCAGGGAAGTAGAATTCAGACTGCAGAGTACGCAGAAAGAACAGCAAGAATATTCAGTGAATGGAAAAGATAGGGGTACCATGAGCATTTTTCTCTTCTACCTCCCTTTCCTTGGTACCCCAGTCACTTTTCCAATATTTTGGTCCTAGCCCTGCTCTCTTGGTGAAGCTGGCTGTGGGTTCTGTGGCTCAGAGCACTCCAACCGCACCACCACCTCCCTTACTCACAGCCCATTTCTCCACAGCTGTCACTGGAAGTTTTGTAATAGGGTTGAAAAAAGAGGTGGTCCCTTGGACACCCTCTCTACACATACACATCTCCATCAATCATAAGTGTAGAACTTCATATGTACAAGTCCAGGCAAGGTGGAAGCTCTACTTCTATGCTGCAGTTGGAGTTTGGCACTGCCTTGAGTGCTGCTTAGTAGATGTCACTTTGCTGATATGAGAACTGGACCTCCAGAGACGTAAGGACATGATCCATGGTCTTTTAGGAGACAGTCCACAGCTGCCTGAAATAGAGCCTGGAGACTTCTCAATCAAGCCCGGATGAGGATGTGGTACTGCACTGACTGCAGAATTGCAGTTGCCCCACTGGACCCTAGCCTGAATACAGCATGAAGCAGTGCAAGCAGTAGTACGCAGCTATGTGGTGCTCTCAGAAAGGATGGGCTTGCTCACGGGAATGTGAAAAGCACATGTACAAGCAGCACAGCAGCTGCCACACTGCAAACCACACTCAGAATATCAACCCATTTTATTAATTAGTTGTACACTTACAAAAAGCTTGGCATCAACTTTGTTCATGTCAAAAAGGACACAGTCTCAATTCTTCCTATTGCATAATTTAGGTACATGTGCTTCAGTAATAAAACAATGCCCCGAGCAGAGAATGACAGCATTGTCTGCACCACTTTCACTCTGACACCGAAGAGGAATGGGGCGAATAGAGTCAAAGAAACTGGGAAACATTCAGGAAAGTATCAAAGTGATCAAAGCAGACTCTTTGATTCTGCTTTACGCATACTTTTGAAAGAAGACTTATGTTTCCAAACACAGCGTGTAGGTTCTTGATGCCAATAAACTGGCTCAGTTCCATTTTATACTTTGATAGGAGCGGGAATCAAAAAAAACCTTTAGTGAGATTACTTAAGCCCAGCCATTAAGCGTTGAACTTGCTGGGAAAAGGCTAAATGTATTTGTTATTCTGAGGATACTGAGTCCTCATTGAAGGAGAGCTGGTGCCTGGCCTGAGTCGTCCTGAAGAGGAATCAGCATTTGCAAGCATGAGGAAAAGCTCTGAGCTGTTTTTTGTTCATCTGTATTTAATACACCTCTTTGCTAACAGACCGAGCCTCAGGGAAAGAGAGCAACTTGCAAAGCATGTGGAATGTATTTAAAGGCCAGTTTGGAAAAGGTGCCTGACCGTGGTCTTTTTACATCTAGAAAATGTTATTTTCCTATATTTATTTCCCATTCATTTTTTTTTTTTTTTTTTTTACCGAAGACGCAGGCAATGTTTCAAGGCTCCTGATCCAAATGCACTACAGTAAAATATTCTTTTTTGATGTTATAATTTGACCATGAATGATGTCAAGCATGAAGCTTTTTTAATACCCTAGCAGAATGTACTCCATTTCTGTCTTCGTAAAATCTGATTTTCTCTCTGTGCTGCAGCAACTGTAAAGCACAAGCTGCCTCCAGGGAGGTATTTTGTTTAGCTGTGCGGTCACATTCCTTCAGGAAATATTGAGGCCAAACTACACAGACACATATGCACATACAGGAACTGTATTAGAAGAATTCAAACCTAGAACAGGAAATAAGACAGCATTGGGCCTGGGGTCTGAACTTCAGGGCGTGTTGGATTGTGTTTTCCACATTTTTCCTTGGTTTTACTACTAGCCAGGACAGTAAGCCAATACAGGCACTATCCAAACACAGAGAGCAGTGCCCATGGAGGACAGCTCTATACCCTCCAGCTATGTCAGAACTGAAAAAAAAAAGAAAGAAAGAAAGAAAGAAAGAAAGAAAGAAAAATAATTTGCATATCCAACACTTATTTATTTTGCTCATGCATGAGATAGACATGGCCAGTGGTAATTTTTATCATGCGTCAGAATTAAAAACACTGAAGATTTTCTGCAATGTGAACATCCAGCATGTGACTCCGGATGAAAGGTGATGCAAGATGGGAGATGAGAGAAGAAATAGATAAGGGTTTATTCTTTTATGCTTTCTTTTCTTTTTGCTCACTGAAGGCAGAGCTAAGAGAAAAGTCAAGCTCTATTTTCACCTGAGATGCTACCAGATTCTAGGGCAACAGATACAATAGCATTGTTAAAACTATCAGATTCTGGCCTTTGCTTAGGAGCTGCATTCTGCCTTGAAACACAGCTACTGTTAGGCCAGAGCTGCTCTTAAACTGAATGGCATTCCAGTGTTTTATTTTTTTCAGCTTTGTTTGTTTAACACTTATTCATGTATTTATCTTCTTAAAAAAAATATTTATTGAGCTTTTTATTTATTTAACCTTATTTATTTTGTGGGTTCTGACCACAGGAAGGAAAGACGAGAGGGAATTGTGGGATGGACACAGATGGCTTGGATGAACAAATGTGAGGCCAAGCCATGAGACATGCTTTTGCAAACAGTCACAGTGACAACCTTGCCACTTCTGCTGCCCAAGCAAGGCCTGTGAGGACTTCTCCTTATGCCAGAAAGCATCAGAACTATCTTTCTTGCTGCTCTCTCAATTCACATTCACATTCTCCCTCTGGCCAAAGGGACTTTGCCAAAACTCTGCCCCTTTTCAGACAAATTTTGGGAAAATAAGTCTGTGTGACTTTCATTAAAATAATAAGTAGCAAAAGAGAGAGAATTCAGCTGTGCCTGTGCTGGGTTTACCATCATTTCTTAGTAAAAGATTCTAGCAATTAGAAAGCAGATACTTAAAAACCAGGGTAAGACTAATGTAAATGAGGGTGTTTCTTCCCCCCCCCCAAGATTGTTCTGCTGCTTAAGCCAGCATCAAACAGTAGGTGTGATAATCATTTTCTCAGAAGAAACACAAGCTAATTTGGGATTAGACTGCTGATGCTGAGAGATTTTTCATATAAAGCTGGTGAAATTGCTTGAATTTCCAGTGCAACACATGAAGGATTTTCTTCTGTGACAAAGAACAACATATAATGACCTCTTTTTTAAAAGAAAAAACTGGTTAAAAAGAGAATCAGAGAATCACAGAATGACCTGGGTTGGAAGAGACCTTAGAGATCATCTTGTTCCAGCCCCCTTGCTATGGGCAAGGACACCTCCCACTAGACCAGGTTGCTCGAAGCCCCATCCAGCCTGGCCTAAAGGAGACAACGTTCTTCAGAGTGGGAATCCAAGGCCCATATCCATCAAAACACTTAAGCATGTGAGTTTCGACATACTGAATTCAGTAAGAGTACACTGTTGCACACGTGCCTACAGCATAAATGGTAGGAGAAAATGTCCTGAAAATGCTGTGGCTAAACAATTGCGTGCAACTGCGTATTTAAGAAAAATATGCTTTGGCTGACTCTGTTGGAGATTTTACTGCATAATGCAGAATCATCTTTAATAAGCCATGTTGCTATTGGTACTTCCGAAGCATAAATGCTGTAGGGAATGTAATGATATTTTGTTTTATTTTTTTTACATTTATGCATACTTTATTTTCTTAATTCCTTTTGTCTTCTGTCTTACAGCCTAAAGCAAGAGAATTAAGCTAAGTCTTAATGTAAATTACTGGAGGATGTTTGAAGCAGAGAATAAGATGACATTAGATGTGATTTTCTACTATGCTGCTGAGAGCTAGAGACTAATTTCCAGATGACATATGTTGCATATGGATTACAGCTTAGGGGCCAAAGTCATAGATCAAGATGCCCCTGGAACTAGAAGTTGTGCGAACATGGTGAAAAGATATCTCTGGATTGCAGAACTCCGCTACAACCTCAACACACTTCTGCGCTCAACCTACTGCCACTTCTCTCCCATGATTATTTCTCTACATCCATTAATAATTATAGATTTTCCTTGTCTGGCAATTGCATACTCTGCTTAACATTTGTTTCATGAAATCAATATGTGAAAAATGTCTGTGCTAACATGGTAGATTCCTCTCTGTTGTGCCCACTGGCATCAATGAATCATTGCTACTTGAGATAGCAGATTTAGAAGGTATACCATCAAATATCTCTCCTTTCTAAGACAGCATTGTTCCCCACACTGCATTCCTGGGTGCTCATATTTTACTACAGTTTTTTAGAATCTCATCATTTTCCCTTCCTGTCTTCTGGCCTATTTGTTTTTAGTGATAAGCTGAAATCAAACTGCTTTGAAACCAGTTAAGAAACCTGATTGCCAGGCTTTTTGAAAAAGGGGATATTTTAATGCTTTCATGCTGGATTTCAAGAGATGACATTTTCTAGCATAATTGTACTGTTGTTGTTAGAGTTTGTCTTATCACTCTCCCAGTGAGGTAGGCACTATACAGTTGGTGATCTGAAGAAATCAGAAGCAATACGAAGAGAAGAGGAACACAAAATGTTATGTGGAGAGCCAGTAAAGGAAGAGGGAGTATTTATTGGCTCCCAAATGCCCATGGACTGCAATGAATCCATGGGGGATGAGGTGGGTTGGCCCCTCACACTCTTGCTGCTTCCTCATCCTCGGGTGGGGACTGGGAAACTTCCAGGACTTTTACAAAATCCACATTTGTGAGCATGCTCACAAATACTTTCCTTGCTGAAATAAGCTCCTCTGACCTATGTGAGACAAGGTCACTATTGGGATCATAGCAGGAACACTTTATATAAGCAACGTGCCTTGCTACCAACGTAATTTTACCTTAGCATTTTCCCTTCTGTGTTTTTTCCCCCTGCAAGGGCTGTTGGCTGCTCTATTGAAGATTCCTGTAATTTCAGCAGTAAGTCACAGCAGGCTCATTTCAATCAATAGCAGCAGCGTCACAGCGAGCAACACAAGTAATGCATTTCCCTCCAAGCAAGCATGCTCTGACTCCATTCAGGCACACAAATGCGCTCCAAATCCCAAATCACCATCTCCCAGCCCAGCAAGACAAAGGCTGCAAACTGAGTTGAAACAAAACAGATAAGTGAGTTGAAACATTTTTCTTCCTGCAGAAAAATAACCCAAATATTTGCACTTTGCCTACCTGTATAACCTCTGCTCCTTCCCATGGGCCCACTGCAGCAATTCTCCTTACTGGGCTGTGGGCCCAGGCCCCTTGGGTGGGAAACACTATTGTCCTCTGATCAGCAATCAAGAATTCCTCACATTTCTCAGGAGATATTAACAGATTCGGACTTCTGGGAACATTGGTACCAAATGAAACAGCCTTGAAAAGCTGCCTTCAGTGATGTTAATCAGATTTCCTCTTTGGAGCAATGGAAGCAGGAACCATGGTTTCTTCATCCTCATTTCTTTAACTTCCAGTTTGCCATTTGCACAACTACTTCAGTATCATTTCACCACTTCACCAGCTGAAGGCACAATAGGGCTTTCATTATGGAAAATATATGGGCAGACAGACAGACAGAATAGATAGTGGTGATCACTTCTGAACGTTGGCATTTGCTGAACAACAAGACCATTTGTAATTCCTACTGTTAAACTCTTGCTGAGGAGCAAGACAGAATTATTTTCATATGCACCTAAAAAAGGGTAATACTAGAAGTTGATGCCATTGCTAGTGTTACAGTATGATTTATAACTGTCTATGAATGTATAATTCCCACAAAGGCAGACTGAATCTACTTAAAAATGTTATCCTTAAAAAGAGGTAAAATCACAAAATTCATTTAAATATGGCACATCATGTTTTGCCGCAGTTGTAGCAAATACTTTAGAATATGGAACTACACTACTTTCTCTCCTTTCTCATTTATGGAAGAGTATAGAAAGATAAAAAAGAAAGTCAGAAAAGACAGGAAATAAGTAGAATGTAAAGAATGATAAGGACAATTGTGAAGGTTGCAGTGGGTCTGACAAATGTTAAAATCCAGAGCAGTTTGTCATCATTCTCATTTCTGTATTAGAGTAGGAAAAACTGGGCACAAGCACATTCTGTATTGGGTAACCTTTTCCTCCTTTCTCCTGACTGATTCTCTCCTGAAGAATTGTAAGAATTTAAGATATATAAAATGATAATTTAACAGACCTATATTTTCTTAAATTTAATCATTTTTTTAATTTAAAATGAATTTTAAATGTATTCTAAAATGTTAAAATTAAGATATCTTTAATGGGATATTCAGCAAATAGTATTTTTCCCGATTTAACAAATCTAATTAATTTTGATAACGTTTCCTTCAGGTGCCACTTTTATGAACAATTAATTTTCCTTTCTTTTACTGCTCATAATTAAATTGTGAATTTAAACTTTGACATTAGTTTGCTTCTTAAATTAAAATGTCATCAAAGATTTATCAGAGAAAAACAATGCTACAGTATCTGATTAATTTCCTCACATAATATGATCTTACAACAGCATTAAATCAATGGAGCCAACAGGGCTGCTAATACTAGGGATCTGCAGATGCGATGAACATGACCAAATTTTCACTTCTATGCTGACTACTGTGTGAGGAAAGAATTCCTTCCCCGTACTAACCAAGCATGACTTTTCCAAACTGTGTGTCCAATTGTACTTTGATAGGAAAAAAAAAAATGTGGCTGTGAGTGTATGTTATCCTGCAGATCTACCTTCTGGAGCCAGGCTTATTTCTTGCAGCTGATGGGTTGCTAAAGCCAGCTGATATATATAGATATAGTCTGTTTGTGGCCTGCATATGTGGACTGTCCTAAGGACATTTAAAAGTATGCTGCTCTTGGTTCTCCTACACAATTTTCTGTTTGAATGATTTCTTTTATATAAATCAAGATAAGCCTGGAGTGTAATACAGAATCAAACGCTGAGGTGTCCACGTATACCAGAAACTTTTCTTCACCAACTTGTTTTTCCATAAGCTGTGGTTTTGGGATTATTTATTTATTTGTTTGCTTGTTTGCTGAGAAGGAAGAAAGAAAGAAAGAAAGAACGAGTAAATTCTATAGTCAGCTTACTGGTATGTTGCTTTATGTCCATGATTTTAGGGAAAACGTTAATCACAGTCTGAACTGATGACTGAGCACGTGATGGAGGGATGTGGCTGGCCCTGGAAATGCTGGTAGATTATTTGCACCTGTGCTCTGGGAGGGGGTGGGCCCCGGTGACTGGAAAGGGTGGACCCAGGGTGGGATCACCCAGGGTATATATAAAGGCCAGCAAGACAACACTGGAGTAACAGAAGCAGCACAAGGAAGAAGCAGCATGTATGAAAGGGAGCTGCTTGAGGAAGAGAAAGAAATGAAAGAAAATGATGTAAAGCAGAACTCCTGGCTCTGAATGTTATAATTGATGTGGTCGTGTGAGTTTGGTTTTCTGGTTGCAATGGTGGAAATTACAATGGGGTACCAAAAAAAATGAAATAGGAGCTATAGTTTCTTTAGAAACTAGGTAGTAAGAAGCTCAGAAATGCTTTCTGTTTCTGTATTAGCAGCTGGTGTGGGAACAGATCTGGTATGGGAAGGAGTTGGTGTTGAGGCTGTAATATTTACATAATGTGTTTTGTGGGTTTCACTGTGAGTTTGATCCTGTGGGCTGGCTGCCCCATATATGTTGGGGTGCATTATGTACGCTCCTACAGGGCACTTCCTGGTTTTGTTCATTCCAAGGGAATCCAGACTATGTTTTGAGACCGCTCCAAGATCCAAAGCAAATAAACTGAGTCAGTTGTGAGATTCTCTGTAAGAGTGCACTCCTGTGCCAAACTAAACCAGTAATATAGATGTAGTCAGTACTGAAAAGATTTAAAAAAAAAAAAAAATGCAATACCTGTGAGCAGCAGAATGCTTCCCTATGTTTCCACAAGATCCAAAGCAAATGGTAAGATGCCAGGCACAGAACTCCTGCTATTTTTGCAAGGTACAGTGAACTTACTGTTCACTTTCTGAAGCTGTGTGGCTCTCAAGCACCAGTAGGCCTCGCTCACAAAGCACATGTAAACCTGCTCCTCCTCTCTTTGCCATCCTGTTGTTCTGATGATGCGTTAGTGTGCATATGTTAAATGTACATGCAGCAAATCTCATGGGCAGAGAGATGTGATTAAATCTGAAGAGCAGAACAAAGCAGAAATAAATATACAGCTATTGGATGTCTTTCTTTTGGCTATAGTCCTCTTGTAGCTTTTTCTGAAAATTACCATAAAGTGTTTAATTTTCAACCCTTAAGCAATTAAGGTAGTAGAAAAGGATAAAATTGGCAACTTCAAGAACACTTACAAAAGCTTGGATTTTTTATTCCAAATTATTCAGCAAACACCTGTGAACCTTCAAACTCAGTCTAATGGTTCTGTACATTTGACCAAGAATTTTGCCCCTTTGAAAACTTGAGCAATCAACACATCTGTGAAGGCTTTGCTCTGACAAGTTTTAACAAGTAGCTTTAATGGGATATTCAGCAAATAATGTTTTTCCTTATTTAACAAATCTAATTTTGATAACATTTCCTTCAGGAGCCACTTTTGTGAATGATTTTTTTCTTTCTTTTGTTGCTCAGCTCTATGTGTACAAAATTGTCATGGCCCAGTAGAGACCCCCTTGCACAAAGTTCAACTTGCATGGGTTTATTGTGTGACACTCAGCAGATGGTTTCATTTTTCAAACTACAATCTTGTACTGTCTTATCTGTGAGATGAGAATATATCTTGTGTTTTATGTCAAAATTAAAGGGGGGAAAAAGAGGAGGGTAAGAAGGGAAGGGAAAAAGAAACCAAGTGTGCTATATGGCTGAGAAGAAGCAAGAAAGCTGTAACTCACCCTGGCACCTCTATTTAGTGTTTTGCCTTAATAGCCCAAATGTAATAGTTCTAAAAGAGCAGCCTCCTAACTGTTCTGCTAAGTAGGGCTCTTCATCACTTGAGCTACTTTCTGGGTTCTTGAAAGACACTCTACAGGCTAGGAAAGATTGGAAAGTCTATAATTTTACATCAATCAATACTACTGATAAATTGCCAGTCACAAGAAAGGAAATGAGAAAATACAATAGGACTAGCTATTAACAGAGAATCCCCAGAGCTCCAGATACAGCTAGCTTACATGAAGAAGGGAAGAAAAAAAAATCATCAAGCAGTAAAACTTTAGTCAAGATTGAGGGGAACATAAACTACGCAAGACTAGTATGGGCTGTGAAAGAGAGCAGCTGGGCTGATTTAGTGTGGGGAAAATGGCTGCAGCTTAAATAGACTGCTCAAGGAAGCACTAGTCTAGCATCCTTTTGGAATACTTGCTGTCAGGAGATTCAGGAGGTTCATGGGGTTTCTTAGAGGATCTAATAGCAGTTATGCTGAGAATTAATCAATACAGGTGCTGAGGAGACATTTTGGGGCTGTATATCCCTTGTCTGCTCTTGAATAGCCTTGTTTTTCTCCAGTAATGCTGACTTCTGTGGACCTGTATCTGGAACCAGTTTGACTCTCTAAAGAAAGGAAACCTCCTTCAGATGTTTTTGTTTGCCTCTTCCTCAAGTTGCAAGTACTCTGCTCTGAAAATAAATCTTTGTCTTTTCATCGTGTCTTCACACACAAGGAAATGTGCAGTGGTCACAAATGAGGAGTGGAATGTGGGAGTCCCTGGACTCAGCTTTGTGTCCAAGCTGAACTTTGTCATGCTCAAGCACTGACTGCGATGAGGTCTTATGGCCTCTGAAGTTTTTTATCATATTTTCATACCCTCAACTGGTTTAGAAAGATTCCTTCCTGTTATCCCTAACATAAAACTATAAGCTATAACCAATGCCTGTACAGATAGAAAACATACTTTCCATGCTTCTTATTGATATATCTGCGTGTAGCGAAGACCAATAATCATTCTGTATTTATTTTTGTCTAATATTACTAAAGGGTTGACTCTGCTCCCATCATAAGTCAAACGTAATTTTACCTTTTCCTTCAGTGGACTTCAAAACATCCTTCATGCCAGGCAAGGGACTTAAAAAAAAAAAAAAAAAAGTCCCAATTTCTCATCTTATTTCTGTGCTGATAGAAATACATAATGTATACTACAGGGAATTCCACAGAAACAGGTAAAAGACGTAAAGGAACAAAATGTTTTAAGTCATCTCAGCTATATACTGCAGTGAAAATTGCTTAGGGTTTGTTGATCTGTGATTAAGTGTAACAGTGTCAAATCATGAGATAGGCATAACGGATCTGATCAGGCTATGGCTGAAGTCAATTGCAAAAGCGTGACTCAATGGTAATATGCCTGAACTGGGGCCAACAGCTCTGGAGCTTTAGTGATTCCTGATCTGGGATTCAAGTAACTTCAGTTTCTTTTCATTCCTTCAATGTGCACAGGAGGTTGACTTTATTTCCATAGAAAATTACACTTTCTGAGGGATTCCGGTGTTTTGAGGACTGTTTCTGGAGGCAATGCTGTCTGGAATTGTGCTTGCTGTGCATACAGGCAAAGTAGTCAGTTTTGATTATTTGGCTGATGTAACCGTATTGCACAGATAAAAGATATAGGATGACTAAGACTTAGCTAGAAGCCCAGAGCCAAAGCTACTGCAATTTTGACCCCAAAGTATCCAATATACTGCAGAACATACTCTCCCCACCTTATCAATTTAGAGTTCTGTACAAAGGAATAGTTCTAGTTTCTAACACATCCCTTCATGTCCAATGCATCTTAAAGATGCTGAGGTCAAGGCTTTCTGTGACTTCCCAAGCTTCCTTTCCAGGAAACAGTTTCTCCAGGAAACCCTTCAGTATGAACGTAGTGCAGCTGTGAGAGGGGAGGGGGAAAGCCAACCCAGTGCTCTGTGTGACCACTTCTCAACCACTGTGGACACAAAGCAGCTGAAGCCTTGCACTCTGTGGGGCAGGTAGATGAAATGCAGGGTGGAAGAACTGGAATTTTAGGAGCTTTTAGGAATCCTGAAGTCAGGAATTCCATAGCTCTACTGGGAATTTTGTTGCATCTAGGAGATTCTAATTGTTGAAGCCTTTTGCTTTGGAGTCTGACAGTATGAAATAATAGAACTAGGCAAGATCTGTGAACCCTGGTGTTTTCTGCAGAAGTTAAGCTGGGATCAAACACTTTTTCTCTACTGAAACAAGTCTGAGCGTGCAGCAGGTCTCTGAGAAAATGCTTGTAGCTGTGAGATAATGCCGATGCAATGCAAGCGAAGCAGCTGGCCAGTAGCCTTCTATAAACCTAACTGAATGCTGTTGATCTTCCTGTAAAATGGAGGATAGGAGCAGATACAACCTAACCATGAGATTTTTTTTCTGCACAGAATGGTTATGAGTCTATTCCATACTCCATTAACTTTTCTAATGGGAAGGCTGGAGCCCCTTTTTAGTCTTCCTGCAAATTCATGCCTGGATGACCCATACTGGGATTAGTTCAAAACTGTATTATGTTTTGCACTTGTGGCTTGGGCTGGGGAAGGAGCAGTTGGAAGGGCAGTTTGGGAGGTGAAATGGAAACCACTGTCTTGCAGCAAGGTTGCTATTCTGGCAAAATAAAGGAAACTTCAATCTATGCTTGGACCAATTCTTGCATCTTGTTACTTGTGTGAGTCTACCCAGGTGACGCCAGTTATATTTGCTGCTCACAGTAAACCTCAATAAAACTATAGCATTTTAACAGCCTTTTCACAGAATCTTAGGAGAAGCAATTTCTTTTAGATTCACCCAGGGATGAAATAGGACTCAGTCAATTTACATAGGCTCCGACATTTCTTTGGAACAGCACATATTTATGTCTGAAGACTGACTAGAAAACTGTATTTCAGGTTCTTATCTCTTACTGACTTATACATTGGGAGCACTCACTAAATAAGTTCCACAAGAGTCAAAAAGGGCAAAAAACAGGTTCCAACAGTGACCTATGGAAAGATCGAAGATTTTTTTTTTTCTACTCTCAGCAACATCTGCATTTTATCACATCTTAGTCAATGGGGCTGGGGAGCAGAGAGACAGTCTGGGCAACTTTACCACTGACCCATGGTAAGTAGCTATAGTGAGCTTACTGTGGTCCACTGTAATGTGAAAGGAGATGGCTTAGGCCACAGGTCCAGTCCTCACACCTGAACTGACATCTTGACAACAGTGGAAGGTTTCTTACTCCTTAACCTGTTTGGAATTTCTACTGAGAACAACTCTGACTATGTGAATAGTTATCACTTTTTGGTGAATTGGAAAAGCAGTAAAACTTGTGCTTCCCCACTCATTGATTTCCGCTATAAATGTTCCACCACCCCTTGAATATGACTGTGCCCAATCCTTGTCTCTTCTATGTCAGTAGGAACACGCAGCAGGAACTGTGACTTCTCAGGGAAGAAGCACACAGAAGTATGCACGTAACCAGCTCTCTGTGGGGACCCTGTTGATTTCCAAGAAGGAGACTATTTTTAATCCATCTTTCATTTTAAAATAGTAATAATCATAAAGATAAGAGAGACTTTAATATCTTGTTTATTAACTCCAGGGTAGTATTCAAACACCAAAATGTCAGTATAAACACTCTGCAATTTACAAATATTAGCATATCAACAGGATATGCTTTGAAATGAAGAACTGTAAGGTCACCCTGTAAGTCTCATCAAAAACATCTTAATACAAAAGCTGTAATCACAGAATTACTGGCTTTAAACCATTGAATTCCCTAAGGGAAGTTTTATAGTGCAAAGGAGTGTAATCATCTTTGATTTTCTTTATTGTGAACTCTACATGGAGATCTGAAAAAAAAATCACTATTAATCTAAGCCAGATAGCATAGGCCTTAAATGAAAATGTAAAACAATGTCTTAAAATGATGTTCATGATGATTGCAGCTCCTGATTTACAGGAAAAAAAAAAAACACCTAAAACTCTGCTAGAGTGTCCTTTTCTCTACTGTGTTTTCTGCATATGCTATGCAGTGTTTACTTGCTAAAAATAAAACACCTTTTTAAGATTAGAACTTGTTTCATCTCAAGCAAAACCTGTTTTTTTTTTTTTTTTTAGGAGAGCAGATAAACATGGGAAGTTGGATTTCGTTCTGGTCTTCAAAGACTTATGAATTTTGACTGCTGATAGCTCAGAAATTTGTTCCAGAAGAGTAAATATTGAATTATCCTGAAAAAGGTGAGTCTTCAGAGTTTCATTGATACATATGATGCTCTAATATAGGATTTAAGACTTATTTGTTATTTACAAAAGTAATCAGAAAAGCACATTTATTCCTCAAGAATTTTTAAATTTGGAGCAGATACAGTAGTTGTTTTCAGTAGCATTTTAAAAAAAAAAAACAACTGAAGTTATATGTCTGTTCAGAGTCCTGGACCATGAGAATAAGCAGATCATATATTCGAGGATTGATATTACTCGTACAGAATGCACTTGAAAATTGCAATTATTTTCTTGAGTCTTTGCTGGTCCTTAAGCACAAATCTGGCCTTGATGCCCTCTGTTCCATTGAACACCATTAAGAAAACAACATTTTGATTTTTGTTTTAGCAGCAGAAATGCTGATGCTAGCAGGAAGCTAGTGAGTTTGGTACAAATAAATCTTTATTTGGAGAAAAGGCATTGTGGCAATGGATACCTTGTATGGTCTTTAGAACAGGAAAATCAAAAATTCCTGTCAAGCGGTAAATATTTGGTGTGTTTTTGTAGAAAATGACTGTGAAGGATAGTGTCGGTCACTATTCAAGAGTAGGGGTTACAGAGGAACAAAGTTATCATTTAATAAGTTACGAATGAATGGCTCACCAATACTTTAATAATGCTAATTTTTTCTCATTTCACATTAACGCGGCGTGCTGTTTGTTTAAACATCAGTATAGCTAGGAGGTTAAGAGATGGTCAGGGGTTCCCACAAACTAAGGACAAATATATTGAAAGGCTGTAATAATCCAAATAGGAGTCAAAAAGACGTCAGTCCAGTAGGAATGACTGATGATTCGAGACAGCTCACTGCTCTGTAAGTTGTTGAACTGTTTTTGTTCCCGGTGGGCCTTGTCGTATGAAATCATACAAGACATCTCAGAAGGCTCATTAGACTCAGTTATATGGAAGAAGTCAGATATAAAAAGAAATACAGTAATTCTTGGCTGTTTGGCGTAATTTTTTGTGAATTTGTATTTTCAGCATGCAAAGCAATTTCAAGCTGCTCCTGCTCACGCTGTGTCTGTATCCCATGTAAGTGTTTCTCATACATAAAATAATCACACACAAGATTGGGTTTTACTGGCAGATTAGTTCTTTCCATTATTTGGAAGGTCATTTTAAAGTACTTTCACAAGAACTGAAGCAATTACATTAATGTAATGTAAGACCTTAGCTCAGGTAGAAGGTAACTCATCAGCTGTAACATGTGAAACTTTAAATGCAGCCCTCCTTTGCTAATGCAAACGGAAACGCATTAACTTAAGCGCTATGTTTGCTGGTTAACACAGAAGATAACTGTTAGCTGAAAAGCAATGATTTCTCTATGTTACTGCTATTGTCTGCTTAAATGAACATAACCTCACCAACATGATATCGTTTCAGTTTTTTGACTGGATGACTAAAGCTTTCAATGGGTGAGTAATAAACAAAAGAATAACAAAGAGCAAGTGATGCTTTCCAGACAATAATTTAGACGAATAGTCATGGGTCCACATTTTGAAAGCTTCCCCATTTTGCAAACACTTTCACATGTTAATAGTGGCAATCCGGATAATTAAGTATGGGATGTCAGCTAGCTACAATCTGTCCATGTCTACTTATGGAAAAATATCACTGGGTCTGAATTTATCAGCTCTCTGGGTTTGTAGGCACTGCAAGCTCTGAGCTCTCAGCCACGCTGCACAGGGTCTCACGCACCACGTTCAATTCTAATCAACCTTTCCTTGAAAGGTTACAGCAGGATTTTATTGGGTTCAAAGACAGGTGATGCAAGCAACTAAGGCAGTTAAGAATCACAAGTAAAGAGACTGAAAGTTTCCCTGCTGTATGTACAATTTGTTCTAGGGCTTTTCCAAAGTCAGCTATTGCAGAAGAACGTTAGAACCTCTTTGCATATATATATTAAAATATGTATTGCCTGGCTCCTATTTCTTCTATCAAATCAAATGGAAGTTACATTGTAACAGTGGGAGAAACCAAAAATGTTGCTTCCATTTGATTTTTGTTCTATGGATTTACTCTACAGGAATGACACTGATTTTACCTTAATAACATAGATATGTTTTCCCGTTTCTCCTTGGCACAACTTTCACAAGAAATCATTTCTGCTTCACCTCCAAAGCTGGGAATGGCAGTAACATTTTCAGAAGGGGAAGAGGAGCTTCTGTGTGTAAACACCAGCAGCAAGTCTAGAAACACCTCAGTACTTGCCACATAACAGGTGGCTCACGTTGTGCCTTAATGTTTCCGGTAGTTTTCCCTAATGCACTTTTGTAAGGGAGTTAGTTCAATATAAACCTATCGATGTGTGGATGCACGTACTCAGGTGCTGCACACCCAGAAGGAGGAGCCCGAAGCTCCCCTCCTTCCCGGCACGCGACCCGCCCGGAGCCGCCCCGCCGGGGGCCGCAAGGTGGCGCTGCGGGGCCGCCCGGCCCGGCCTTGGCGCGGCGCTCCTCCCCAGCAGCGCCCCCTCTCGGCCGCTCCTGGCGCACCCCTGTGGCGCTCCCCCGGTCGAGGGCGGCCCCGCCGGGGCCTCTCCTCAGCGCTCCGCTCCCAGAGAAAATACAAAGCGGAGGAAATTTTTCTCTTTTTTTTCTTTTCTTTTTTCTTTTTTCTTTTTTTTTTTTTCCCTCCCCTTTGATGAACTCAGTGAAGTTCGGTCAACTGGCCGTGCCTCTCTATCGGGGAGGGAAAAGAAACACCCGACGCAGCGCTTACACCCTGCAGCCCTCGGCCACCTCGGTCCGGGAGTCCTCAGCCGCGGGTGCCGGTACCTCCCGGCTCATCTGGGCGGAGGAGAAGCCCCGTCCTCCCCATCGGGCTCCTCGGAGGAGGCAAAGCGGAGGGAGGATCCGCGAGGATCCAGGTAGATCCAGCTTTTACCGCTTACCAAAAGCCACCAGCAGCGGGACCTCCGTCTCCTCCCTCCCTCTCTCCTCCCCTAACTCCCTCCCTCCCTNCGGCGGGGGATGCGGACTAACATGGGGGGCAGCCACTCCCACAGGGCGCCCGTGTTCGACGAGAACGAGGACGGTGAGTGCGGAGCTGTCCAAGGTACCGCCGCGCCCGCGCGCCCCGTGGTTT
>WBMW01000802.1:2339055-2690381 GCA_013396635.1 Penelope pileata
TTTTTTTTTTTTTTCTCTTAAGGCATTATGCTTAGCACAGCCATCTCGTTCAGAAAAGCCCATTGCTTTTTGAAATAAATAACCTATTTTTTATTCTACTTCTGAATTATAATTCAGGATGGGCTTTTCTCCAGTACCTAAATAATATAGGAAAATATCTTCTTTTTGAAAATCTACCTTGCAAGGTTTAATCCAAAAGCAAGCAGTATTTCATATTGCCCCTAACAGCTACAACAGTCACTACTTTCTGCATCTGTACTAAATACGACATTTTTAAAAAAAAAAAAAAAACCACACTGTTGCAAGAGAAAGTAGATCTGTTTCTTGAGACAATATAATTTTTCTCAAGAATACTTTCCAATTCAAATAGAACTGGAATAAATGAGTTGTGTGTGAATATGTAGGCATAATAAAAACCAGGCTATTTAAAGTGTTGTTTATGTCACAGCTGTCTCATAGTATGAGAAAAATGAGCAGAAAAAATATTGCCTTCTTTATGTTCATGCATGTCAATGTTGGATGTGGAATAAATCATGAATTTTGGAAGACGTTTAAAACAATTTATTGTCACTTTGCCATTCATAGAAAAAGTTTCATATTCAGTGTACTATTTCACAAAGAAGTATATGGAAATAGTGCATAAAGAGCAGCCAGGTACTGCCTGGCAAAGCTGTAGAGTATCTGCTCTGGGGATACCAACCATGTTTTCTGTCTAATGAGGATGGATGTCAATCCATTGAGTAGATCTAAAACCCGCAAAATGTGTGTAGACTTCCCATTGTGCTTAGGATAATCTGAAATAATCTGGCAAGAAGGCAAACTGGAAACCATGTTGTTCAGTCTCCAGTTATCACAGGCACTATAACCCATCATTATCAAACACTGATCTTTTCAGAGGCCATAATGCATCCCATTTTTAAACCAGTTATATTTGATCTCTGTGTCCTATTTTTGTTAGAAGGATCTTGCAGAACCTTACTCTTCAAACTGATAGAAACATCTGCTTTCTTGATTAAAAGTATGCTTGACCTATATATAAGATTTATCTTTATTTCAACATTTTTGTTAGTTTAAACAGCTCTTCACCCTTCCTATTGATTACTCCAGTGCACAGACACATACTAGCAAAAATGTTCCTTCTCACTGTTTACTTTGTAAGAAAACTTCCCCTTGTTTTCTCATTCCCCGTGTCCCTCAACTGCATGTATTTGAACTCATCTTGATTACACATAGATAATTCCAATACACAAAGTTATAGGCAAGTTTTCACCTGAACCTTTTACTGGAAATAACTTCTCCTGATCTCTACTGGAGCTAACCTTTCCAGTGTGGCCTATAACTACTTATGCCCTTTTCATGTATGTATCATATGGATAGGTAACAGTCATCTTGTGATCAATTAGCTCACTACTACCCTGTTCAGGAATTTCCACTGGTGAGTTCCAATCTACAGAAGGAATTTTTAGCGTTTCTATGTGTGTGACCTTGCATTTTGTACTGAAATGGACGGAATTTCAATCCATTCCTCATATTCAGATTCTCACTCAATCTAACCCTAACTTCTTTCCTTGTGATTCTCCGATCCTCCATTATTTTAACGATGTTTTGTACTATCACTGCTCTCACTAGCTCAACAGCAGTTTTCAAGTCCACTGGATGCATTAAATTGGTTCATTTCCAGCCCTGATTTTCTCTGCTGTTAACCTTCTTCAGCCTGATAATTCCCATTTCAAAATTGTCTTCGTTACCCACCTTGCACTTTGCCAATTAATTCTCAACTTTCTCTGCTTTATTTATTCTTTCTTACATATCACTCTACTGAAATTCAGAAAAATGAAATTTAAGACAAGCGTACCATGTACAAAATAAGTTTCTCATCAAGGAAAAGTCTCTAGTTAACCCTTGTGCATGAACTTTGGTGAACCCAGGTGGATTTGATCTATTTTTTTCTTCTTAGCCTAGGTTAAAGCCCAACAAGAGCTAGGAAAATCCAATGAACAGAATCCTTTTCCTAAAGCTTACACTCTTGCTGAGGAAGGTCAATGGAATAATGTATTTCATTTGTTGATTTTTATTGCGGTATGGTTTGGATAGACAACAAGGTCTTGTGTAGCAGCATCACTACCTCTACTCAAAGCTAGAAGCTTGAATGGATTAGAATTATAATATTTTTTTACAGATGTTCTGATTTGTTTTCAGGCTAGATGCTACAGTTATTGTGTAGTCAATTCAATATGCAGGCAAAAGAAAGGTTTCATTTTGATTAATGCTGCTGAAACAGGGAACTTTGACTCTCTATCTTTAGTATTTCCTCATAAATAAGACAGAACAGCTATCCCCTCCTGAATTTGTGTTTCCAGTAATAATATGGGAAAGGGAAATGAGGATATCTTTCCTGAGGTTCAGCTCTTGGGAAATATCTGTAAGTTCACAAGAATGGCAATACAACAGTGAGAGGAATACTCTCCATTTGTAAATGTTACTTTCAAATTCTCAGTAAGCATCATAATTAACAAATATGTTAGCAATAGCCTCCAAGGAATATCTTTAATGTTAGATTTGTTTAACTGTGTGCTCTGTTAAAACTGATGTTTAAATAATTGTTAAAAATGATATTTAACGGATGGAAATCAAATTGTAGAAAAGAGCCATTTACTACTACCTGGTAGCAATAGCAGCTGGTGCCTATATCATAGTGGAAGATACACAGGAAAGGATAAGAAACAGAAGGGTTAGAGGGTAGAAAGTGGACCTTTGAACTGATACGGCAGTTGCATTTGGATTTGATTATGTAGGGGTTAAAAAGTCCATTTTACTTCAGAGGCTTTTAGAAACAAGTGCACTGAACTTTTTAAGAGTTTGCTTTTAGTTTTATAAAATGACTTTACATTTAAAACAAACAGTTATTTCCAAAAAACCCTTCACTACGCATTGTAAAGTTATAAAGCTTGAACTTTCCACTGTGAAGATCAGTGCGACATGCTGTGCCTCAGTACTGCAATCTCATTTGAGGGAAATGAGCCCTCATGCACCATGCCTTGACTTCTTTCTGCGTGTGTAGTCCATGATTCAATGTGGTGCTTAAGTATCTACTTAACTTCAAGCCAGTGCTGAAGTCCCAAGCCTTGCCTGAGTCATAAAGCTTCATTCTGCTGTAGTTTCATAATCACAGAGCTCAACAGAAATCCTATGTACTAGAGAATATAACATCTGTGCTCTGGAGTTAAACTTGAAATCCTAAGTTGCAATTTCAAATTGATTTCAGCCTTTCCTCTTTAGAAAAGCCTTCAGCTTTTTACACTAACATTGTAAAAAATAGATACAGATCCTAACAAAAAAGCTTGCAATTAATATAGATTCAGGTAGCTAAATTCAGAGCATAATGGCTGAGATTATACAGAGTACAGTGGTAACTAGAGATCTATAAAAGTGACATAGGGAAAAATGGCACACAAGGGTTTCACTTGGAACAAATTTAAATCCATGGTTAAATGTCAAAATGAGTCAGCTTCAAAATAAAGTATGTGGTGTCCAGTTATTGTCAGTGATATGGTAGAGCTCTTCAGCTCAATGCCACAGAGCTGTTATAGATAATGTCTGAGACATCCACGTAACAGCTGCAAAGAGCCCAAATCACAACAGTAAAAACTCTTTTCAAAATTATTTCTTAGTAAGATATAGTCCTACAGAACAGTTATGGTGAAATAAATAAAGGATTTAGAATCTAAATATGGATTATTAGAAAAAATATAAGGTGGATATAACATGTCAACTTAATTTTTGGCTTGTCTGTGTAATTTCTACAGCAGGTTGTGTAGCATTTTATTTTTTCCTTTTGAAAGATTAATATTCCAATTCTCTTTTAGAACGGGATTGGGTAGGAATACCACATTGTGAATTAAAAATGCTCTAGAGCAGTTCCGCATCAAAAAAAATGGATAAAACACAGCTTTTGAATGCATTACTTTATGATGGATATCAAGGTGCTTAGTAAATGAAATCTAAACCACTTGTTTTATGCGCTATGTTTTATGACTATGTTGAACTGTACAATTTTATTTCCTATTTATCAAACTTTAATTCATGTGGTGCAGTATATTTCAGAATCTCTGATGCTAGTGTTTGTGCAAACACTGAACAAGTGTGATCATTGTTGAGCTTGCAGCTACAGTGTAGTATGAGACAATGGGAGAATATGGACAGAAAGGAGAGAACAGAAGGACAATATGGCCATACCAGGCTGTCATATAGACACAAACTGCCGAACTGCTGTCAAGAGTTTGCATTGTCAGTGGCAAAGAGAGCTAAGAAAGGATATCATGGCATGGCAACCATCCTCAGTCATGATCTTTCTGGTTCAGTGTTAATATCTTTGGTACAATGTGCACAAATTATCTGCACCTCTTCAGATACTATATAATAATTATAGGTGAAGGCTAATTGTAGATCACGGGTTTCCTTTTCCATAGGGAACTCTGAAGAAAAGCAGAATGAATATGGCACTTCCATTTTAGCTTCTTGCTCTTCATTCCCTCAAATGAACTGCAAGCCTGTCCCCTATTTGACTGTTCTAAAAAGGTGCAGTCTCTGATTTCCCTTTCAAGGGGCAGTCAAGCATTTTGCTCATTTTATTTTATTTTATTTTATCATCCAAATTCAACAAAATCTCTGCCAGCAATGGCTTAGAGGTGGACTAGGTGAATTTTCAGGATCCTTCCTGAACATATTTTCTATGATTCTGTGATTTGATTTTCTGATCTGATGAAAATATTCAATCCAGGGCCTCTGTCTTAAATAAAGGCTTTGTGTAAGACACTGCTGCTGCTTTTGTAGCCTTCTGGAATTTGCACAGGTTGTTGATGTGGCCCACCAGCTCTGAGAATGTTACAGAATTTCTCAGTGGCTTGTTATTTAACAAGTGTGAATGTTTCACCTGTGTTGATGTGTGTGTTATGTGTGTGTCTGGAACTCAGGACAGACTTTTTGGGTAACTGCATATGTAAGGGAAACACTAGGTCATGGCCTGAATCAGTGATGGAGCACCTGTGAAGGGCAGTGACTGGCCTAGAAAGCTCCTGTGCCCCCATCCACGTGACCAGGTTGAGTGGAACCTGGGTGGGACTACCCTGGGCTCATTTAAGAGCCAGCCACCGAGGGGAAATGATCTCTTGTGTGGGATCTGGCTGTTTCTCAGCTTGGTAGGAGATCACCATCAAGTAAGATTAAAACCTTTGTTTACAACCATTAAACCACTTAATACTTTACCTGGAATCACTAGAAATCTATCTGAAACGATCTCGGTTCTTTGGTTGCACCACAGCATACAGATAATTCTAGGCTAACCGAGTATCAAAAAAGATAATCTTAGAGAATCCAAATCAAGGTCGGGGAAAACTCCAGAATATTAAAGAAACTGCAATAAAACAAGATTTCACAATCCCTCCTTTACAAATTCATAAATTCTGTCTCCCATCCCTGCTTGTAGATGGCTCTTACAGGTCCTACTCTTACAACTGTGATGCTGTGGTGTTTTGTGCCAAAAGAACAGGCTTTCAGAGAGATGGCTTCTGCTGGGCTGGAAAAACTGAAAGGTGAAGGAAGAAGCGCACTGAAAAAGTGAATGCTCCCAGGCTAGTGTTTAGTTTGTAGGAAGCTGAGCTTTGCTGTGGAGGAGAGAACCAACAGTGTAACAGGCTTAGGCAGATATAATGTCAATTTTATAAGCTTAAAGAATATCATGAGCTGGAACTAGAATATTTGAATTAATCTGAAATTAATATGCAGATCAACATCTGAATATCTCTTTGCTGACTTCTGTACAAAACTTCAAGTGGAATGTCTTAGATTCTCATCATGCAACATCATCTGTGGCAAAGTATCTAAAAAAGCTTGATTTTCATATAGACACATGATTTTCAAGTGTGCAGGTTTATTGAACTGAGTACTTCTCAATTTTGACTTCACTCCTAGCTGCATTCAAAAGACCAGTCTTTCCCTTCTGCCAGGGAGATCATCAGGCTGCCTGTTCTCATTCCTCTCTGACACCTTGCCACAGAGCAAGGAGAAAAAGGTGTTCCTCCTCACATCAGGCTCTAGTGTGGCATCCAGTGGGTTGTTGGTTGCATTTGGCATCAAAGAGTTCCTTGATGTGGATACGTGGACATGGGTTACAAAGTGAGCAGTATTGTGTGAATGCAGTTTTTTGTGAATCTTGAGCACGTTTTGTCCAGTGAATGGAGGAAGTTCAGTCTGGAGTAAAACACTGTACCTAATTGAACTAGAAAATGACTGAAAAAATCTTTGGAGAAAAACTAATGGGGAGTTATGATCTTGCTCATAAATACTCAAAGAAACTCGGTCCTATTCCACCAGCATTGTTTTAATATTTTCTCTTCTGAATGTGAGCATGAGAAAGAAGGGTGGGATTTTGTTAGTCAACGACAAGACTCCAAGATTCCTCCTGAAACAGCAAGGCTGGGAAAGCAGAAGCAGAAACCTTCTTGGTGCTGAACCTAGTGGGCAGTGGCATCTGGGACTGGGCATTGCAAGGTAGAAGAGATTGCCAAGCTCATTTTTGAGGTTCTGCAGTATTTTGATGTAGCTAGAGTGAACTAATGATGATATGATAGGAAAGAGAAAAAGGAAAAAAGGTTGTTACTGAGATCAATCAACAAGAAACAAAACTTTTTGAGAGAAAATGCAAGAGAAAAGAAGGATCAAGATCACCCTGACAGTAGAGCTCAACATTATCTTACCACAGTAAAACAGGAGAGAGGACAAAAAGCAGGGGAATTAATTACACAGTGAATTCAACAGGAAAAGCAGGGATGTCTGGAGGGGATAGAGCAGCAGGAGTAAGCTGACCTGATCTCTCTTGAGCACAATTCTGCTCAATTTCATGAACTATTTGTGTTGATTACCTTGAACTAAATTACTTACTGCCTAATGTAAGCCTAGGTTGAGCTGCTGATGAATTTGCTAATGTATTTGTGAACACTGTATACATGTGTATATGTAAGCTTACCTAAAACAGGAAAAAGTAATAAATGATTATTCTGCAAAAATCAAAAACTTGTGCTGGCAAAAAACATTGTTTTCCTAACTAAATCTTATCCAAAATTTATTTGGACTCAATCACAATTTTGCATGTTTAATAAATGAGGATTGTTTCCAGAAACAGAATAGGCTAACATCTGTGGATTTTCTTCTTTTGTTAAAGAAGAAAAAAAGCTGTCTTACTGTCTGGAGTTCAGTCTTCAATACAATAACTGTTCTGAAGAATTATACTGGTTTTGTCTGCATTTGATGCCAAGAAGCTAATTACTTACATCACACAGTGCCTGTTGGTGAGGCCCAGGATGCCTACGCCATCTTGGTACGCAAGGAGGTTGAGTATGTACAATACAGTTATCAGGACCTAGAACTTATTCTCTTGATACAGTGTCTCAGGGAACATCCTTTAAATTCTTTTTTATTTCTGAGAATTTGACTTCATACTGTATATATCATATATTATGTGTACACAGTATAATATACTGCACACTTCAAGTTTTTAATATTTTTGGGAATGTTGTAGCTCAGCTTTAATATCACTTCCACTATACAAAGAGTTTCTGGACAGATACTAATACTTACATAAAACACAAATTTTTAGAGAAAAAAGGAAACCTGTTGCTTCCCAGGTGAGTGTTACCAGTCTTTCCCTTTCATGTTCTTTGCTTCACAGAATCTTCAAAACATAATGAAAATGCAGCACCTGACCTGTTTTCAGGAAAATCTTTGTCAGTCGGTATTGTACTGAAGTTTTGAGCAGGAAGGAAATGAGGACTTTTTTCCTTTTATTCCCGAATACATTATTTTGTACCCCAAGAGACATGTTTAGACTGTAATCATCTCTCACCCAATCATGTTGGCCTTATCTTTTGAAATATTCCATATATCTTTCCCTATATTTCCATATTGACTCTCGTAAGCTTGTGTATTTTCTTAAGTAAATAGATAGGACTGGACTGGATAGAATTTGTAAGGCAATGTGACAATTTTGATTTTAAACACTAGCAACTTGAACTCTGCAATCTGGGTCCACCCACTGTCAAGTCATCATATTTTCCAAGCTGGCTTTTTTTGTCTATCAGGAAATCTAGCGGTATGCACAAGGAAAGGCTTTCTGGAGATTTCAGTTTATTGTACTTATATGCAGTCCATCAGTGTTTTTTTCTTTCATTTTTGTGCTTTGCTTCAACTCAAACTAACAGATTTTTTTCTATCTATAATCAATTTTTCTTCTACATCCTCTTTCTGTGATCTGTCACAAGCCTTGACACATAAGCGTTAAGTTCTATAAAGCTTTTTTCTTAGAAATGTTTTGTACTATATTGTGACATGCTTATTAAGTGCAGCATAAACATGTAAGTTACTTCCATTTATTCCATAATCAACACAAAGATGTTTTCCTTTTAAATTAGAGGAACATCTCTCAGAATGTAATTACAAAGCATTACTGGAGTTGTGGCAGCCTGTTGTGCTGGTTTTTAAGGCTTTAATGATAACTAAATGTAGTTGATGACACTATAATTTGTTTCCCAAATTTTATATCCTTGCAAGGATTCTCTTCATAATACCATATTGTAGTATAAAAGTCTGTATTTTATATTTCCTTAATTCTTTTCTACACTTTTCTATTTTGAAAATATTTGTTTTGTCTGCATTTTATCAATTCAACCTTACAGTTCTGTTATCTGACTCAAACTGAAATATAAATTAATGTGCTTTTTAGGCTCCTACTTCTATTGAAGTTTGAAAACTCTTGAATAATGCTGAAGCTGGTGTACACTTCTGCCCTGTCATTTTTAGTCTGGTTTGATACCAAATAAAATAGAGCTAGCTATAACAGACACTAGCTGTGTCATTGAATTGCTAACACTATTTTGTGAAAGGCTGTTGTATTAAGTAAGATAAATATATCTACGAGGCAACATACACCAAGGGATCATATTAAAAAAAAAAATTCCTTTTTCTACGTTTGGAGTGATGGTACCATTCCTAATTTAAGATCTAAAAATGCAAACTGAGTTAATCCCTCCAGTAATTATTATTTCCTTATGATATTGTTCTGCCTCTCTTGCTGAGCAATGAAATCTGTTCTTAGTTTTCATTTTCTGTTCCCTGTGATTAGCTGTTACTCTGATAAAACAGAGAAGTGATACGTGAAATCGCTATTAACATCCTGAGTGTCCTCCACACCTCCCTGAAACCATCCTCTGCTTTCTCCTAGGTTGTTTTCAGATCTTACAATGATTGTATTTATGCCTATCGGGGCTAGGTTCAGATAAATCTTTGTTCAAGCTGTAAAGCCTGCAAACTCTTGGGAAAATACTGCATCTTAGGCACTGTGATTTTCTACCCAGAACTTGAAGTCAAAGAACAAAAGCTTATCACAAGATCCTTTCTGAGATGTAGGAAAAAGTTATTATTTTACATCCAGATTCATATTTAACTGTTTCATCCTATGAAGACTACAGTGGTAGCTTCACACAATCTTGTGTGCAGGGCATTGCTATAAAACAGAGTTAGCAAGTTAGCCTTTTCTGAGATAGGTTTGGATATAATGGGAGGAAAAGTCACCACTAAGTGCTGTAAGATTTTGCTGGCAAGGAGCCATAGAATCACAGAATTGTAGGGGTTGGAAGGGACCTCGAGAGATCGACTCCAACCCCCCTGCCAAAGCAGTTCCCTACAGCAGGTTGCACAGGTAGGTGTCCAGACGGGTCTTGAATGTCTCCAGGGAAGGAGACTCCACAACCTCCCTGAGCAACCTGTTCCAATGCTCAGTCACCCGCACCGTGAAGAAGTTCTTCTGCATGTTGGTGTGGAACTTCCTGTGCTCCAGTTTAAGGCCATTGCCCCTTGTCCTGTCCCTGCTCTTTTCTGATAATCCTAACTTTCATCAAGGAAGTCCATCTATTGGAGCTCGAGAACTCTCTACTGATGAACAAGGGGAGAGAGGAACTAGAGAATAGCTGTCTGGGTAGTTGTAGACATAGGCTGTGGGAGGTAGCATGTGCAAGGACCTGGTCTGGTGGACAGGCAAGTTCTTGTTTTTGCTAGGATTGCTTCTTCCCTCTAAACGGCTCCTCACAAGGCCTGTCTGGGGTTTGGGAGAGGTTATGTCTGCAGTTCAGAAAAGATTAAGAAATACACGGCAGTGAAGAACTGACAAGTTTTCAGTGCTTTTGAGCACTTACACTGAGTGCTGCCCTGACTTCAGACCTTTGGTTCTACTAAGCCAGGAGCCACCAATCTGTGTTACAGATGTTGGAGGGAGAATAGGCACAGACTTCAAATACTTTAATAGAAAGCCTCACTTTCAGCATCTCTTAGGAAGAAAAGATACTGCCTGTGACATTCAGTTTTCTCACTGTTTTCAGTGAAATGTGGAGAATTTTGAATGCTTCCCTGGGTGTCCAAATGCTAACGAACAGCTACAGGACCAGCTCTCAGCCTCCTAACTTTCCTCTGCTAGGTAGATCATATACACCTTTCGATCCACAGACATTTGAGCAATGAGGTCCTGATGTTTCAAGTGACAGGATATCCTTGCTGTTGAAAAGAACCCCCTGCAGTGCTACATTCTATGATGATTGCTCTGAAAGCAATGCCTCCTATTTTATTGTTTGCCCATGGTGTCAGAGGTGGATGTCAGTGGTATAGCAATAGAGGTTGAACCTTCCCACCAATATTTCATTTTGCTGCCGTGTGATGGACAGCAGCAGAGGGGCACTCTGACAAAATAGTGTCTGCCATGGAAGTGCACATGGAGCAAAGGTGTGGCACCCAGTGACATTCATTGATGCTTGCTGAATGTTTATGGAGACAAAACAGTGGATGTCAGCACAGTGAGGGGTGGGTGGTGCGTTTCAGCAATGGTGACAGCGATGTGAAAGAGAAGCCACATTCTGAACATCTGTGCAGATTTTTATGAGCATGGCATGCAGGCTCTTATTGTCTGGCAAAAGTGCATAGCTAATGGTGCTGACTATGTTGGAAAACTGTTTTGTAGCTGAGAATTTATCAAATGGTGTTATTGTGCTCTTACTATCTGTTGTAGTTTCCATGGAAATAAGTAAGAGACATTATTTTCAGAAATTTGGAAAAGTATGACCCAGCAGACCATCCAGGAAAAATTGCTGATTACTATTATATGCAACATATTCTTCAAATCTCAAGTGACTTTAAGCTGGTTTCCTGACCTTTTTCCATCTGTGTTTGTTGATTAACAGACAAAATCCAAAACAAACTAACAAACAACCCCTGTAGAGCTGATGCTGGAAATTAAGCATTTTGCTATTCTGAAAGGTTTTCATTTTGTACTGTGAAGAACCAAGACGGTTTAATGTTTTTTCACAAACAACCAGGGGAAGCTCTGATTCATCAATTCCCAATATTATCCCAGTTAAGAAAATATAGGTACCTTTATATTAATAGATAGTCTCTCTGTCTCTCTCTGTCTCTCTCTCTCTCTCCATATATGTACATTAGTCTCGTCAAAACAGACCTGGTGTATGTGGTAGAGAACTCTAGAACTGGTTATCAATACGCGCTACTTTCATCTAACATCTATAATTAAACATATTTGAGATTCTATTTCTGTGATTATACAGAATTGATATGAGCACAATTAATAGCAGCAAATGTTTCAGGCACTACAACCAACAAACCTTCTGCTGCACTGAACAGTTTTATCCTCTGCATTTCGCTATTTGTTTGTGCTTTGCAGCTAATAATTTCTGCTGTTAAAATTAGAAGTTATGTTAGAAGTTATGTTCTTTCCACTAATATTTGTTTGCTAAACACCCCCTAGATCAAACAAATCTTTTATTTTCATTCCTGTTGTGTGGTGATAAAATATAAGTTTTTATAAGTTAAGTTGTGGCTTAAAGAACCTAGTGACCTGCTGTTTATGCTGGCCCCCAACCATAAATCTGGGAACCATGTCTGGTCTTGTGTTTTGACCCAGCAGATAACTAAGTTCTACACAGTCATTCGCTCACTGCCATGCCCTCAGGTAGGATAGGGGAGAGAATTGGGAGAAAATTCAGTAGAACTCATGGGCTGGGATAAAAGCAATTTACTAAGACTGCAAAGGAAGTAAAAGAAATAGCAGTAATTACATATATGTGTGTGTGTGTGTGTGTGTATATATAAAAATGTTTCACAAAGCAAGGGCTCACCTCCCACTGAACAATGCCCAGCCAGTCCCTGAGCAGCAGCCCCTCCCTGGCTAACTCCCCTCTGTTATATTACATGATGTCATGTGGTATGGAATATCACTTTGGTCAGTTTGGATCAGCTGCCCTGGTCCTGTCCCTTCCCAGCTCCCTGTGCCCCACCAACCCCTTCTCTGGCAGAGCAATGCAAGAAGCTGAGAAACTGAAATGTTCTTGGCTTTGTTCAACACCACCCAGCAGCAAGTATGTTACCAGCTTTATTTTCCTTCTAGAACCAAAACAGCCTCATACCAGACACTATGAGAAAGGCAACTTCTGTCTCAGCTAGAAATTAAGACAGGTCTGAAGTCCTCCTGTCCTCAGTCGCCCCTATGCCCACCGACATGGAGCCTAGGGGTGGAGACGAGGTGGATTTGTTTTGTTTTGTGATTGTATGTAAGCTCACTTTAAATCTTTCACGTTCCAGACAAAGGACCCAATTTTCTTATTCATATTTACTGTTTTTGGCAATGCTTGAGCCTATCATCTTTGAAGTAATTGCTTGTGGTGTGTAAATAAGCATACTTTTATCAGGCTGGAACTATCTCAACATTATCACTGGGAGGACTCCCCAGAGGTAAGTGGTGCAATGATAAGAGAATAAGTAATGAGCTGCAAATCAAAAAAAAAAACTGCTACAGTTAGATGGCCATCATATGTACAACAGCCAAACATCTTTTTCAGTGTTGGTATCAAAACTTCCAATTTCATCATTAAAAATTTATCTGTAAACCTTGAGATGAAGGTATTTGAGTTGCATTGAAATTCTTCAGATTCTTTATTAATTAAATATAGCTGTTACCATGAAGTCTTTTTTCTAACCTTTCTACACATCCTGAAGGAAACAGCTAAAAAAAAAAAAGAGAGGAAAAAAAGAAAAGAAATATCAAAATAGAAAGAAATTTAATGTGAACTGCTAATTTAGCTTGTTACTTCAGCTGAAGTTGGGAACAATCGGTCATGTTGGAACACTGATTCAAATTCAACAAATATTTCATCTTGAACATGTAGGTAAAACAGCCTTTGGGAGTCCCACAAGAGCTTTTACTCCAAAATGGCAGACAAAGTGAAGTGATTCTTTTGAAATTAAATGATTCATCCAACAAAATAATAAAAATTCTGGCTATAATAAAAAAGCCAGCTACTTTTCAGCTCCAAATCATGTCAAAAATCAAAATTGTAAAGATAGATTCAGGTCTCTTCTGGAATCTCGTTTTGGACTTAGGTTTCCATCTCTAAAATAGGTTTTATTTTTGTTTAGAAGCATAGTTTTAAAAAATTATTATACCAAAGAGTGAGATGCAACCCAATTGCTGACTTTAATAGTGAAAGTAATTTAATTACAGAGGGTTGATGACTATGGGTGGGCTAAAAGATGGATTTGATGGAGGAGGTCAGCCTCTTGAGAGTTGACGGAAATCTGGCTGATACAAGAGGCATCTAGCTTCTGCAGGACTCTAAGGCTCTTTATGCTCATGCAGTAATGCAATATTTGAATTTTTAACTTTGCCGTACGGGAGAACAGGCACTTAATTGTACTCAGTATTTGTGTTACTAGTTTAAATAAACACTGCTCTTCTCTGTAATGAGAGGCATTTTTTCCTGTTCCCAGTCTCCGTACTATCTTCAGTTACTACTGTGCAACCTTGTTACCTGCAGTTAGACCTCATTACTGCAAAAACATTGTCCAGGCTGGAAATGGTACTGTGCAGCAGGAGCAAGCAGGGGTGGTGGCCCCATCAGTGCAGACGCAGCCCACTGTCCCCAAGCCAGATGAGCAGAGTCGTTAACAGAAATCATGGTCCAAGAGTCCAAACAGCAGGTGGGGTGTATGGCCAGGAGTGGACATACCTGCAGCCTAGCTCAGGTGAAGCACTGCTCAGCAAATCCAGGACAGGTCCCAGGCAGGCTCCTCATGGCTCTGTTTCACACAGTTGGTTTCGCAGTGGCTGGATCCAAGCTTCAACTGCAATGGGACTCCTGAACTCATTGGCAGGATGTGGTGGTGGTGGGGGGTGAGGAAGATGTTTGTGGTCCAGTATTGTTAAATGGTGCCCTCAGAGCTCTGAGACGTATAGGATATTTTTTTAAGTTTATACTTGCAACTTTTTTGATGACGAAGAGCCATGGACATCTATCAAACTGAGGAGCAGTAATCTTACAATGGCAAACAAATACCAAGTCTACTGCTACACACCTCAGAAATAGTTTTGCTATAAGTTAGGACTGGCATCATTCATTTGAAGCCCGTGAAGTTGATTTGGGTTTAAAAACACTGAATAGGAGATAATCTCAATTGAAACATGAATCTTTCTGACCCTTTTGTGTCCTTATTTGCTGACAGGTTTGTGGTTTAAAAACAAACAAACAAAAATGATAATTCTTCCAGATCTGGTTTTGGGAATAGAAAGGACTTGAATTTAGGAGAAAAAGAGGGCAACAATTTGTACTTTGTACTTTTTTTGGATAAAATTGTATTCACATGATTTTCTAACTTCCCATTAACATAGCGCCAAGACTCATTTTCTGAAATTCTATCTGCAAGATGAGCCTAAAGTAAAGGGGTTTCTTACCTCCTCTCCCCAGCACATTTGGCATTATAGAGTCCTCCACGTGGATAAGATTGACTGATGCCTCACTAAGGATTTTGTCAATAACTTTATTTAAATAGTTGGGATGGCTGGTGAATTTTATCATAGGAGAAAAGAGTTTGGTCCACTGAAATTTGCCATTTTATTCCCATAGCAACTTCCTTCAGCCTTCCAGTTCAGTTACTAATGAGGTTATCATCACAGTAACTCTGAGAGAGTATTCCCACTTTCTAGTTGAAAAAAGATGCTTCATAGTCTGTTATGCGTTCCCTGATCTCACAGGGGAATCTATTATAGCTAAAGTGGGATATAGACTTTCTGTATTTTAGCAATATATATTCTTAAGGAATACCTTTTCTGTTGGACATATTTGTCAACTTATTTCTCCTAGCAATAGATTAGAGATTCTTTTTGTCAGCTCATTCGTAAGTAAGCAATATCATCAATCAGAAACCCACTTTTCTCTACAAAAGGAAGTTATGTTTCATTACTTATGTAAAGTCTTAAAGATAATTTATATTTGAGCATGTCCTGATACTTTTCTCCGTAGTTTCAATGTCAAGTTTACCCTTTGGAAGAGCTATGAACAGCATGGAGACTCACAAAGGCTTCCCTGCTATTCACTGGCAACTATGAAGTCTGCTATGTCTATTCAATTGTTCCTTGATGATTTTTGATGTTTTTAGCGTTGCTACTGAGTTAACAACTTTCCTGAATTAAAGCTCTGCCCTGTAGCAAAACAGAATTGTTTTCATAGCAACTTAATTAAATTGTTCACTGATCTTAAAAACTTTAAATGTACTGACTTGAGAATTTATAACAGTAAAACTTTATAAATTACTGCTCTATAATAGAATACCTGGATGAGTGATTAAGATGATATCAGAAGTTCCAATTACTTTCCACTAAATAAGTCAATCTATGCAAAAGAAACCATTCTAGACTAGAAAAAAGGGTTACCTGAATGGTATATGCTAACAGAATGTAGATACAAATAAAGTAATTCCAAAAATCTTCTGTTATGATAAACTAGCTTGTAATTATCCTAAAGATTTGGCACTGCCTAACTAAATCCTAATTATTTTGATGTGACTATGAGGTCCAGGCTATGGAATTAGATTGCAATCAATGGCCATTATTACTGAATACATCAAATCCAATAATCTAATAATTTCAGTTCTTCGTGTCACGTAGCTCCAGTGCCATCCTACCTGGAGAGAGAATTGTGTGCTTTCACATGGCCAGTCACAATGAATCCTGTGCACAAGAACTGAATGTCCTACTACACTAACGTATAACTGTTCCCAGCTACCACCAAACCTTTTCTGGGCTTAAGCTGTCACAATTAAACAAATTCTGGTCATTGATAGACACCAATGATGGCTATGTAGCAAAGGCGAGAATTTTTACGTCAGTCCATTCTGTGGAACATCTGACTTCTTGTGTTATTTTTCATAGCACTGAGTTATACCTCAATACATAAAATCCCTGGTCAATCGTTGTAGACCTTTCCTAACAATCTATGGTTCATTGCTACTTGTGCAAATATAAATTTGTACATAGTAGTAAAAATATGTACTAGAAAAATAGTAGTAGAATTGGCAGCGCAAATTCCTTTCGCTTTTGTATTTAACCTAGAAGTGAAAGCCCCTGAAATCTGATTATCTTTTCAGCTTAATGTGTGGATGAATGATCAGTCATTGTGCCTGAAGACCTATTAGCTATTGAAAAAACTTGCTTCTAAATACCATTGCCAAAGGATTACACTAACTTGACCCACAGGATCAAGACCATCTGTGTTGATGGCCCATCCTCAACACTCAATCTCTTGCTCTTAGTCCGTGGTACCAAATTACTGTTCTCAGACCAATTTGATCTGATCAACACTCCTCCACCCCCATGGACATGGAAGTAGCATTAGAAGAGTGTCTTGTCTGCCATCACCCTGCAAGTACTTGACCCTGCACAGATTTCTCTTAGTTACAGTGTGTCTCTTCCCCACTCCTGGTCTGCATTGCCTAATAGTTCAGCTGTTTTCTGGACTTGTTGATGCCTTTTGTTCATCATTTTCGGGCAGGAATTATTATAAATTGAATTGCCTTTTTGCGATATTAGTTTCCATTCATGTTTTCCACTATTGTATTTTGTGTCTTTTTTCTTTTTCAGCTGTTTCAGCCTCTGCTATTTTAAATCTTACATACCTCTGAAGGGGGGTTCACCTTGGTTGTTGCCTGTACCATTAATAATCATTGGTATTTCTGAAGACCTTGCCTGATCTCCACAAAAAGACAAGTAGAACATATAGTCTTCTGTGCTAATTTTTGGTGCTCACATCATCAGTGGTGACGTTAAACTGATGGACATTCATTCCTATTTTATACTGGACTCCCCATGGGGACATACTGTCAGCTCGGGTTAGATGGCATAGCTGGCTTTTTGCAAAAACAACACATATTTGATGTTTCTTCTCTTTTTTTTGCCTAGCTTTCAGCTCTATTCAACTATTCTTTTCTTTTGTTGAAAATAAAAAATTGAAAATTAATTAGATGAAATGGGTAACTTTGTTTTCAAATAATAGCAGTTGTTCTTTAGACTGTATTAATTCAAATCTTTCTGGCATAGTATGTTACTATTTCTATTTATTTTTAGAAGGAAGGTTGGTTGCCTTCCTGAGATTGCCATCTAAGGCAAAACACCTGCTTAGCAGATGGGTTTTAATCTGTCTTCACCTTTAATGCCGGTGATTGCTTGTGTTTAAGGAGAAAATGGAAGAATGACAGCCAGCATATTTTAATGGGACAGTAATGAGAGTTTGAGCTCTACTTCTGTGTTAAAAAAATTTGTAAAAATGTAACACATAAACTGCAAATCTTATAGATTGGAAGTAATATTTATACAATAGGTATAATTTAACAACAATGATCAAGTTAGAGCATCTCAGTAAAAAAATTTCTTTTACAGTGTCTTTTATAGATTGTTGCCCCTGTGCTGAATGACACCACCAGAAGTCCCTTGGCCTATGCAGTATCATTCATACTACTGCAAAAATTCTGCGGAAATGATTGGTGGCTGGTGTACTTTTTCCCCCCAGTGAATAAATTGTTTTGTGTAGTACAAAGCGAGCACGATTCTGGTTGCATTCAAACCATTATCCAACGCACCATCACCTCCAAGTGAACAAAGTGTGCATCGTGCAAGTGGTAAAAGTTTACTCAAGTGATGGAAAATCTAGTCCAGTCAACAATCTCCTGTCACAGATGATTGGACATGGTCATGATAACAAGGAGTATATCTTAGGACTGATCTACCCTTAAATAAGCCACTTTGGATCAATTACGAAATCTGAAACTGATGTTTTTTAGTGTCATGGAAAAGTTTCATTTTGGTAGAAGAAGGTGAAATACATATTTCCTTTTGTAAGATGAACATTATTCTGAACTTCTTCAACTGGAATTGCGGTAGGGTTGATTATTGTGACCTGCTTCTGGTATTTTAAAAAGAAAAACTGGTATGAGTTTAAAATGAAAATTCTCTTTCAATTGATAACATAAAAAAATACTTTTAAAATCAGTATTCATAACTATTCTGCTCCATTAAAAGCAATATTTTTTTGAGAGTAGACTAATATTCAGGTATCAGAATTTCCCCAGAGATGGAAATTATATTTTCCATATGTTCAGTTTGCAAAACACAATCAGACTGAAATGTATTTTTAAATTCAAAGCAAAATTAGCTGAATTTTGAATTACATTTATCTGACATACGGATACATTCTAATTGCAAGTAAACTCCAGCTAATTATAAAAAATGATTAACATAATGATTAGTAGCAGCTTATATTGAGACTGAAACACTAAGCCTGAAGAATTGAGCCATTGTAATGCAATTTAAATGCAAAGCCCCTAAATACAATGATAGAAAATGCCATGCTCCATCATTAATGAGATAAAATCAGCTCTGAAACTACTTTTTCCTTGTCCTTCAGTTATGTAACTCTTCCTAATCAGTATATTCCAAAGTCAATTAATGTGTAGGGACGACTCATTCCACTCATAAACCTAAGGCATCTGTACAGATCTTGGATTCTTTGCTTACCTCACAGATACAGCCATTTTTTCTGTTCTGTCAACAAAAATTAATTTCTTACTTAATTCAATACTTAATTTAAACAGTATCTTTCTTCACTAGTGCATTTCCCATCAATAGAGCATGATGGAATGTGGCTCTTTATGACTACCCTAACCATTTAATGCTCCCTAATTGAATTTTCAAGCACTCTTCATGTTTATCCTGCCTATATCTGTTCAAGCTGGTGACTCCATCGTGAGTACTGAATGTATATGACAGTATGACTTGGTTATTAATCTTGTATGTTTCTGCATGGGAGTACTGTAACAATTTTCACAAGATTTGAAGGCTGATAAGACCTACTGAGATTATGTCAGCATAACATTGTGGCTCTCTGGGAAAGGCTGGAGAATCTGAGAAGTAGGCACATGCACAGAAGATGGCAGAACTAGTTTGAGATCCTAAAAGCAGTGCTGTCCAGTGAGTCTAAAGCAGTCAAACCGTACAGGTGAAATCTAGAAAGAAAATTTGATTTAGTTATTACTCTGTTTTTCTGATTCACCCAGAAGCAGGAAGCATTAAAGCACCCTGAAACAAAACTGCAATATCTAAAACTTGAAAAAAAATCTATTTCCTTGGGCTGATGGCTGTATCACTTCTCCCTGGTTTTGTTTTCTGCTGAGATCAGTGAGAATGAAGCTTGAAACGCAATTTGTGTTACAAATACAGCTTTACATTTTACTTCCTAATTCCTTAGGAGTCATGTTTGTGTTTTGTCTGCTGCCACAGTGACCAAATAAATCAGTGGGAATCAGCTAGAGGAGAATGACTGGATTTAGCTCTACAGGCTCATCAAGTTCTTTATTTTTGTTTGCTTGTTTATTTTTAATTGTAGAGCTGCTAATTTCTGTGATGCAAAGAATGTGTATGTCTGTGGTTTGACAAGTTTGGATTGGATACTTGCTCTTGTAGGTGCAAAGTTAATCCACGTGATGGTTATTGAGTGTCTTTGGATCAATATAAATATGTATGCAGTAATTTTTCCTCAGCTGCAGGACGAAGAACAGATGTCAGCTCTATGTAGAATCTACCTGATATACATGTTGCCTCTTGAGCTAGATTTAATTTATACTTGAATAAATGCTGCATAACATTAGAATGTTTTAGGTTAGTAAAACTGCATTTCGAAGGGTAAAAATGTGTTCTTATATGACACCATAAATCAAATGTAAAGATTTGCACTGAAGTAGCAGTTTGCTAATTATCTAAATGAATAATATCAACTAATTTTGCTAATGTAAACTAATATTGGTTTCTGAAAAATGTCCACACTCTAAAACTCAAGTTCAGAGCTGATATCGAAGATCCTGTGTTGATATTTAAGATCCGTAAGTACGACACGATAGTAAAATTAAAGAAGTGCTTACTAAGTTCGAAAATAGTTATTTTCTTCTTCAGTAAAGGATGCTAAACTATTTTTAAAAGAGTAATAGTCATATTACTGTTGCTGAAGAAAGTGTCCTTCTGCAACCACGCCATTATCTCAGCTGGGCTTTGTGCTAGAAAGATGTCATTAGCTATAACACCAGGCTCCACAAGAGAGTTGGGCATGTTGTGTTTTAGAGGACAAGAATACCATATTCATGACATCCTCTTTGCACAGAGGAAAAGGAGGTGTCTGATCTTGATGATATTTTGAACATTGGAAATGCTAGAGGTCACAGTGAGCTGTAATTCTTCTCAGAATAAGTGGTGAATCCATGGTGTTGAATTTTCACCGGAAGGAAGAAAATGCACATACAGAATGTGGAAAAAAATGTGTGATGAACAAAATAAGCCAGAAATTCTGACAGTTGCAGATTAAAAACACCTGAAGAGAATGACTAGTCTAGCAATAAGGTGGCAGTGAACTTGACCGTTCACTCTTGTGAACTTGTGGTGCTAATGTGGCTTCCACATGGCTGATCTGCTGTTGACGGGACTGCTTCTTAAAACATCTAAATTTTTCCTCAGCTGAACTTGGCATTGGTCTTAACTGCAAAGTTTTCCCTTTTATTATCCTTTCCTAACATCTCGAGAAAAGAAATTTTCAGAAAATTGCAGTGGCTACAACTGTAGGTTGTTTCAAATACAGACTCATGTATTTACACGCTTGCACAGTCTTTTAAAATGATCTTTCTTTTCTGTTGCACAATGCATGTTGCAATCACTGTACCTTGATTTCGGATAAGGCTGATTGAACAGTGACCTATGAATAGAAAATACTCTTTTTTCTTAATGAAGAGTTGAAAATGTAACGTCCCACTTTCTAATGGTATTAAATATAAAAATTGAGAAAACTTCATCAATCATTGTGGTTATGTTTCTTAACCTGTGATTCAATTTACTAATAATCCATGTTAAATCTCATGGCTTAATGCCTCATTTACTCACTTCTTCCGTATGGAAGTCCAATTTGCAACTAACTCCAATAGCAAAATAAGTTGTCCTAGTTGTTCAGAACAGTGAACGCTGCTAGAGAATAAAGTGCAGATAAATGGAACAGAAATGATACGGACAATAAAATTAGCTAAAAATAAATGCTTAATTTTAGTTTTATAAAAATGAATTTCAAAATTAAATTGAAAAAATGAAGCAATTCATCGACATTTCAAACTGGCCAGGTATTAGCACAGGTATATAGTCAAGTCCTACTGAAATGTAACTTGAATTAAATTCAGATAATTGCAGACTGCATCAACAGTTTTCTGCTTGTGCTTGGGAGCTGGCCTCATCTGGTTGCCTGCAAGGTGAAGAATAAAGTCAACCTAAACTTTCTTTAATGAAAGTGTTTGTTAAAACTTGATAAAACAAACAGGAAACATCAGAAGGTTTGAAAGCAAGGGAGTGACAAAGAACACCCGCATGCTGGAGGGAAAAGTTTCTAAATTTTACTCAGCAAATATGTGAATGAGATGAACACAGGGGTTTGAGTATTTTCAGTGCTGTGTTGAATTCCTACTGAAACTTATTGATCAGCTTGAAGATCCCAGCCATTAAGCTCCTACTCTTCTGTTCAGGGACATGTATTTGGGAGGGATGACCTATGGAAAAAAGATTTATGTTGACAAGCCTGTGTGAAAGTCTTTTTCCTAAACTGACCATCTTGTCTATCACACATTAAGTATTGACAAATGGAATTACAAGGCAGCATCCCACTAGTAAAAACTGTGGGCAGAGAACCAAAACACAAGTCCTTGGCAGAGAATCTTGTTTCTTCCACATGCCTAAGAAACCTTAACTCTTACATGATTCAGCTCACAATTTGTTTTTCAGCAAAAGGAATTTATTGATCTTTGCATCGTTATACATTTTCATTTTAGCATCTGAGTCCTAGAACTACTATATTCACAATTGCTATCTTTGTTTGCTCAAGACAAGATTCTGCTGCTTTCAGTTCTGTTAGCTCTGGATTTGATTTGGTCTCCAGCAATTACCAGGAAAATGGTTGCTATAGTTGCACTAATGAAACGGGCAATTGTGTTTCCTTGAAGACAGTGTAATCAAGCATAAATAAACAAATGCTTAAATATATTATGTGGCATTAATAGTGTAAACAAAGTATCACCGCAACAGGGAAAATAAAATTTTAGCTCCTTTCAGTCACTTGGTATACATCAACCTGGCAACGTTCTACTCACCATTTAGCTTGAGGTGATACAGGTTTTTGATAGATATTTAAAGTATTCTTAGTTTTATAGAATTTTCTTCTTCATCATGATTTGAGTCACATTTTGTGGTGTTTGTTCGTGTTACCATACCTTACAGTGACAGTCTGTCTCCAAAGTTTTTCTGATTACTGTTACAGCAGTAACAGGCACGTAGTTGAAGGCATCAAAGTCAGGAACACAGAAAAGTTCTAATTTAAAAAAAAAAAAATCCTGTAAAGTTGCAGTGAACTTTGTCAACTCCAGTTCATTGAATTTATCTTTAAGTGCAATTCTTTTCTGACAAGTGACTGTAAAAAGCTGTATCACACATTGTCATGTTGTGTTTCAATGACTCTATATCAATTCTATTTAGGACACTGCTGGACTTTCTTAACCACCAGACCTACCAATGAACCAGGGATTTGAAGGTCATGCTGTGTTCAGTCTCATACAGCACTGACAATAATGTTTCTAAGAAATGAAATCTCTTGCTCAACTTCACAGTAAACTGCTTCAGTATTTAAAGCACTCTTTTGTTTGATTTTTTGTGAAGTGGGAGAAAATCCATTTTACTGCTAAGCTAAAATGAAATTTCTCTCACAAACTTTTTCTACATCTATGAAATAGTCTTGCAATATTAGCATTATGTGGCAATATTGGTATCAAGATGGCAAAGTTCAAAGTGGCTAATCTTACTAGCTCACTATGGGACAAGCTTTCATCACCACAACAGAAAATGGGAAATATCCAACAGAGAGATTACTGGAACAATGCTATCATTATATCACTACATATTCAATTAGCAGATGGTATTGCTTACCTGAGTTGTTCAATGCCCTTTTAATAGATCTTAATCTTTCTTGAAAATGCTGAACAGTTTTTGCTGATGGCTGTGCGATGCTAACTTATTTTCTTGTTACTAAATTAGACAGAGATATGTTTCTTTTTGGAGATACTGGGCATTGGATGCATTGGACCAATACTGGCTAATAAATAAAATTAACAGTGCTTATTTTAATGCAAATTTTTTGCTAGCTGTTAAATATGTTTGATATTTTAAGAGAAGAAGGCAAATACAATATGGTAAAACTACATTAATTGAAATCACTGCTGTTTCTTTTGTTATCTGATTTCCGATTCTGACTTCGCACTCTACAAACTGTATTCTTTCTCTTCTCTCCTTTATTTTCCAGTTAACTTTGACCATTTTCAAATATTGCGAGCTATTGGGAAAGGGAGTTTTGGAAAGGTAAGAATAAATTTATTTTTAGAAATTAAAAATCTAATAGATAATTCATTTGAGTTTTTCTCTCCTTGACTAGAGTGAAGGAAAGCAAGTTTGTAGTCTTTTTCTTCTCAAAGACTTCTGATTTCAATCTTACTGACTTTCATTATAACCCTTTCTGTTACAATGTATTCACTAAACATAATTGAGTAAAAATGATTTAATAATTAAGCCTTTTCAATAGGAATTAGCAAAGTTTAGAAATCAGTGCCCAAAATGAGAACATGCAAAAAAGTAGGAGCAGACTACACTTTCAGACAGTCTACTAAAGCAATCTTGTTCTGAAATCTTTGGACTCATTCATGTATTTAAAATAGTTGTAATATTTTAAAGGCATTTTACATGATTCAATGCACTTGGGACTGTATAAAATGACTGTAATTATGATCATTGAGTAAATGTTTGTTCAATTCAGTGGGCTTTTGCTGAAACAGAGAAGATTAATGGTTTGTTTATACATGAGTAGATGACCTTTCTTTACTATAATAAAGACTATAATAAGGTTTTAAATTTTAATGTGGGTAAATACAACGCCATACAGCCAGAGAAAATCATATTACAAAAGTATTAGAAACCATTACTTGCAGGAATAAATGTGGAGATGGAATATATCTTTAGTTTGTGACTAAGTAATAATGGTCTAGGTCTTGATTTAAGTGATTCTTGAGTATATGCCAGCTGACTGCCAGTGAGACACTTCTCTATTTATACATTAAGCACATATGTAGGATTTTGTTGGCTCTTGGCCTTCCATGCAGAAAGACAACTTCCAATTTAGAGTAGTCTGAAGTACTTTGTGCAGATGCACGTTGTTCTTCATGGCACTGTCCATATTTTCTTCAATAGATTCCAAGAGAAGACCTCTCTGAGGTCAACAGCAGAATATGTTTTGCTAGTGTAAAGTCGTGGTCAAGAATCCCTTAAAAGTCAGGACAGCTGGAGATTTGGGATTGTTTATTGTCACAGTACATCATTGGAATATCATGTCAGGCCAAACAGAGTTCCATTGATGCAGTGAAGTTAGGTCCAGGATAAGTCATTAAAAGTGCATCCAAATCAGTCTGGCCATCATAAAATCACCTGCACAACTCTTTCTTCAGAGTTTCTCCATTCACACCCCTGTTGTCTCTGACTTCTAAAAAGGGCCATCAACCTTCCATGTCATGAAGAAAAATATCAGAAGCCTACACGCTATTTGAAGACTTGATGGTTGATGATCGATCCATTCTTCTCCATATAGGGAACATTTGTGAATGTTTCTATAATATTTCTAGAAACATCTAATTTTCTAACAAGTTCATACTGCTGCAGTGTTCACATGAACCTACTTTGGGAATATGTATGTTTGGGAATAATTTCACAGCCCTGAGAGAGCATTACTGGTGTGTAAGGTCCCCTTTAAACTTAAATCCTTATTTTGTAGTTGTCAATGCAACGGAACAGCCTTTGGCATAACAGGCTTATTTTTTCCAAATGAATGCAAGCTTCCAGCCAATCACCTGATTTTTCTTTCCACAGGCAGGGAAAGAAAGTAACCCATTTCAAAATGACCTATTATACTACAGCCAAAAGCGCAACATGGTAAATCAGTCACTGTTTCAAGTGTCTTTCTCTGTGAGTCAGTCTTGCCTTTACCATTCATTTAGAAGCCTCATTGCTGGCAACTTTTCCAATTACTGCCTTTGTGGAAGCACCTGGCAGCAGAAAATGTCAACAGACGATGCAAGACCTCTAACCTGTATTGACTCGCTGTTTATTCTTTGGGGTCTATTGTTCTCTAGCATTCTGCAACATGTAAAACCATGCTTGGTATTACGCTTTCCTTAAAGTGCCTTCTTCCTTTATGGCTGCTTTGTGGCCTTTTTTGTTTTCTGAGAGCAGAAGGGTTTTTTAAGACATGTTCTACTTTTTTATTGTATTGCTATTGGTACAATTGGCTTTCTCAATATTTCTTAAATTACTGTGGTTGCTACAGCAACCTTAGGCCTCCACAGGATATTGCTGCAAGAGGTGGCTGGTATGGCGGAGACTCCACACAGCTCAGTTCCCTTTTGTGCACAGAGCTCAAGGTAATCCTCAGCATCTTTCCTTGTCCGTTGGGGATGACTGCTTCAGCAGCTACTCTCTGTACCTCTCAGCTGGCTTCAAAAAGCAGCTTCCTGCCTTTTTCTTTGGCATTTTCATACCACAGTTGTAACATTTGCTGTTATAGGTATTATCCTGGTCCATTTATGTCAAAGACTTTGTATCTCAAGACCTTGTATTTTCCGAGAAGTGCCCTCCCGTTTTAAGGAACTGCACCAGAACATGTTCTTCTCTTAAGGACATTTAAGGCAGTATAGTCTTCCACCCTCTATAGCACGTACAGACCTGTGAGCTGCTGTGGGGGTGACAGGTATCCAAGCTCTAAGAGTGGCCTTGCTGGCTTCAGTGGACTCACTTTGCAAGTTTGATAAAGAGCTACTGCTCTTTGCTTAAACTTTGTTGTCCTCATCTGTAATTGGAAATGCGTTCTTCTTTCTAAGACCTGTGGGCTTATTATGCTTTATATGTTCCAGCTGTTAGTGTTTCCAAACACATTGGAGATACACAAGGTCAAGAACTTCCTCCACGGAGCTTTTATTTATATGTTAAATATTGTATTAAGTAAATTCAGAAGTGGATGATTTAAAATCCTCAAAACAAAAATTCTGAACACTGCTCTAAGTAGTTATTTCTTCATGCCTTGTCATTCCTTAGAAGTACTCTCTCATATTTAATCTGGCTAAATTTATCTTTTTTTGTTATATGTGGAGCCATCATTCTCAAGTAAAATATCACAAAATCATACATTTCGAGATCATCCAATAACTACAGAATCAACTAAGAGTGAAATACAAGAATTATCATTGTTCTTTACTGCAACAGTAACCATATAATTTCAGGCTTACAGCCACAAAATCATTTGTATTCAGGTGCAACATCTAGTTTCCAGGGATATTATCGTACCAATTTTCTTCAAGTTCTCTGTTCATGTGAGCAGGTATATTGAGCAATCTGACCTCCTTAAATTAAATTCAAATTATGATATGAATGTACAGACTCTCCCCTATTTGTCTAAGACATTGAGACACAGACTTAGCTCTGATTAATTTGGTAGTACATATAAAACAGTGACTTCCTGCGCTGAAGTAATTGAAATTGCAGTGGTGTAAAACAGATGGGAGCCCAGAATCACATCTGCACCAATCAAGGATACTTCACTAAATAATATGCAAAGAATTTCAGAATAAATCTCCTGCTATCCTTAAAGCAACATAACGCACAACTGCAGAATATTGATATTGTTTGGCAGTATAACCACCTACTTATTTAGATTGAGTTAATATGAAAGGATACTAAGCAGATGCTCAATCTCTTCTCCAGCTGTTGTTCTTTGCTCAGGGGAATGTGGGAATGAATCCTTCTATTTCAAGGGAATTCCGTAACAGTGTAAATCCAAACTTATTACATCCATTCTCCAGCCTCTTTGTGTAAATCTTCCCAAGTCTGCTTGTAGACTGAGACAATGATCATTAATTTTTTAGAGTATGTGTGTATGAACAGACAATATTTTTTTTTACAGACAAACAACAAAACAAAATTTTTTTTTTTTACAGACAAAGCTTTTTTGAACAGACAAAATTTCAGGTTCGTGATTTGTCAATTCACAAACTCAGTGTGCCCCTGTTTCTGGCTGTTCCCTGTGGACTAGGCATGTGGCAATTAGAAGTCTTTTGATGTTAGTGAGAAAGAGTTTGTGTTTTACTGCAGGTAAAACTTGTTATCCATCTTCACCTTTTGGGAAGAGCTTCTCTGAATGTCTGCTCCTGCATAGCAATGTGCAGCTTTTGGCAGCAAACTAGCAGAGAATTCTGCCCAAGTTTTACTCAGCATAACTCTGGCATCCCTTATCCAGCTCTGCCACAGGGAGCTTGGTCACCCATAACAGTCTTAGTGCCTGGGTAACCTATTAATCTGCAGATCACACTGGATCTGTATGTGCCCTATTTTTTCACATGTGAAATCAGGGGAAATCAGAGATGGTAGTTTAGAAGTGGACTTTCTGAAAAGCATAGTTTACTCCTGCAGTAATTATCTATGGGTTTCCTTTCTTTGATTCTCAGAGTAAATGGCTCCAAGTCCCACTCTTGTCTAATTGCTTTTAACTCAATATTTCTGAAAGTAATTCAGTGTTACCTTCTACTAGATATAAAGAAGATACAACCCTGTGATAAAAGCTAAGACATATAGCCCTTTTAGGAAAGGAATATTTGCACGAGTCTTCTAAAAATAATCATTAACTCCAAAGAAAATTAATGAGGATTTATACTGCCTACATTTCAGCTTGCCTACATCCAAGCTAGTCATAGGGGCTTCAGAAGAGAAGGCATCCTTCTAGAAATGGTTCCTTGGATGTATTTAGACCCATATCTTAAACAGAGATGGATATGCCTATTCCTCCCTCCTGACTATGAAGCTGAATGGGGTCTGAAGTATCACCTACAGGGACTGCTGAAGCAGTGATATCAATTTGAGCAGGGCACAGTCAGTCTGGGCTTTGGCAAATGATATTCACAGAAAAATTGAAAGAGGATGTTTTATTAATGTGTGCATGACAGGCTTCCCTGCTGATATGTGTAAATAAGGCAATTCTGCTCAGACTTCTACAATAATGAGTCATCACAGAATTTGTTTGTTTGTTGAAGTGGCAGAGCACCTGTTTGTCCCTATGTTAAAATTTCTCTTTTGGAAAAAAATTAACCATAAACAAAAAAATATAAACATTTCCCATTAAGACTGCACGTGTGAGGAGAGCTGGAGGGTTTTTCCTTTCTTTCCTGCAGCAGAGGAGCATTTTCAGCCCATTATCGTTGGCTCAGAGCAGTCCGTTAACAGTCCCTCAGAAGAGTTGACAGCCATCAGGTAAAAATGCCAGGGAGGATCTCCACTACTGTTCAATACTGTCACAGAAACATCAGGCATTTTTCAAAGTAACATCAGTGTTGCAGCTTGGATTTCCTGATTTTTAGTGAAAGCAGCATTTGTGCATTAATGGAAATCCCATTGATTTTGAAACGTTAAAAGATGTGTATAGATATAACATTGCAAACAAATGTTTGCTCTGATTCTGTTAGCTGTATGCTAAGCAAGCTTTTACTAGCAACAGGTCTTCATCTGTGCTGAATATCCTTGTTTCTAGTGGAAGGTGAGAAAACCGAATGCCTTCTGGAGTCACATCAGTGTTTTAAAACTAAATCACCTAAATAGGGGATTCTATTTACAGCACCTATTTAGGTGCTGTATGTGACTCTGGTTTGGCTCATTTGTCAAACCTGTCAATTCTCAGCTGAGCAAAGCCCCATTCTCTAAGTAGTCTTGCTTATCAACTGTTTAACGCAGAGGCTTTTCATGTACTGGAACAGGAAACTTCTACAAACATCACAGTCTCAGCCAAGTTGTATTTGAAAATCATGATGCAAGTTCATGTAAGTGAAAAAACTTCTGAACTTAGTTTCTGAGCCCAAAATCCATAAATATTTATAATTGATTCATGAAGTTGGAGTGTCCACATGATCTCCGAGTGGGTTTCAGGAACTGGGAACTCTGCTTACACTGTTGAAGAACCTGTGGAAGCCTGAACAACTCCCTTCTATCCCTTCATTTCAGTTCAGCTCCACCTGCTGTCTCTTTTCCAAAAAGGCCAATGTCATTTCCCCACTCTTACACAGCTTGGGTTCTTCCTATATGAGTTTGAACCTTCAGTTATTTTAAGGACATCACAAGCATTCTGTCTTTTCATAACATCACAAGGAAAAAACTTTGATACTTTGTGCAACGCTTATGAGCCCAAGATGAAACACTGTCATCTATGTTTCTCTTAGTTAGCAGAACATCTCCTGATATTAGGAAAGGTGATTAGAAACTCTGCTTAAGCACATCTTATTATAGCTGAAAGGTATTCTATTAACTCCTATCTTTAGAGCAGATTTGAGCTCAAGGGCACACTTAAAGGAAAAAGTTGCAGAGAAATAAATGTGGTTCAGTTTCACTGGGACAGTTCCTCTTGAAGGCTCTGGAGAAAGGTAGAGAAAGCAAAATATGCTGATTGTACGCTCCCAGAGCCTAGCCTTTCCTCTGAGATTCATGTGGAAGCAACCATGCAGTATCTCTCTCTGAGGCTCTCATCCTAGTGATGGTGATTCATTACCAGGCCCAGAATCCAGATAACATCTTTTAAAGTCACAGAAGAGGTTTCAGCTGTTGGAAAATGCCACAATTACTCCAGACCATTTCTGAATTTTGAGTGTGGAAATTCTTTAAGATATAACAATACAACTCAAAATTCCTTCCTTAATTTTTTTTTGTCAGTGTGCTGTAACTTGATCTCTGAGCATTAGTTTTGTGTGTGTATATGTATGCATTCATTATAATGTGGGAGTGTGTGCATATTTGTATGTACATAAATATACATATAAAATAATAATACCCACAGCAAATTAATCCTTCATAATACTCTTGAACTTAGGCACTACAAAGCTGTGATATCTGAACAAGATGCTTCCAGGGCATACTCTTCACATTCCCTGGTGGTGAAAAATTCTGATCAGAGCTGATGGCTGTATCAGTAATATAAATATTGCACCAAAATAAAATTTTCAGCTGATAAGCTTTTGGCTGTCAAGATGCATGAGAAGTGTCACTTTAAAAAAGTCCTGATCAAGTAAAAGGAAAAACCCTTCAGAGTAAAAGTCTGCTGGAGATATAGTTCTGCCCCATGTGTGTATGTAGAGCTGCTATAAAGATGAGATTCAGATCACCTTTGGGGATGAGATGCAGATGAACCCATTATTTCTGTGTTAGCAAAAATCATATTTAAAATGATGATCCTTAGATGCAGTGCTGATGTCAGTCTCTAGCTTTATTCACAAGGAACTTACCATAATGACAAATGAAATTAAAAAAAAAAAATATCCAGGCCTTACATAGAAGTTCTTTTGAATAAGATTTTCTTCTTGCATTTACAAAATTATTTGACGTTACTCAAAAAAAAAAAAAATTAATAATAATTTAGGGCCAGATACTGAGCCATTGTAATTGTGACTTCAAAAATAGCATGGTGTACCTCTGCACAAAAAGATGTTTTTACTTTCAACAACGACTAAGGGAGAATAATTCTGATATTAAGATGAAATATTAGCCCTGTGAACGCAGGCTATGTTTATGATGCGGTAATCATGTATTGACTTATGTGAATGAGGACAGTAAATGTGTGTTTTCCTAGGCAGAAGGCAGTAATTTCTGTGACTAATGAAATAGCCTGTGATTCAATCAAATTGAGTGTATTTCTCTTAGATTTACTGCATGAATTCTGGGAATTCTAGGTTTCTCATTATGCTAATTTATTAATTGCAAACAATTACAAAGAGTCCTGCTTAGCTATAACATGGACTTTCTGAAGGTGTTCGGTTATGTTATCCAAATCTCCTTGGATTCTTGAAATATTATTAAATGATGCTTTTTTTTTTTTTCAAAGCTGCAATTGAATTTCATTTTGTAGTGTCAAATTTTACCTTTTGCTTTGTTGTCAATTAGGTGTGCATTGTACAGAAGAGAGACACCAAGAAAATGTACGCCATGAAATATATGAATAAACAGAAGTGCATTGAGAGAGATGAAGTTCGAAATGTTTTTCGGGAGCTACAGATAATGCAAGGCCTGGAGCATCCCTTCCTCGTCAACTTGTGGTAAGAAATCCTTTAAAATTCTGTCAAGGATCTCTTGCTTTCTCCTTATTGCTGCATTGGTTCAGGCCAGAAAACTGGAAAGTATGAAAAAACTTTGACTTCTTTTTTTGGTTTTTGAGTAGCTTTTTATTTTTCATGAATATTTTAAAAGTGCTCTTTAATATTTAAACATCACATTCACCTTTTCATTTCTAGTGTAGCTTCTTTTCAGATTGTAACACCAGTATGGGGATGTGTTGTTCTGTTCAGTTTCACTGTTTCTTTTTGACAATACTTGGGTTAGGCAATTGTTAAAACTTTGTGAAATATCAAAACTAGCCTTTCAATAAAAAATATCTTGAGTTCATTCAAATAAACATTCAAAATTTTACTTCTCTTAAAAAAAAATGCCAAAAAAATGCTTGGAGCAACAGAAAAGTGTCTTTTTGTCACCTGGAATTTCTCTTTTCTTTCCTGTGATAGCCAATGAAAGACTCATTCAGACACGAGTGTGAGAAAATGCTGGTCAAATAATGACTAGCTTCAGCTACACCACAAACTTAAAGTGTTTGATGGCTTTTATGTAGTGATAGTCATAATGGGATGCAAACTTTTCCTCCCTCATCTAAAAATGACCTATATAATTAAAAAAAAAAAAAAAAGGTACATAAATCATCATGATATGACAATTTTTTCAATTAGTAAATAGCTTGATTGTCTGGAGATGCTCACAGCACAAAAAAACCTTTTGTTTTGCGTGTTTTTTATGTCTTACTGGAGGTCAATGCCTAACCTACAATATTTTGTTCTTTAACCTCGCTTTTCTCCTGTATAGGTGGGCAATTTTTTGTTGCCATCTTAGCACCTGTCATGAACTAAAAGCTAAATTATTTTCTGGCTTGAGTGAGTGCAGCTTTAGTGTCATTGCACCTACTTACATCAGCAGAGGATTTGATCCCAAAATTCATTTGGAAAGGATCTAATCATATATGTATGCCTCAAGTGCTCTCTTCTTGACATAGATGATCATACTTGAGCTAATCTGATGACCCATTAGATGCTTAAAAGAACATTGTACACCTTGCAACTGTAATATAAAACTTTCCTTGTATATTCTCCAAGGTTTCAGCAACATATACTCTAGGGGTTTCATCACCACAGATGTGATATTTGTGATCTTAAAAGCCTGTGGAATTTTCTTTTGTGCGTTTGTATAACCTCTCTTGAACCCATGCAAGCTTTTTTTCTTTACCAAGAAGAGACAAATATTTCCACTTTGTAACTAGACACTGTGCAGAAACAATCTTAGCTTAATATGATTGACAAGATACTTCAGTAAAAATAACAATGCTGAAGAAATAAATATCAAACATTTATTGTGAAACAAAAAGTATGCTAGATTCCAATTACTCAGTTATAATCAGCTAACAAACAATCTTTCTTGTCTTCTCTTTTTCATGTCAAACATTAAGCCTGACATACATAAGGCAATCCCTTAAAAAGTGTTGGGTGTGATGATAATTTTTGTTGCACATAATTAATTCTCATGCTTCTGAGATACTGTCAGATCTTTAGACTCAAATGTTACACTGTATGTATATATGAGAAAAGTAGAAAATGAAAAACTGTAATACTCTACAATTAGAAAAATGTTTCAGGCAAAAAGAGCACTATTCAAGATCAACCAGTGTGTGAACAAGGCTCCACATTTAATATTTTTAACAATGTTTATAGCTGATCAGTTTATCCAAGATGCTCGTCTGGGTGGATGACATGATTTTTCATTGAAGTGAAGGCAAAGAAGGAGTCTGCCCAGCCCACCAGATCATGTAACTACTGACAGAACATCTGCCAGAGATGGGGCCTGAAATTTATCACCTGCTTGGAAGCATGTGACCCAGTTCAGCAGCCAAAGCTTCTACCTCTCTGTCATCAGGGTTATTTTTCAAGTTTATGACATGAGAGAAGATAATACGCAATAACTTGAAGACTTACTTCCAAATCTAGAAGCAGTGTCAGGGGTAGTCCTGCCCAACCACGCAATTCATTTGTACAATCATACAGCCCATTTCTGTAGCATACATAGTTCTTCATAGCCTAAAATGTCTATATAGACATCCTTTGGCTTTCCTTACAGCTAAAACATGGTCTCACAAAGGTTCATCTGATTTAGAAGGGGAAACAGCATCTAGGAACATTCCCAGGCACTGCCTGATGCAGCTCAAACAGCCCTCATCACGCACCTGTCCCGTGTGAGCCAGCTGTACCCAAAGAGCTCCTGGGATAGTTCCATAGTCACTGTGTCCCAGGGATCACTCTGGTGTGGCTAGCAGAGTGATGGGGACTTTCTAGCAGAGGTATGCACTGTCCCCTGACACCTAGTATGAGTGCTCGGAAACACTCCTCAGCATGTTTAGTCTACTGGTATAACCAGAGAATAGCTAAGCTGTAGGATATCCTACCCTAGTGATCTCTCTCCACTCTTCCTAGAAAGTGGGCAGCTATGTGGTCAAACCCCAGACATATGCAACATTACTGAGATTGAGGGACTCAGACATGCACAATTAGAGCTGTAAAAAATGAACCCAAACCAATTTCATTGGCAAGACTTAATATTTTCTGCTTGTTTGCCTCAAGCATCAAATATTCAAATTTCCAGCGATTCCAAGTACTGACTCCAAGAGAAAGCTACTGAACTATATTTCACCCTGGGCTATCACATCAAAGGAAAGTCTTGAATCCAAGCCTTCCCCAAATTAATCTTGTCTGCCCCAGATAACTTATTCTTTATACCAGGCCCATAATATGTTTCTATAATTAGATCTGCACAATCGTAAATGTGTTTAAAATAGCTTCTGATATATTTCTGGAGTGTCTAAGCTTGCAGGCTGCAGTTACATATTCTCAACCTTCAAATGCTCTATCTCAGTTTTTGCCTGAATTTCAAGACGTTCAGCATCTTGTCTCCAAATAATGACTTCCATTGTTGAGCTACAACAAAGGCAAAACACAAACATCACAAGTGACCTATGAATACTGGTTACACCTGTTTTATCAGTACTAAGCCACATGAAGCTATTAAACATATTAAATATGTTGCATTTATTTAACTCTTGAAAGTGCATTTTATTTTTTTATTTACTAGAATGAGAAATGAAATAGTGCAAGTACAAATGGAATATTCCTTAAATATATTTAATGTTTCCAGCAAAAATCTCTTAGAACAACAGCATTTTCATTGTTTCTTTGTGAATTAGCAGCCTATTTAATGTATTTTCACTTACAGTCTAGATGCAATAATACTTTGCACCAAATATGGTTGTAACTACAACATTGTAGCCAAAACATGGTTAGCAGGAATCCATGAGATTTCCTCTTATGAATCAATTCCTGGCATACTTATTGAAGAAAACATTTGAAGATGCATTTCTTCTATAACAACTGCAGTTGCATTTGTGTCTTTTGTTCTGAGTCAGCTTTTTTTTCCTGTTTATTAGTTGCATTGTAAGAGTACAGAAGGGACTGTAACAGGAGCTACTAACTCTTGGCTCAAAAACTGTAATATGAATATAAAAAGAGACAGTTATATCATGGTGTATGAGCATGAACAGACCTGCAGCTTAGGTAAATGTTGTGTTCCCTTTGACCAGGCCATTTTGGACTAAACTGTCTTCCTGGACTCTATCACATTCAGTAAGGGTGAGTGCTTTCATATCGGTTTTCAGGAATCCTACCTAAGACACATTTCTGGTGAATAAAACTCAGAAATCTCATCAGACTACTAAATTTTAGTTGCATCTCCCTACTTAGAGAGGGTATCCAATTTTGATTTCTCACAGATATTCAGAAGTTGTTGTTCTGAGAAGGTGAGTACCAATCTGCCACCTAAAGCTCTGTTGCAAGCTGTATTTAAGTAGGCAGGCAATGACGCTCCATGTAATTAAAAATGACCAACACTCCTACAGAAAGTCAGAAGTTCAGTTAAAGGATTCCCACCAAGATGAGTAGTGGTGCACAGCTTTTCCAAATTAGTTTAATTGTGGAGTATGAGTGTTTTACATTACAGTTTCATTGAATAAAAGCCAAAATCAGGATTAGGAACTGTAATAAAGTTCACACAAAATACATTATAGGTTTGCGTTTAAACAGTCTCGTAGTCTAAGAAAAAACAAGAATTTGGCCACCCAAGCTAGGAGAGCCTTTAGCCCATGGTTCCTGCTTCCGAAATGAGCTTACTACTCATCAGTTACATGAAAAGTGATAGCAATGCCAACAGACTTTCTGATATAAAAATATCTTATTTGCTCATTACAATCTCAGTGAAAAGTAAGTAGCTGGCTGGTCCACTCTATATGATATTATTCCTTCACCTTAACTCATCCCTCCCTAAATTCTCACTTACATTGAGCAAGACGTAAGCCTGAATCTGGTCTGCTATTCTTTTGTCTGGAAAAGATGATGAAAAAGATAGGGAATCTATTATCATATTTTGATTTGCATTTTTTCAAATCATCATTTTCTGTAAGAAAAAATTCAGTACCATCAGATTTCTTTTTTTTTTTCTTTTTTTCTTTTTTTTTCTTTTGGATGAATTAATATCTTGTTTCTCTTAATTCAATGTCACATCTCAAATTCATATTGAGAAACATATTTGGAGGAAATTCCACTGTTAACAACTTTTCTTGAGTTTTTGCGGACCTATCCCTAACCAGGATTGCTGATTTTCAAATTGCAATCATCCAGCTCTTCTCGATATATATAATAAAATTAATGCAGCATTAAATCTCCCAACAGTTCTTTGAATCAAAGGGAATACTAACCAAGCACATTATCTTCGAGGAATTGCATCATCAAAGGGAAAAGCTGACGACTCAGGAAACAAACATGAAGACTAGAAAGCCCTTTAGTTACACATTATGACTGCACAAAGAGATAATGAGATATGTAATCACTTAAATCCTTTAGTGGAGAAAGAAAAGAGAAAAGAAGTTAAACCTTCTGTAGTGGGTAATTCTGCTAGCATCTATCTGTAATCCCAGCACATGAAAGAATACAGAATAGCTAACATGAAACATGGGTAGCATATTGATTCCAAAAGTTCCATATTAAAAAGCTTTTTGAGGCTCATACATCTCCTCTGAGCTTCATTAAATTTAAGTTCACAATCTGAACTTAAAAATCATATTATTTGAAATGTGAACTGTCTTTCATATCATCTGACACAGAAAAGAATCATTCTTTGGTGCCCATAAGCTTGGAGGATAACTGTTTTTCAGGAAAGGCTTGGGATTGATTTATAACCTTCATTTTAGGAATGAAATTGAATGAATGCCTAAAGATATGTGAGACCTGTAGTCAGTTTTATCAGTTGAAGGCATTTCTGGCAACAGAGATTTCTTCTTAAAATGAAAAGCAGTCCTGTTTTTTATCAGACTCTTTGTATGTCATGTGTGTTTCAAGCGTAAGTGAATGAGCTTTAGAACGTCAGCTCCTAACACAGTCCCATTAGGGGACTACAACATGCTCCTCCACAATCCAGCTTTCTATCCTGTGTTTATCCTTCCCCAAATATCTGAACGTCCCTTGAGCAAGATAAGTAGCATTCCTGAATGGATCCATAATTTAAATATCTTTCTCACACCATGCATTAGAAATGAGCCCAGATCCAAGTCATTCCTTATCTACCAGTGTGGTTAGATTTGTCATTACTTTCAAACGTGAATAGATACACTGGCTACTCTGAAAATAATATAGCTTACCACAAAATACAGAAGTTTTTGGCAAAATAAAACAGGTACTATGTTTTTTCTGGCAATGTGGATAGGAAAAATTTATTTTGTGGATTACTCTTTTTGGAACATTAAAGTGATCTTATTTTTAATAGCCTTTCTTAAAACCATTATATCCTTTTAAAATTGTAAGATTTTCAAAGGCAGCAGATGGAGACAAATGAAGATTTACTTTTGTCAGCTTACAGGTCATTTTCCTAGTACAGCCAGAACAATATGCTTGATATATTTAACAACTCATAAAGAAGCATTCTCAGAGTGGCTCTATATTTTGATGTATTTTTATTTCTACTCATCAGTCCCTGGAAAGTGCGTATATTTCATAAGAGCTATGAGAGTATGTTATTCCTACTGACTAGATTTCAAGTACTGTGAAAGCTGGAAAAAGTAAAGAACACATATCATAGCAGAAATGCTCATGGATATCTGAATTCACTCAATACCTCAATCAGTCTTCAAAACAAAAACAAACAAATAAAAGGTGGGGGGAGGGAGAAGAATGCTGGAGAGAAGAAATGATCTGTTCAGTCTCAAGTGTTGGATGCATTGTTTAATGTGCAGATGCATACAAATATAACTGGAAATTATCACTTTCCTGTGGAAGTGTCCTCTCTAAAATAGGCTAGGAGAAACAGCACCTTGGACTACCTCATAACACAGCTCTGCTCCTCAGAGTAACATCAGAAATGTACTTGAGCCTACAAACTCAGGGAAGAAAGCACACCTGACCAAATGCTGTGCGACAGGGTGGAGATGGAAATAACCAATCAAGATGCCTCAGGTACCTACCAGAGACCTGGAGTACCAGCTGGAGGTGGTTCAGTTCAGTCCTTGGTGAGTTTGCTCAGTGGGTGTAGTATTGTGGTTGTGTCCTGATGTAGTAGATCTAATCTAGAGAGAAAATATTTTATTGGGCATGGAAAATTTCTTTTCCCAGTTCTAATATGACTAGATTTTTGAACCTTTTGAGTTTTCTTACCAAGGGCTGTGAGCAAAGGCCATGACATAACAGAAAACTTATTTTTGGAAGAGAGTGAAGGCTTATGGTGGTTGCTGTTATGGCATAGTTCCTTGCTGAGTTTGCAACCACCCTGCCAGTCTCTGCAAGGTCCTGCTGAAAGTCAGGTCATAATGATGTCTGTATTGATCTCAAAAGGTCAGGAAAGAACAGATCCTGACAAACTTTTAGTCTACCAGTAATGGAGGTACCCGACTCTTGTGCTGAGAGCGTTCACAGAGCAGTGAATGCATAACACAACCTTTCTTTATTTCTGTGATGATTTTAATACCCTGAGATACTAACTGCCAGCATTGGAATGCTGTCTTGAGTCTGTCTCTATTGAATTTTGTTCTGGTGACTAATTATTTCTTGTGAGAAACTGTTGCCACCGTAAAACATTTATCTTTTGTATTATTTTAATTCTTTCCTCTTAAAAGAGTGGCGGAGTTGTCCTTTGACATAGTTTAAGTTTTGATCTTCTTTTGCACTAGAAGTACTGCAATAGGTATTTCATCTCATTTATGCTTCACTGAATCCTGGGACCATTCTCAGGAGCCCATCTTCTGCATCAGTCTTACTGAGATAAAGACTTCATTTATTGACCCATAATACACTTTTCTCATGCAAAGCTTTCACTGCAAGAGGAATTTTATTATGATCGCTGATACAATTCAAGCTGCTGGGAAAAATAAACCCTTTTAAAAATGTTCTGTTTCGATTAAGTTCCTCTTATGAATTTGGGATTATTGCTTCATTCTGCCTTCACAGGGGGATAGCTACCATCCCAAGAAGACCCTTGTGAACAAGGAGTTAAGCTTGGCCACATCCTGGGTCTGCGGTGCACTTAATCATGATAAGCATTCACGTGTCTGAAAGCAGAGCTTCAGTGCTGTTGGGTGGATACTCTCAGGAGACCTTGCTGAAGAGCTGGGTTGCATTGCTCTCTGCCTAATTAGATGGGGAAAAAAAGCCCTGAAGACATTGCTTCAGACTCCTCAACTGCCAATTTCAGAAAGTAGGGCATTTTTTTTCATTTATTCTTTGTTTTAAAGGTTATGAATGCCAAACGTGATAGCTAGACTGTGTAATTAAACTGATAACCAAGGTCCTGTAGGTAAAGTGCTTCTTGTAACCAGTGCCACAGTGACGAGTTCATCATGCACAGCTACTATTTTCAGGCAGGCACAACTGGTTCTTGCCTATGCTATGGAAACTGGGAAACTGTAACTGCAATTAGCCTGTACTGAAAACTCTGCTAGAGGCAGACTATACAAGATGCAGCCCTGTGACTGTGGAACAACCATCAGATTGCAAAACTTTCTTGCATGTACTTGTAAAATAATTCATAGGTATCCAGAGAGTGAGAGCAAAGTAGGTAATCATTGCAGAAAAAAAAAGACCTTAACACTTTCATTGCAAAATATTGATGCTGAACAGATCCTACAATTCCAAACATAGTCTCCAAGAATAACTTTAACATTTTTTGACTATTAGTGGTATGATATAGCTTGGGAATTATTGTGGTTTGGGCCGGCAGGCCTAGAAACCCCACACAGCCTTTCGCTCACCCCCCCCCTCCTCCCAGCTGGGATGGGGGAGAGAATCAAGAAATAAGGTANTCCTCGTAGTTCATCTTAAAATACACTTGAGGTTTAAAGAGTTATACTTTCACTTCATACCAGAGACAAAACACATAAGTAAGTTCCTTCTTATGTATAACAGGTTGATATAAGAGTAAGGGCATCAATTTCATAAATAAGCAAACGAAAATAACAGCAACACCATGAAATTAACAAGCAAAATCAAAGTAGCGATAATTGTAGTAATTTTTATGTTCTTCATGTAATATGTTAGGTCTCTGAGTCAGATCTTTTTTTCTACATGATAGAATGTCAAGCCTGTTTTTCATTTTAAGAAGTATTAAAAACTGGGCACATTTCCAAACAAACATCCAACAGGACAGAGTGTTATCTTAAGGTCTATCTGTATGCTTACATGAGGTGCTTTAAAAAAAATCTCATGAGTGCAAGACAATATACACCTTGTGTGTATCAAACTGTATCAAACAGAGTGGAGCTGAAGTGTCAAGTAGCGGAATTGAAGCAAAGAAGGAAGTTCCATAATGCATTGTTGTTTTAGTATTACCTGCTTATGGGATCTTTTGCCTTGGTTTGTTAAAATTTACCAAAGTTTATTTTAGAAGTGAACTCCAGATTTTTACAAAATGAGTGCTTTTAATTCAACTTTATTGAACAAAAATGATATTTATTACACTTGTAGAGTGTGGAGAGGAGCTGATACTTACACTTCAGAAGATGATTAATGGCATCCTGTTTCTAAATTAATGACTTCTTTTCGATGAAAAGCTCTCATTAGACAGACTAACTCTCATATTTCATAAGTACATGCCACATAAAGGAGGATTTAGGGCTCCTTTTCTCTTATGTTGTACTTTTCTACAGATCGTGTCCTAAAAAGGAAATGTCATGGGCTCTGAAAAAGATAGCTGTTTAATTCTGTGAAACAGTTGTGGACACAATAAAAATGCCTTCTGTCTGTCATATTCTCTCTAACTACCTATGGACACAAACTCTTGCAAAAAGTCAGGGTGCTGGGATTGAGTCTTGATGCCCAACTGATAAGGAAAATAGAACTAAGGGAAGTAACTCTTCTTCTTGGCTGTAATGTGCATTGCCTCCCCTATAGATGAGCTGGGAGAAAGTTGAGAGAAGATAACAAATAGAAGTGATAATGAGCCTGGTGAAGGATGTAAATATGGGATGAAAGGATTTTTCCCCTTCAGACTGTGCAAAATCTGAAGCTTATTCACAAAATGTAGCCAATATGGATGCATAAATCAAATTCTTCATGGTGTGAACTTTCATTACCAACATTTGAAAATAAATCCAAAACTTGTAGACTTTTGATGGCAAATAGTTTTAATGGAATTAATGTCACCAAAAAACTATCCAAAAACACTTGGTGTCTGAAAATAATACTTGATGTCATGAAAATCAGTAGTTTCCATAACATTGCCATCAAAATCCCGTCAATGTTTTGTCAAACTGAATATTAACCAAACACTTCTTTATTTTAATGTTGCCTTTTCTGATAAGGTTAATTTTTCCAATATATGTAAATACTATTAAGAGTTTCTTTTGAGTATATAAAGAATACCTTCTGGTTATATTCGATAGACCAAATACATTTCCTGGTTCTTAAAGAAGCTGAATATCTGCTGCTCCATACTAGAAAACTTCTCAGGCGCTGAGTAGGTGTGCCCATGCTTTCAAGTGTTCTGTATTCTTAAAAATTTAGGTGTAGCTATCTCAATTTTAAAGAGAAAACAAACAAAATCTTGTGTCAAGATATAAATTTGCCATTACTGAATTCCAAGTGAAGAATATGCATTTTCCATCATCCTAGAAAGCATAAGAGTAGGTTAGATTTTATATCTCAGGTATCTCTAAAGAAGAAGATGGACCATTTATAGACTTCTGGGTACACTGTTCTTTCTGTGGAAGCTGAAATCTCTACAACCATCTTTTAAAAATGACCAAAATATTTTGCATTTCTTGAACTAGAACACTTCATATATTATGTTGAGTAAAATCTCCTTCATTTGTAGATAATACTCAGAAATAAAAATGTTCTGTCATATAGAAAATAATTTGAAAATTATAACTGATCAAATAATTTCACAAAAATAGAACAGCATATTCTAAGCTATATGCATTTAAAAGGAATTTTAGGAATTAAGATACATAAGATGCTAGACAAATATAGAAATATCACTTACAAGTTATTAACATGCAAGAGGGATAAAGTGTGTTATGTTAGTCTCAACCATTGTCCTTAATATTACTGTTTATCACATAGCAAATAGTCTTATCTGTAATTTTGATAGTACAGTACTTAGGGAAAGGTAAGCATTGCATCTTTACAGTCAGTACAATCAGCTCTGTAAGAACATTAAGTAGTACAGTTTTCACTCCTTGAAAGAGGTTTATTGGATAATCTGGGTTTGCCTATCAACACCTGAATATTTTTACTAGATCTCAGAAGCAATATTTTCTCTTCATATTCCTACATTTAAGCCATCATTAGTGAAGTATAGGAGTAGGCAAACCACCTACAGTTGTGCTATCACTTCAGGTGCCACCAGGTTTTCAGAGTAGTCTGACAAGGTTCTTATCAAAAAATAAGGGTGAAAGTTTGATTCATATTTAGGACCCCAGAATTATGGAAGGATGCCAATAAAGCCTGGTGTTGTTTCCTAACATTTTTTCAAGAGAAAAGAAAACTTAATTTACTGAAAAATAAATGTATGTCATGAAGATATAAAGATATATAAAGGTGACTAAAGCATTATTTTTAATAAACTTATATTTTGAATATGATATTGTGAGCATCTAGTACTACAGAAAGCAGCATTTCTTTGGGAATACTATGATATGGTGTCCTCATGCACATGTGCTATTGAGAAATGAGCAGCTTTTCCTCCATATCCCAAATAAAAAAACTAACATGCTGCACCGCAGCAGCCTGGGACAGCTGAACGACACATCATGATTCACTCAAAAGGAGGGAAAAGTACTGCATTTATAACTCTTTGACCCAGCTCAGTGCTGAGAAAGAAACTGAACTTTTCTATCGGCAGTACTCTGCCATCAATTTAAGTGAGCTTGTATTTCATTTTAGTTTGAGCACCTAAACAACTCCATACTGCATCTGTTTCTGATCAATCATGTCAGGCCTTATTCTGCTCAGCTAGGTACAGCAATCACTTGTGACGTACAAAGAAATGTTTGGTCTGCTGCAGTCTCCTGGATTTCTTCTCCCATTCCTCTCAGTCCTACTTTTCTCTGAAGCTGTATCTCTCAAAGTCTGTTTTGTTGTATGATGTTGGTGATGTCTGGTGAATTCTTACAACTCTTTATTTTATTTACTGAAATGTAGCTGGGTAACCTATTTTGTTATTTCTTAATTTTTATGTAAATAATTCAAGAACGTCTCAGGACATTTTCAGTAGTGTTTTGATACACCAGCTTTGGGACATGCTGACAAGAAATATCAACTTGCCTATGGTTCCATTTTTGCTGTCTGGTTGGTACACCTGATGCCACTGGTTATGCAGTTAAAGCATATTGGACAATGGATGATGCTCCAATTAAATGAAATAATATCTTTAATTTGTGTTATCACAACCTTTGACAAGTACAGCCTCCTTCAGTGACATCTTATATTCATTATTCTGTAACTGTTCACTAGAACAGATTAATTTCACACTCTAGTAAATAATTTTTTGTTTGCTTTTATCTCTCTTACTCAGGGGATGACTGCAAGCTTAGCATGTCACCAAGGCTCCTGTGGTCTCCTGAGGTGTCTGTTCTCTTTCCCAGTGACAAAAGACAAATGGGCCCCTTCAGATTGGTCTCCACTCAAGCAGGGAATTCTGGTAGTGTAACACCTTCTGAAAACTGGCAGGCATGACCTGCTTTTAAGCTATACGGGCACAAACAACCAAGGGCACTGTCAGTGACTTCAGAGAAATGGAGCCGTCAAATGCAATTAGATTTGGAAGAGCAGGCTGTGAAAGGGACAGGAATTGCATCCGGGACTTCCCAGCCAGGCCGATGGGCACTGGGGTCCTGTTATGCTGCTGTCAGACCCTCCAGCGTTGGGTCAACAGAAATCGACCTTCTCTCTGCTTGCTCACTTTCCTTCCTTTCCCTCCTTGCTTCATTGGTCAGGGGCAGGTTGATTCAATTTAATCTTGTGAAGATGCTCTGATTTTGTTTACACATTCACATCTCCCAGGAATTGAGAATGCATGGTTATAATGACATTAAATGAAAGTATCTCTTACACTGAGATATGGTGGATTTTTGTCATGGTCATCAGTGTTAAAAATAAAATACTACAATCATCTCTTGATTAACCTGAGCAAAAAAACCAAAACAACCAACCAGCTGAAAACAACAAAAAGCATTTCTCTTCATCTTCTGTCTTCCTCAATTGGAGAACTTCACCAAATAAAAATAAAGAAATCCACGTTGTGCTATCCTCTACCCTCTTCCATGTTCTCCATGAATACTGATCTTCAAGCTGCAACAGGAACATAAAAGCATCATATGTGCTGTCATACCTGCAGAACCTTCTTCTAAGTACCAGCATAGAAAAGATGTGGTTCCTACCTCTTCAAACATTTAGTCTGTGGGGGAAATATCAGATCTGCTAGTGAAACACGCAGGTATCATTGCAGATGAGTGAAAGAAGGCTGATGACAGAGTGTTTGACAAGGAGAGATCCTTCTTTCTCAGTTGTTTCTGTAGCATCCTCCCATTACTACCTTGATGCTTCCTCTGCCTACTAGTGTCTGTACTCTAAGGCAAGCTAACAGGCTGTTGCTTCTAACCCAGGTCGTTTCTTGCTCTTATGGAGCAACTGCCAATCTTCAGAAAATAAAAAAAAGGGCAGTTCATATTGCCCTTACCTCCTTTAATTCTACCTTCCCTCCAAAATATGTGAGGGGGAGGGAGTGATGGAGTATTTTCTATCCATTTTGTTCTTATGCCATCTTATTTCTCTTTATATATTTTTATATTGTATATGCATACAACTTTTTTTTTTTTTTTGAGCAGAAATGCTTTTGCTATGCATTTGCAAAGCATGTGTTGGGTGTTTTGTTGTTGTGGTGTGCTTCTGTGTTATAAACAACTGCGCAGCACTTCTGCTGTACAAAAGAAGCATGGGGCATTAATTAATTAGGTTCCCTTGTTTCTTTGCCTTTAATTTAATGTGAGTTTCTACAACAACAAATAAGAGACAAATCAATCAAAATCTAGTAGTTAAAACTGACAAATCACATTCTGGTCACTAGCCTTAAACATGTGATGTACATTTAAATAATTAAATTATCTGAGTGTTTGTTCGTGTTATACTGCTGTCTCTTCATTTACAGCAGTCTTCTGTAAAAATGTAAGCTATTATGGGATGTTGATCTGCAACTCAAGTTCTTTGGTATTTACAGAGTAAATTCCAACTGATGCAGTAATAGCAGTAATAAAAAAGCAGGGTTCAGGCTGTCATGCTCTATAGCCTAACAATGTATGAAAATTGTACATAAGAGCTGGTTGAAAGTGAATAAGAAATAAATAGAAAATTTAACGGAAAATAGCATGTTGATTAAAATCTACTTTCTTTCCTAAATGGCTTTCTTCTACTGGAAAAGTTCAACATATCTGGAAGCATCTTGATTCTCCAGTGCTTACCCCAATTCTGCTGCAAATAGCAGTATGATGTATTTTCTTATTGTTTCATTCAGAAGACAAAGAAGAGAGGAGTTCAGGCACATGCAATGATCTAGTTTACATATTTTGGAGAAAATATGTTTCTTACTGTGTTTAGAAACACAGAATGTCTCTTCTTATTCTCAGCTGCCTTTGTAGAGCATCAGTGTTTCTGAATATTTCTCCTAAAATAGCTCCCCAAATAGTTAAATATGAGGTATTACATCTGTGCTGCTGTGGTTGTTCCCTCAAAAAGTTTGAAGCAGCGGAACCTTCTAAGTGTGGATCAGGCATCTGTACATCTGTGGGACAGTTGTTTCATATTTTATGAGAAAATCAATTAAAGTGCTTAATTCAACTATTCAGCATATTTGGTTGAAAAATTCATAGCAGCATCCAGAGAGAATGGGCTGAAGTCTTTGACTTGATAATACTTCATTCTTGTTGGCACACAGAAGCTAACCAACTGCAAAACTGTGTGTGTCCCCATCCCCATGCACACACACATCATCCCGAACCCTTCTAGAGGTGGTCTTATGCAAATCTAGGGAAGCTCAAGCAGACGGCTACAGTATATCTGGTTAAGAGCAAGCCCTGGTATGTCCCCACCCTGCTCCTCCAAACCATTAGTGTTCTATGCATAAGAAATGAGATTTCATACCTTTTACCTCTTACTGCATATACATGAGATGGTAGAAACCTACATGTAGTACGTGACAGATGGTAGAAAACTCTGTGCAACTTAAAAACCAAAATCACTACACAGCATGAAGATGTATGTGCTGGAGGGGGTGAGAGTGGTGGAAAAAGGACCTGCTTGTTTCCTTTGGGTTTTTTAAGGAAATCAAATACTAGAAAAAAAATGCAGTGGGAAAGATCAGCTCACGTCCAGATTCTTGAGACAAATGATCTCATGTTAGAGTTTAATCAATTATTGGTATGTGTGTTGTAGACTTCCACTGAGTAAGCAGCATCGAACTGGAGTAAGTGTTTGCTGTTGTCACATGCCTTTAAGAAAAAATACCAGGCAAAAATGGATTTCTTTATATTCTCCCTTTCACAATTAAAAGGTCCACTTTGTTCAAGAAAAGTTTACCAAAGCAAACATGTTGATTCTGTTAACATTTTAGGAAAGCAAAGCATTGCCTGCTGGAGAAAATAAGCCCCTTGCAAGTCTGAGGATGGAAGGATGTGGTAGCTATGTGAAAAAGAAACCTCTGAAAGTGAACTTTGTATGTAAAGATGTGACAAGAGAGAGAAGAATTACAAATGAAAGCCCAGACTGAACCTTCTAATACAGGATGTATCGGTGAATTAGGTCATTACAAAAATGGATGAGCTGAATAAGAGTCTGATTACAGTGGTGACAGCCTGCATTCAAAGAGAAGGAATTATAGGAGAATGCTAGAGACTGGTTCATTATTTGTGGGGACACTCAAATCACTCCTCTTTGGCTCAGTTTATATTAGAGTAATTCTGCTGACATAATCTGAGTATTAGACAAGTTGAAAGCATTTGAAAAGACAGAAGTAATGACAGTGACAATAGTAATGGGGTGTTCTGGAAATGAATAAGTCTTGGAGATGAAGGATGGATTAACTTTTTGTCTGCAAAGGGGTATTGAAAGAATATCTGGAATCCTCTTCTACCGGATCCAGGAGACTGATCTGACAGCAAATATGGATAAAAGCTCTGAAGGATGTGGTGCAGTGCTTCTATGAAACCACCACAGATATCGCAAGCCCCTTTAGCCCAGCCACAAACCTTTTTCCTGGCAGAGGTGGAGATAAAAAAAAAAAAAAAAAAGTCAGGAAAAAAAAGCAGGAAGTACAGCAGAAGAAAATTAAATGCAATTCTAGTGCTTTTTAAGTCAGACACAAGATAACAGATCAATGATACAGGGGGCTGGAAAATGTGGATGCCTCATATTTGTGTCCATTAGTAGTACCTGGACAAAAAAAAAAGATATTCTTTAGTGCTGGGAGCATTATTCAAGATAAGTGTTCAGTATCTCAGGGCCTGTCTTTTGGCTGAATTTAGAGTCAAGATTGACAATTATGCAAATTAATCCAAGAGCAGTTTGCTGCAAACTGTTGTGACACACGCATATGTAAGCTGTAATTCATTTACTATGAATAGTAAATATGCTACACAAGGAAATAAGTATGCAAAAAAAGTTGGGAAGCAGGAGGTACTTAAGTATTTGGCAAAAGAACCAGTTTGCCCCTGAAATAGCTGAAGTTTTTCTGTAATTAAATAATGGGAGCAATCAAAATTCCAGTAAGTGACACTTTCCCCGGTAGTAATGCTGTTTAGGCTCCCACGTAAAGGAATGTGAAGATGTCCTAAAGACACTGACACAGCCTCTTTGAGGTGTGCAGGTGAAAGCTTACAAGTGAAGAGTGGGAAACATTGCAAATGAAAGGTCCTCAGTATTACAGTAATTAAGGCATCTAGGGCACCAGGCAACAAATATTATTTTGGTATTGGTCTCCAAGGACCTGGATCAGAGCAATGAAAAGCTTTAACCTTCATTAAGTGGTAAGCACCCCACAGTTCATACTGCAGGTAACTTTATCTTTGTCCTTTTGGGCATCCACTGCTGATTTAAATGCTGTTGTGTTCAGAGAAGTCTCCTGCTAATTGCTAGTCTTAAATATCCACATTTTGCTGCTTCCAGCCACTGTGTGTAAAATTATTTGATGAATATTTTATGATGGTGGCTTCTTTAGAGGCAAAAGCATTGGTTCTAATATTTTAAATCAAATATAGAGCACTGCCATCATTCCACAATGGTAATTACCTCCTAATAATTAGAGTTAGGTACTTAGTAATAAATATCAATGATGGAATGCAAAAATGATAACTGGAGGCTTTTATAATTAAAATTGCTAATAGTGAGTCACACACAGCAACAGCTGAAAGGAAGGAAATGAAAGATGCATATATGTGGTGCTTTCAGCCACTGGATCTGTCTCTGTTGAAATAGGACACAGACAGGATATCAGAAAATATTTATGTTTCAGGAAAATAAACAGCCAGCTGTGGAAGAGTGGTACCTCTCCTTCCTCCAGTGAAGCATGTATCCATCTGATTAATGTGGCTGCACTTCCCCTTCAGCTGAAGTTCTTATCCATACAAGAGAAGAATGCATCTGTAATGTAAAAATTATTTACCTCTTGGCTAGATAAAAGATTGGGATCTGTCTGTGGTGAGAAGAATTATTACTTACTCTTCATCTAGATTTTCCCCTATCCTTGAATTTCCTGAGTTGCAGTTACAGGTCAGTGCTGTCACAATCACGCTATAAGTGCGTCAATGTCATGTAGGTGTGTACCCTTTCCTGGTAACATCTCACTTTTTCCTCATCTTCTGAAGGTATTGCAAGGAAAAATACCTGAAGGGTTATTTAGCCCCAGTTTACTCAATATTAAAGTCAAATACATACATAAGGAAGATGAAATTTTCTTCCATTTTATGAAGAGGGTGCCGAGATCCGGTGAATTTACTACAGGCAGTTCAGTAACTTGTAATTTTTGTCTTGCACTTAAAGTTGTGAACAGCACAGAATTAACTTAAATATGACAAGCTTTTTTTTCTGGCTGAAGTCCCTACTGTTTCAAATTGTATATAAATTTCCATAGAGAATGGGTGTGAAATGTTTTCATTTGGTTGTGACAGAACTTTTATAGCAATTAGCACCATTCATGCCTTCTTTGTGCTAACAGAAAAGATTAAAGCAGGTTGGAGACAAGGAAATGTCACAACTAAATACTGTATATTTTGGTTTTCATTTTGTATTCTGGCTGTATGGACCAGAAGATTTTCATTAAATCCGAACAGTATCACCAGTTTTATACTGGTGCAATTTTATGAGTTAATAAGGCTACTCTAAATTTGCTTTTAGCTCAGAATATGCTCTCTAATCTCTCTTTCCTCAAGATCAAAATCGGACAGTATAGCTGTTTACAGAAAAGGTTTTCTAAGTGCTCAGAATTCTGTTTTTTTTCCTTATGCTTCTTTTCATTCTGCTTTTGGTCTCCTCTGTGTTGACTGCAAATAAATTAAAAGTTTAGCTGTGTAAACTAAGCTTTTTCTCAGAATTACATCAGTAGCTGTCACAACCCAGGCATTCTCTGCCTTCAATAGGTCCTCAGACTTTTTACCTGGGGATTTATAAGGTTGAAAGCTGTGGAAAAGTACAAACTTCTCTCTTGTGTGCCATTACCTGGAGCAGTCTTCATAGCAGCCTCAGGTCATGGAATTGTATCTGATCCATGCTCTGGGACTGACAACTTTATGCATTCTTTCTTATCATCCCTTTCTGTCCTCTCCATGCCTACTTCTTCCTCCACTTTCCTCATCTTTACTTGTTTCTCTTTCAGCTGTTTGCTCATAGTACTCTTCCTTGTAGCAAAATTTCTTCTTCTACTTGCTGTCATCACATGCACAACAGACCTTTTGATGGACATGAAAGCAGCAGGAATAACATCCTTCGTTCCTGCATCTACTTGCAAATATAGATTTTGTGTTTTCCAGAATACAGGAATTATTACCTCCCTTTCCCAATGCTGCAAATATTTTCCACCTGCATATCAGCCTCTCCCACATACTTCCTAAATAAGGCTATCTGACTAACAATGCTCTTTGTGGCCAATAACCAGTTCTGTCACTTCTAAGCAATTTATCGAATGTAGGTTGAAGAAAAGTCATCTAGACATGAGAGATCATTACATCTGTTTCTAAGGATGCATCACTAATTTTTTGTCCTGCGGGTTGTTTCAGCCTCATGTTAATATGGCTGGCTCCAAGGTACTGTGCCTGTGTGTGGGACCAACGCATCTGACCTTTCTTGCCTCATAGTCAGCAGATCACCTGTAATAGCTACATTGCTCTGTGGGGTTTTTGTACATTTGCAGTTGATTTACAGCCTCAAAGTCCTAATCCATAGAAACGTTCGGTACGGAAGTTCAGTACTGTAAGTAGAGTTTCACAGAAATTAATTTCTTTAATGCGGACAGGTTTTATTATGGCTGAAGATTTCTGAAGATTTTTTCTTGTAAGCCATTATTGTGTCTGCCTCAGGAGTACTTAAGTGGTCATAATAGATATAAACTATTATTCTGTCACGAATATAAGAGGGGTTGTGGCCTGTAAGAGGAAAGTCTAAGGTTTATTTGCTACCTAAGTAGAAAAGAATACCAGAAAGACTTGTTTGAATGAAATAACTGCTAATCTGACCAATTTAGTTTCCTTAGGTTTGAGATTTACTGTTATTACACTATATAGATAAAGGCTTTAAGGTTGTGCAAGTCTTTCTGGGAGCAAAACTTCATTCTTTGTGTTATGCTGTCTGTAACACAGATTGTGATAAATGCATACAAATTATTCAAATGTCCAAATGTTTTGCCTCCAGCAGACTCTATACAAGATTCAGGTTTTAAAATGTGTATCTTTGTCATTGCATATATTTCATTCTATAGCAGGATAGGATTAAAATGTCCTCTAAAACCTTTGCATGAGTGATTATTTGGCAGTGAAGCTTTAGGTAATCTTTTTATGAGAAGAATTCATTGACAAATCTTCAAATAATAAAGTGTTAGGTCAGAGTTAATTTGAACATTGTGCACTGAGGTGTCATTCTTTCCTTGCATTAATGTTGTCCAGAGAACACAGCCCTGCATTAAAGCAGCCTAATGATACTGAGTTGCAACCGAAGTGTTAATGGTGCTCTCCTTTGTTTTATTAAATTTCTGTTTCCTGAGGACTGCTGTGTTGAGTCTTCATTTTCCTCTACTAAGACAGTGCTGATTTTCAGCCATTCATTTCTTCTCAAACATCCAATCCCTGACTTTAAAGATATATTTGTTATGCTACTGTTTTTTTTTCCTTTTTTGTCTGTTTGCTTTTTGTACATTTCAGTAAGTTTAATGTTTATTTGCTAATTATATCTATATGTCTCTTGAACTACTTTAGAAGTTGGAAAACAGTAGCACTTTTAAATGTTTCTATTATTATTATTGTTCTACACTGGAATACATAACAATACAATATGTAGTATTCCACATAAAATCTTACATAATAAAATATGCAGTATTCTGAAATACTGTACATATATTCAGTGAAGAAAATATTTATATTTTAAAAACTCTATTTAGGTATAATATAAGAGTAAATATTTGAGAAGAACAGGCTGGGTCAGGCTAACTTCTGAACAACTGTGTAAATATATAAGTGCAATAATAAGAGGAATGGAGTTGTACTGCTTTCATCACACTGCCCGGATATGATGCTAATTTCAGGTATCCCACAGGAAAGCTTTGATCATCATTCCTTGTGCTATTCTCATGAAATCTGCATTAGAAGAGACTTAGCTGCAGGCTGATATTTGTAGCACTGGTAATGTTGCAATAGTCAAATATGCTAACCCTCTCTGAAATGAGCATTTTGGAGCAACTTCTCCAGCTGGTATTGAGTTGGTTACGTTCACAGTAATTATGTTTATGTCAGTGGATGAAGTATGTGATCTATCTCAGAGCTGTAACTAAACAGCCCCTTAATTAGTATTTTGTCACACCTCTCCTCAGGCAACGCTTGTTTTGGACTGTTATTGTTGTGCAGGATAGGAGGGTGTCACAGCTAATTTTTTAAGGAAGTTCGAGAATGTCCTATTCTCACTGCAGAGCTCTGCACCCCTTAGGACCCAACAGTGGTTTGAAAGATGTAGCTCTCTACCTTTGTTTAGCAGCTACTTCGGTAAGAATGGAGAGATTTTGCTCTGGTACTGTATTTAAAAACTAGTTAGACAGCGTTACTAGCTCTCATTGTTACTGCCATGTTAATTTTTCGGTTTTCTAAAGATTTGTGTCCTTTGGAGCAGCAGCAGGAGGACCAGGCTGAAGTGAAATGTAATGGATAACTCCATCAATAATAGTTTAGGCTTCAAAAGTAGAGGTCGATCATGTCATCTTAACTTTGATCTTAACAGAACAACGATATAGCTACACAGTAAGATGTAATACAGTCTGTTGTATTCATTGTTTTTTATTTGTTTGTCGTTTTTCTGTGAAAGTTGGAGGTTTTCTGAATGTTGCTTGTTACTCAGTTATAGACTTAGGAAACTTTATTTCAGAACTCAGCTTCGGTCAGATTGGTCTACATCTCCTAATGAATACTGTTTCAGCAGCAGATTTGGGGAGAGAACTTAACTTCAGCCAGAAAAACTCTCTGTTGTTGTCTGCTATACATGTTTAACATCAAGGAAAAGCAATTTAGCTGAAATGACCTTTGTTTTTTATTTTCTCTCTACAAAATACATATTGACCTCAGAGTATTACGTAATATAAACAATGGTTTATTGAGCAGAAGTTCATTTTATAGTCTTAACATCTACAGATCAAGGAGAAAAGAGCACATTAAAACTTATCTATTACTTTTTCTTTATTGCAGCTGTAAGTCAAGAATAATCAATGCTTTTGCTACTTTTTCTTTTCAAATTTTTCTAGATTAGATTTATTTTTTTTTTTTTTTGGTAAAATGTCTGGGTAAGAACAGGGCAGGATGAACTCCATTGTGTTCAATTTTCACATCCCATAGCAAAGCTCTGATACCAATGATATCAGTGGTGTGTGTCTTTTTGTTTGTGTATTTGTTATTTAAGAAACAAAATAAATCAGAGTGCTTCTAATAGTTAAGGAAATTCCAAAAACTTATTGCAAGAACTTCCATTTCAATATTTTAAGCTTGCTTGTACACACCTGAGAATTTGGTGCATTCTTCCATGAAAGCCATGCAAAGAGTGAATTTGATTCACTTAAATGCCTGGAAGCTAGTTTATGCAGTCAAATACAGATAATTCTGACTTGTGTTGTGCAGTACACTAGGGGAGATAATTCGCCAGTTATCCCTGAATCTAATTTATACACACAGTCAAAAAATAGAAAATAGAACATACATAATGAATTATGTCAGCAGCACTGATGAAAGTATGTAGCTGGGCATCTAGAATGCTCTGTTTTCCTCCTGTACATCTCCTTAAATCTTGGAAGTGGTTGCACGTGATCAGAATTAAATTCTGAGATTTAGTCCCCAAAATGCTGTGAGAATACATTAGTATAGGGAGTCTGGCCATTTGCATTGACTGAGTTTATTAGGATGTAGGAAAGCATAAATGATAGCTTTGCAGACAAATAGAGATGCTTCAGTGTCTCTCCTGCAAAATCAAAAAATACTCTCATAAATGTTATGTGACATGCCGGAGTACCACTAAGAGCTGTATTGTGTTTTTCTGGCTGAATCTGGCCTGCAGATGTGAAAAAGTAGAATTCTGGTCCTGCTTTGAATGTAGACTACAGCAGAGCAGTAGAAGGCAATCACTACTGATTTTGCCTGATCTGGTGCACATATGTGTTACAGAAAGGAATAACAATAGCAAAATAGTAACTTTGTGTCCTGAGCAGTTGTGGGTATAGGATGCAGTCCGCACTGGCTACAGGTGCAGTATATATCTTCTATGGATAACAAGCTAAGCTAAGCCCTAGATTTTACTACATTGTTTAAGAACCCAGCCTAAATTCCTGGTAATTTGCTGGCAAGTCTGGCTGTATTTAAGTCTGTCTTTGGGTCTTTACAGATAGACGGGGACCCTTAGAACAAGGACCAGTGAATCTGGTTGGATGCAAGGCACCAGGCTGCATGAGTGTTGCCTCTTCTCCTGTTGGAGAGCCAGGGCTGGCTCTGGGACAGACTGATGGCTGCTTTGGCCAATCAGCTACCTGAGGCAGCCACTGCACATGGGTGGAATATGGATGAAGTTTATGACTGTAGAAGGCACAGACATAGTAAAGATCTTTTGGCAAGTTAGCTCCATGTGGGCTTATTTATCTTCTACAGGAGGAGTCGTCACCTACTGCCTGTAACCATTAATGTAAACCAGCTGCTGCTTACCAACTGTACACAGCTGCCTGCATTTTGAAATTCTCCTTGTACTGAATGAACTAGAATTCTGTAGCTCATCCCCTATTTTTCTCTCAGCAATTATAAGCATGCACTAATATCAGAGTAACATCAGGAGCAGAGGGAGATTGCTGAGATTTTCTTTTCTATTCTTGACTCCACCTGTGACTCCATGTTGACTAAGATGTCCTGCACCACTCACAACACCAGAAAATTCAGAGCAAGCTTTGAGTAAACCTCAAAAAGCCTCATGGGCGTCTTTTTTCTCTCCTGAGCACCAAGCAGTACAGTAAAAAGAGAATCTTCTTCAAGAAGAGAATCTTCATCTCTCCTCTTAGGAGAATGTGTAAGAGTTTTGCTGTATTGAGCATGTCTTAAAGCAGTAAAGAAAAGAACACTAGCAATTCCTTTGAGCTGAGGAGGAAACATTAGTGTATGCTTGCAGTACAAGTTCCACAGCATCACTGCTTGAGAACTGGGATGTAAAAGCTGTTTGCTGAAGATAAATCAAATGTACTGTGTGTCTCCAAGAGGCCTCTCCATCTGTTTTTTGTGTCTTATTTATAACCTGTGATATTTGAAGTTCATTTAAGCAGATGGAGTAAGGGGCTGTTTCAGCAGCCGCATGGTATTGTTCTCTTTGTCTCTTTGTGCTTTGTTTTCTGTTTGGGAACATCCTCCAGTTGTTAGGAAATAGTTGACTTGTTTTGTGTAGTGCTATCTGACTAGTTTTGACAAATAACTGAAGAATTCCCTGCTGAGATACTGTTGTTCCACATTGCTCTCTCTTTACGTATTTTATTGTGTTGTTTTTCCCCTCCAAAGTACACTTTACATATAAATTAAAGCAATCTTGCTTGTTAGGTTTTGTTTTCCAATCTTCCATAAAAATTGTAAAGCTTGTAAATTAGCTTCTCTTTTCTTGTGTACCTCAATTCTGTTGCAGATTATTAGCTGCTATTTTGCCTTTCTATTTCCACAAAGATAACACAGCCATCCATAATTCAAAACGCAGAGTTGAGCTTAAATCACATTCCACCTTCTGCTATAATTCTCTCTTATTCCATTAAGTACATTGTCAAGTAGAAAAGTTCAGAAATAACAGTGCAACTATTACTCTGTTATTCTGAAATTAACTATGAAACTCTGGGGTATATCCTTTGATTCATGTGTGTAAGTCCTTCAAATTAAGGGCTGAGATGTTCACATCAAAGGCAAAATATGCAGTACTTCATTATGCATTTTCCATGTCTGAGTTTCAGGAATCAGTGGCTAGCAAATTTGATATCTTAACTCCAAAAGTTGTATTTCACCACAAAATCAGCAAACACTTCAATCAAATATAATCCAGGAACATTTATGATGCTCTTTAAGTAAAACAACTGTGCCCAGGTACTTCAATTAGTTAAAACATTCTTTTTGTTAAAAACATTTTTAAACCAAAGGGAATAAATAGTTGTGAGTAGCAATTCTGAAAGATCAGAGTATTCATAAGATAGGTAATTAAATACTGTGGAATAAGGAAGTCTAAACCTGCTGAGGTATTTGAGAAATCCAAAAGACTGTTTTGGTTTTGCTTGGTTGGTTTGCTTCACTTTCTCCATGTGGTATTTTCATTTATTTATCAGTTCCTGGAGATGAGGAACTGCTGAAAACAAATTCACATTTGAAGTACATCACTTAGCATATGGCTATCATGCAGCTGTGAAGAACTTGAATGCATGAATTTAGAATTTCAAAAAATAGAAGAAAAAACTGAAAAATATATTTGTTTGGTTTAATATCACTATATTTTTAGTTAATATTATGGTTTGGGAAGTACATGTGTATACTTGGCTTAACAATATTAGTATGCTCTGCTGCCCAAATGCCACTGGCTTTCTAAAGGCGTAACAGAGAAAAATGCTGCTGATTAATTTAAAAAAATCAATCTTGAAAGCTCTTTATACTGAATCGTAATCCAAAAGTTAAATTCACTGAGCATTTTGAAATAGTTGTACTTCTGAGAGAAAGTAAGGAATGAATTTGGCACCATCAGCTGTCCCCTCCTTAATGTGAAAATGGGATCTTGCAGTCACTTCTGCCACTGGAAAGTTCAGCTGATTAATTGCTCTCAAACTCCTCCTCCTCTCTTCAAGTGTGCAGAACATTCACTTTTGACTTTGGTGAGCTGAAGAAATTAGATATGTGAGTATCAAATGGGTGTTTTAGATCAGCTGAAATATTTGTTCTTTCAACTAATGGTCAACAGTTGTACTGATGATTTATTACTTCAAAAGACACAAGACCTCCCATGCTCCTTCCCCGAAAGCTTGATGTTTTGTAAAATTTTCAAATACTCTCTGTAAATCATGTGAAACATGATGTATACTCTGGTATGGTACCAAGTACTCATCTTAAATGTTTATTTGCACTGGCTTATGAAAATTTTCTTGAACACCTCCCTTACCCCTCCTCTTTTTTAAACAGAACCCTGTGTTTTCTGTTCTCTGGAATCATTTACACATGAGTCTTATGGTAATGAATGGCTTAATGTGTTCATTCAACTAAAGTCATCATCCAACATGAACAGTCCAACACGAGAAAATAGCCCAGAATCTGTCCTGGTAGAACCTCACTTCAGTTCCTGTGAGGAGTAGCTGACAATTACAGAGCTTACTGGTTAAAACATCTTGTAATTTGCCTATAGAAGCAGCACATTGTTTCCATTGTTAAGTAACAAATTTCTCTTAGACTTTCAAGCTCGTTGGTTTCCCAAGTCATTTTTTTCTTGGGTGAATTTCTAGTTTCCTAAGTAATTCCTAGTTTCCTACATATCATCACTTTTTCAAGAATTTGCCATAGTGTGCAAGTATAAAGATCATGGCATTACACCAGAGATTCAAGTAATATTTCTGCAAGACATTTTTATACTGAGGTTTTGATCATGAATTTTCCTGTTTTCATTTTGAATCACCTGAATTATCAACATCCCAATTTTCTACCAGATTAATGAAGAACTCTACACCTATGACATAATAATGAACTGATCCATGGTTAAAACCAGCCATTAGACAGAAATATAATTACATTCACTATTTCACATAATTAAATGATACATACCACAGCACTGAACTGCATTTTATTTCATTTGATGTTAGAGCTGAGCTGAACTCTTATGGCAGAGTGCATCCGCTGATAGGGATTGGGAAATCCTGACCTTTTAATATCAGATTCAGTACTGATGAGATGAACAATCCTCAGCAACTTCAGGTTATTTGAGCGTTTCAAATATATATTAGTAGAATGGAGACATTAAGGTTGCTTGCATGATTTGCAGGAATACTGTGAATGTGAGTAGTAATCATTAATCAGCATTTAGGTCTATTAATTCTTTAATTCATATTAAGGTGATATTCTTTTTCTTTAATGGCATTGAAAATTTCTCCCCTTCCTACATAAAGATGGGTGAAGGAGGCTTGCTTTTGCAGATAGCTCGTATCTTTTGTTTTGAAAAGCTCAGTATACTTGGGCTGTATCCTGAGACTTGAGGTATCGGAAGGAACCGCTGCACACAAGGGAAATAAGGGAAATAACAAAAAAAAAATAAACAAAGCAAGCAATGGACTCTTCCAGAAAGCTTTTCTTCTGATGCCGAATGTCCAGCCCTGCTAAAACTACCACCTCTGACATGGATAACTGCTCACAGAATCTCAAGTTGCCTCTATGGGCAGACCATGATGTAGAGGGGATGGAGCAGGTTGCACATGCAGATTTTCTTGATGACTTGGTAAACTGAACTTCACAGTCAGACAAGAAAATAAAGGTAGGATGTGGCTTGAGATGGAGAATTAGTTTCTGGAATAAGAGGCAGTGAGGAACAATAGCTCCCATGAAAAGAAATGGGTCCTGGTGTTCTGGGAGAGGTGATAGCAATGTTGATTTAATAGACAGAATGTTAATGAACTCTTATTTTTACCAAGGGATGGATTCCCTGAGTTGGTACTATCCCCGACACTGAGTGTGCTCAGCTGAAATGGGAGTTGATGGCAAAATGAGGAGGACTGCATTTTGAAATTGCTTCAATTTGTATAAAGTTTGGAAGTGGAAGTGAGCAGTGTGCTGATTTAAAATACCCGATTTATAAGAAATTTGATCTGGCGTTTTCAAGATGGCATTTCTCATTAATTTGACTTCATGAAATAAATAGCAAATTCTGTTTCTTCTACTTATTACTATTCCTCATTTTTGTGCTGGTAGGAATAATCATTGATGCGACTATGGAAAAGGAGAGAAATAGTGGCTGACATAAACTGTTATCATTCGGTTACGAAATTCACATTTTGAGCCACTATGTCAAAGTGCAAGAGACAAGAGGGCAAAGGAAAAAAAGAGAGACAGATCTCTGCTGGCAATCAAAGACAGACTCAGCATGGAGTTTTAAGTATGTATGCGCAAAGTCAGAAAAAAGGAGAACGGGGTACTTTTTGCTTGTCTAAATGTACTTTAGTAACTTGTTTCACAATACTGGGAAATACCAGAAAAGACTAATCCTCTAGTGAGAAGTGCTAACTTGCTAAACCAGTATTTTATCCCTCCTCCTTTCATCACCTCTGAGTCCTAAGTCTAGATAACTAGAAAAGTAGGAAAAAATACTTTCTATAGCTGGGAAGAAAATTTGAAAAATTCAAATGTATACATCAGCAGATCTGCCAAATGTGTAAGAACACCATCAATGCAAAGAATTTAGTTGTGCTGCTGATTTGGAAAAAAGTTAGGGACCTGCAGAAAGTACAGAAGATGTACCTATGTCAGCTGGCAAACTGTTGATCTGAAAGTATTCAGATAGGGGTATCCTGTGGCCTTTTTCTGTGCTCTCTGAAGAAATCCTGGTGCTTCAAAGGACTTCCTCCCTACATCTGAAATATTCATTGCATACACAATTTATGCCTTTGGTACATAAGCCAACTTACTGCGGGTGCCTTCATGGCCTCATGTTGCCATCAGCTGATGGTGCAGTTTTTACCCTTTTAGTATTTCACTAATTGCTGATGTTCTGTTTCCTTTCCCATTCCCACTGGATCATGTTTTTGAGAACTGGCTCATCAGTGTTGCCAATAGCAAAGCAAGCAAGTTATAACAGTGGTGAAGAAAGAAACAAATGGTGTATAATTCCTTACAGGTGTTTTAAATAGATCTTTCAAAAGGTACTTTTTTACTTCTCTAGTAATTGCTTTGCCTGTTTTTATCGAGTTCTGTGATGTTTTGTGCATTGAATGCATTGTTTTTTTTTTTTCTCTTCCACATTGTGACAGCAGCCTTGAAGCTGTGAGATAAGGTAATTTACAGTCTGACACTTGGAAAAATAATTGTATTAGTGCACTTTTATGCTTAATATTACTCCTTTCATGATTCATTTGTGAATTTTTCTCTCACACTCTACCCTTATCTTTCTGAGCACAGACCTTCATCATGCATACCTCATCACAAATTTCAGATTACAGATGTGGTCACATTTGAGCTCTTCTGATTAAATACTGATTTTCTTTCCTCATTTTATAAGTAACAAAACACCAGCCCATTATAATCCAAAAATACTGAGCTCGTTTTTGAAAAACCTGTCACACAGCAGGGGGGAAGGCTTGCTTTTCCAAACTCAATCTACTTTTCTAAGAAGTGATGTAAATAGTCAAGTCACTGCTCAGTGATTAAGTCAGAGAGGGTTTGCAGCAAAGCAATTTGAGTGGACATGATTTGCTGCAGAGCCAAAGTGGAAAGGAGATGCTTTAGCACCAAGCAGCATGATACAAACCAGCAAGCAGAGTCCTAGAGGGGACTATGGGACCCGTGTTAGTGCCTGCAGGGAAAGGAAAGGAGGAGATGATTTGGAATCTGCAGGATGGGTGCCTAAAACCCAGCTTGGCAGTGGGAGACACTAAAAAAAGGCCCCTGTACTTTGGGGCTTCTGTCCCTCATCTAGCCCAGCTTGGGATGTGCCTTCATCCATGTGGGCATTGCAGCCCAGAGTGCTCTCCTGTGCACTGGCCACTGGACTTTTTCAAGAGTGAAGTAGGTCTTTTCAGGTGTCAGGGGTGCAAGTGCCATTTGTTCTCCTCATTTTATGTAATAAGCTGGTGGATAAGGACAAGGAAATTTCAGATAGGTTTTCTCATAGCTATCCATTTCAAACAGAGTGTTCTATCCCTAGCCAGTGCTGGCTGATTGCTCTGCTGTTGGGAAGCTGAACTGCAAAAATTTCTGCATAGCAGAAGATCTGTGCTCTCATTAAAATAGTGTGCTTTTGACAAAGAACAAAGCAGCAACAGAAGACCAGTGCTCACCTTGCCCATGATTACAAAGCCATGTCGTCCTTTCTTCATTAACGTTTCCATTTCGCAGACAATGAGTCTTTTCTTCATTAACATTTCCATTTCGCAGACCAGCTACACCTGCAGTCGGCATTGAAGTTTACATTCCAGCGGTAGAATCAGAAACCAACACAACAGACATACAGTCTGGAGGGGATGCACAAGATGCTTTGCACCTGTCATTTCCTCCTCCCTGCAAGCCTATGAGGCTGCTAAATTTTGTGATTATTATAGAATAGGGGAGAAATGACAGAGACTTATCCCACTGGCCTACTAAGAAATCTACATACGTGGCTCCGTATTTGCACACAGATTAACCTGTAGATACAAAAACAACATCTTGATTGTTTAAATGCCTATTTATAGATGTGGCCTAAGAATCATAGAAGAATATGAAATGAAGAAAAAAATGAGTTTTGTCCTTAGTCTTGTATTTAGGCTGTTACCCTGCTTAATTCTCAGAATTTCAGATTTCACTGTACTTCTGTATCAACACCCAAGACCATTTTCATCCCATGTGTTTACTAAGAATGATTTCTTTAGCTTTATGCCTCTGTCAGAGGATAAATTTACTGCCTCAGCCTACATCTGTATGCTATGTGTCTTTCCACTTTCCATTACTACAGTGTGTAAATTGCCATCAGCCACTGTTAGCCACTTTATTTAATGCTTACAACAAAGTGGCATTTCTTTCCTAGTCCCAAGCCAATATGTTTTTCAGTCTCACACTAGCTTATTAAAGGAATATGTTGTTTCTGTTGTCCTGTCCAATTTAGCTACAGCTGCCAGCCTTAGCACCTAAAGTCAGATCCACTGCAATTATTACTTCAAATTAAGATAAATACAACTCAAAGGAGAAACTTATAATGATTTTCTCTTAGTGTTCAGTAAGATGAATTTGTTGTTATTGGAACTGGACACAATTTTTCCAGGGGAACTGTTTCCTATGAGGAAAATCTCAACGTGAATCAAATGTTCTGAAGAAATAAGCCAATTAAGACAAAGTTTTGTTGGAAATCTGCACCCCCCTTGTCTTTCCTAGAGGACTGTTTGACAGCAAGGCTCTAGGCTCTTGTTTTAGTGAGCTGTGAAGAAGAAAGGGCTGCTAGCTGGGCTTTCTGCCTTTATTCAAGATGTGCACCCATCTTGGTGTATGGACTGCCCACTTCCAAGGCTGTTACATTTGCAGGACACTGGTATCTGTCCTGTGATGCACAGGAGCAACCTCCACAGCAGCATCTAAGCTCAGAAGCTTCTGATGTAAGCTTTCTTCAGGAAAATACTTCAAAGGAAATGCTTAGGATGCTATAGTCCCAGAAACTTTCATCTCCACTCGTATCCAGAATTAAGGATATCATATTTTTAAACGACAAGGCTCTTGTTCTCTGGCTGTGGTAGTATTTCTGTGAAATCTTGTAGTGATTAAGTATGAGGATAATAAATAAATAAATTTCAGAGATATTTTGAATGCCAGTGAATCAAATTTTGAAGCATTTTTCTTGAATTTCTTTCCTCCTATTTGTGGAGAAGCGAGTTGAGAGAGATTCAGGGTAAGATCAGGCCATACATGTGGTGAGACATGATGTGTCAGGAAAGGAAGTAGTTTTGGTTCCTATTATGTTGAGGCACCTGAAGAAGAAAGTGTTCAATCATTAATTCAGAAATATAGAGGAAGAAGTGTAACTCTTCAGCTGTAGATCTTCAGTTGTAGACTTGGGCACCCACATTAATTGCATCTAACTTATTCCCTATCTCATCGTCTTGGCCAATAACAAAATCTATCAGGCCATACAGCCAGGGAAATCTTCCTGAAAGACACCAGTAAGTCCAGTTACTGTGTGCAATTAATACCCATTGTATTTTTCATACAAAAAAATTATTCAAGAAGTTCCATGTATGGAAGCTGGGAAGTATGCAAGAAAGAATGTGTGCTTTCAGTATTACTCCTTCATAGCTGCTCCTGTTTGCTTCTGGAGACAAGATGCCTGATGACATAGGCTCACAGTGAAGCCCCAGCGTTAATGATTCCTCCTTAATGCAATGTTGCTTTCGAAGATGATCTTCTTTGCTGTCATTGGGGCCTCTCCTTTGTTCCTGACAGTTTGACATGCCCCTCCTTACTGCAGCTCAGTTATGCCAAGTGCTGTTACCACAAATAACATCATTGTGCCATGTTAAAATTAAAAAAAAAAAAAAAAAGTAAACCTGGAAGGCTTGGCAGGCAATCTTGCAGAATAAATGTAAATGTCTAGGATGAGATAGAATGATTGTAGTTGACAACTGAAGTTCCTTCTTTGTGATGGCTCTGAATCAACCTGATAAACTCAACTGTAAACTAAGATGGCTAAAGGTATCTGAATTTTATAACAAATCTTGCCATTTATTGTGATTATGATTGGAAGTGGGAAAACAAGATGCTGAATCTAAGAATGGCAAAGAGATCTGATTATTCATATTCTGCTATAGCACTCTGCCATGCCAAAAATATTGCTCTTTGGTAAGAGTTACGATGAGTAAAGAGCAGTGAGTCATTGACAGTAGCTCCTAGAAAATTTAAATAAAGAGAAAACAGGCAGAATTAAAGTTCATTATTATTTTAATGTGATGAGATCATAAAATCTCATTCCTGGGCAAATGGGTCCAACATATCATCTACCTATATTTGTGCCAGGTGTTCTGCATGGAGAATAGGGCAAGGAAGACCCGACCACTCAGTGACTGCCACCCCCCTGGTTGATCTCCTAGGATCTGGATGGCCATAGAGTGCATTGTCTTACTTAGAGTTTTGGCTAGTTCATGACACTGAAGTTGGATAATGTAATGCAGTAAAAGTATTTTTCTTTTTCTTTTTTTAATTTAGACATAGCATTCCCCGGGATCTGAGGGCCATATCAAACTTATCTTTCTGCTGAGAGGAAGAAATAACTTTCCTAAGAGCAAAGAAGAGCTCTTTTAACAGTTCTCATAATTCTGTGCAATTCTGAAAGCAAAAATACCCAAAAACTCTACCAAGGGACAGCACTTGTAAGACCAGCATAAATCAGAAATGCTATTTTATTTTTGCGTTTGTTAATGAAGCAATATATATATATATGTTATATATATATATATGCTATACATATATACATAGAATTGCAGGGGTTGAAAGGGACCTCTAGAGATCGTCAAGTCCAACTGCCCTGCCAAAGCAGGTTCCCAATAGCAGGCTGCACAGCTAGGCGTCCAGATGGGTCTTGAACATTTCCAGAGAAGGAGACTCCACAACCTCGCTGGGCAGCCTGTTCCAGTGCTCTATCACCCTCACCGTAAAGTAGTTCTTGCATGTTTGTGCAGAACTTCCTATGTTTCAGTTTTTTGCCATTGTCCCTTGTTCTATCACTGCATACCACTGAGAAGAGCCAAGCCCCATCCCTTTGTCTCCCTCACTTTAGATATTTATAAACATTGATAAGATCCCACCTCAGTCTTCTCCAGGCTCAATAGACCCAGTTTACCCAGCCTTTCCTCATAAGGGAGATGCTCCAGGCCCTTTATCTTCTTTGTGGCCCTCCACTGGGCTCTTCCTTGGAGTTCCTTGTCTTTTTTGTGCTGGTGAGCCCAGAACTGGACACAGTACTATTCCAGGTGAGGCCTCACCAGGACAGAGGGGGAAGATCCCTCAACCTGCTGGCCATGCTCTTTTTAATGGACCCCAGGACAACATTGGCCCTCTTGGCCACAAAGGCACGTATCTACATGTTTTTTGAACACCCTTCTTTAACAGCCAAAGTGTAGAGGTGAATAAGATGTGTTGATCATATTAGGGACTTCCCAAAACAGAAAAGACATGCTGTAGAGGACTTGAATTCTTCCTGGCTGACTTCAGACAAGAGCCCCATCTCCTTAGGCTGCCTCTGTAAATAGTGGAAAAAAGAAGGGCTCTCCAAGGTTTGGTATACCTGTGGTCAGGACTGTCTCCTTACTACACTGATCATACAGAAACTACTCTTCTAACCCAAAGCACCTTAATAAAGTGCCTGAAGGTAGTCAGAGCAAAACTAGGCCTAAAGTAGCTCAGTTATGTGAGTGTTAAATTCAACCCATCTTGTCCAATTGGATTTATGACTAACAGTCTAGAAAGCAAATCAAAACTTCTTTATTTCTTTTTTCCAAGGTTTCCCTTAGATTTGGTGTCCAGGTGATAACAGTAAAAAGAAAAGGATGTTTTGTGTATGTGCTGCTTGGGAAATGACTTAAATCACACTGTTTTCTTATCTCCCTTTCAGAAGATATGATTGTAACAAAATTTTCGTGAGGAAAATATTATCTGTAAATTGAAACTGCAGACAGCTTTCTGTCCTCAGTTAAAATGACAGTGAGACAACAACCCTGAGTTTTCTCTGTACTATGTTCTTCACATTACTATTCAGATATTTACTTTGACTTTTGGGTTTGGAAGGGAACTTCTTGTGCTCTTCTAGTTCAACCTTTGTGCTCACGCAGGGACACCTAAGGTACGTTGCCCAGGGCCAAGTGCAGTTGAGTTTTGAATATCTTCACAGATGGAAGCTGCGCTACCTCTCTGGCCAACCTCTCCAACTGTTTGACAACCATCACAGTGAGAAAGAGTTTCTTGTGTTCAGATGGAATTTCATGTGTTTTAATTTGTGTCCATTGCCTCTTGTTCTACAGTGGGTACTGTTAAGAAGAGTTTGGCTCCATCTTCTTTACTCCCCTCATTCCTGATATTCACACACAGGCATTAACCCCTGAGCCTTCTCTTCTCCAGGCTGAACAGTCCAAGCTCTCTCTGCCTCTTTTTGCACAAAAACTGCACCAGTCCTTTAATTATCCTTTTGGCCCTGCACTGGACTCTTTCTTGTTTTTATCCTCCAACGGTAAGCTCTTGCTTCAGGCTTTCCTTCTGGTTTCAAGGTCATTGTAGTGGGGCATTGTTTGTCTGAGAAGAAGTTATCCCAAGTCCTTCATATATGCTGTCTGTTGCTTGCTTTAATTGGACACGTTTGTGACAAGCAGGAGACAAGATAGACTAGCTACTACTATACTAATAATTGCTACTGCTGTAATGCCATGTGCATTTGAAGTGGTATAAATTAGCATTGATTATAGCACAAAATGATAATGAAGAACCTGGTGAACATTCACTAAGTACAATGAGTATAGCCAGTCACAGCACATCTCTGATGCAGCTGAGTGGATTTTAGAGACTGCATTCATAAGAGAATATCGGCAAATCCCGAAGTGTCTTCGATATACGCTTTTGTTCGTTCAACCTCAATAGAGCTCTCACGTGTAATTGTGATGCACGTACTTTAAAGAAGGCTGTGCATAGAACAGGAGATAGTGGAGAATTTTCTTTTATCCTCTTGGCAAAACATATGTGAAAGATAAAGCTCTTGGATAACAAACGAACAAACACACCCACACAAGAAAACCAACAACTTAACGAAGAATGAATCCAATCTGAGATTCAATAAGACTGACTGAGCTTGGTAAAAGCAGATGTACTGCTTGTGACAGAACAATTAAAATGAACTTTGATGATATTGCATTCAAGTCTACTAAGATATCTCAAACAAATAGACTGAGATATGAGCCTGTTTTGCATTCATTTACAAATCTTACTTTATCATGGGCCTAATAACATTCAAGAAAATAGACTTCATCTTGAGACTGTGCCATTAAATCTACAAGTGTATGAGCAAATGAGACAGGAAAGTAATTAATTTTCTCCTGAAAAACAAATTATCAGAAAGTACTTTTACAGATGGACCACTTGGAAAAATGGATCACTCAGTGTTTGGGCATAAAAATATTGTCAAAGTCATAGTAATTGCTAGCAATGTGTCTGTCTGGTAGTATCAAAAGTTCATTCTATTTGTCTGAAACTTTATAAGACTTAAAGAGATGTTTGTGAAGGTTTAAGCAAATGTCACAGGCTAAATCCTGCACTGGTCCACTCTCAGAAAATGATTTTGTCTACAAGATCATGAAGTTTTGGAGAAGCACTGTTGCTTCTGTGTTAGAGAGCAGAGCTGGGTTGTGGTGCTGCTGAGCTCTGATTCTGCATATCCTCATGGTCTTTGGGAAAACCATGTGGCACATACTAAGATTCAGTACCAAAATCACAGCTAGCAAGTGACAGAAACAGTTACTCTGGCACTTGTGAATCCCATGTGGAGCCCTGTGTCAAGCTGGGGGTCCTCTACTGCAAAGAAGACACCAGCAAACTGGAGGGAGTCTGTTAAGATAGTTGGGGACTGGAGGCATTCAAGGCCAGGTTGGATGGGGCCCTGGGCAGCCTGACCTGGTGGGTGGCAACCCTACCCATGGCAGGGGGCTTGGAATTGGATGATCTTTAAGGTCTCTTCCAACCCAAGTTATTCAATGATATGATTCTATGTTCAAGGGGATACCAGAGGGTTGTCAAGCTTGGAGAAGAAAGGTGCAAACTGATTAGTCTTACACTACAAAAGGGGCTGGTGGTGATGGCATAAAGATGGCAACATCTATAGATGGCAAAAAAACATTTTTAGAGATGCACACTGAAAAAGCAAATGACATGAGTGATACAGTACAGCAAGAGAAATCCCAGCTGGATATAAACAAAAAAAAACCCTCTTCAAAACTCAGAGACTGGCTAGAACAGTCTCCTTGCAGATCCTGCAAAATTTATATCTTGGAGATTCTCCAAACTGCCCTGGATAAGGCCTTGTGCAACCTGACGTAAATTTGAAATTATCCCTGAGTAATCATGTAAAAGATTGAACTTGGTGACGTCCAGAGAGCCCCTCTGGCCTAAATTATTGCATGAATCTTTTTTTGGATGTTCAGTTGTTAATAGTATTCAACAAAAATGTAAAAAAGGTGTATCTCACTTGACTGTGGGTCTTAGGCAGTCCCGGGCTCTAAGCTCTTCATCTCCAGGCTAGAGAGACCATCTGAACAGTAAGAACATTTTCTAATACAGAAGATGACCACCAACAAATTGATTGCATGATTTCTCTACCATACTAGAGAAGATACCAAGACATCAAGCAAAATATCAGTTTTTACCATAACCCACATCTAAAATGACCTTATCCTCAGCTAGCTCGAGCATAATCAGAGGCAGAAATATAGAAGCAACTTTTAGAGGGAGCAAAGTATCTGTTGGTTCACAGCTAGATGAAGGAGTAAAAGAGAAGCAGTTCTGAAGTACACTGTCTCAAGTGATCAGGACTCACAAAGAATTGGAACAGTTCAACACAGCTTTTATGTATTTTATTTATTACTAAACCGGTCGTTTTATGTATGTGAAAGTACAGCACTGAGGTTTGTTTCATGAGGTGAAGGCAAAGAGCATAGCAAACCAGTAAACACCAGTTATTTGTTTGGCGTTTTGCTTTCATGTCTTTAGTTCATTACTCTATATCGCTGCTTGCCTGCTGCATGATTGCAGAGTGTGCCTGGGATAGGCTGAGCCAAACGTTGTGGCAGTGCACGCGGGAAGGATGAGCAGTCGTTTTTCAGATCAGAGAGAGCTGGTGGCCTCTTCTCTCCTCATCCTTTTGGAGAGAGAAAAAGATCTTGGGTGGATGAATACTAAACTGACTCTAATTGACAGACTTAGCTATTTGGGAGCTAGTATTAATCGGTGTTGGTTATATAAATATATACCATTCTAATGAGGCTGCAACATATTTCTTACTATCTTTCTTGAGGCTGAATTTCTTGGTGACTTTCAATTTCATTTCAGGCTATTTTTTATGTAGTCAATTTTCTTAGCTGTCTCTTTTGGTCACATCTGATCTGAACAGAATTTGAGAAGGTATTTCAAATAAGTATAAGCAACTTATTTTTTTATAGAATTTTTCTCTTCACAAAACATTTTAACATAATCTTGACAGGTATTTTTTACATATTTATAAAGGAAGTAATCTTCCTTTGTTCTCAGCAGAATTTGGAGAAATGATTCTTCATTTTCCGAGCTTGAAAGTAAATGTATCTCAATTTCCTTGCAACAATAGACTTCTATTAAATATTTTGCAAGCACAAATTGCAAATTCCAATAACCAATGCTTACCCGTTTTCGAAAAGGACAAAAGAAATCTGCAGAAATGTAAGCAAAACAGATATTATGAAGGAACATTTCGAACATTCATTCACAATATCTGCATATTTGTGTTTACAGAGTTCATAAATCTTGTGTTACTTTTTTTCCTCTTGAGATTTGTCCTTGTCTTGGCAGTAAACACAAACTCAACATTTCTTTGTTTAGTTTGAACATCTCTTTTTTATAAAATAAGTAATTCAAAGATTCAAAGTGAGTATAATAGCTTTCAGTTTACCTTTTCAGCACAGGCAAGTTTGTAATGACTTGAAGTAAGAATGAACAAAGGTGCTCTCATATTACACCTACACTTATACACACCTATACTTATAGCAGCCTATACTATGCCTAAATTTATACTATTCCATACCTATACCAGGCTGTTTTGTACCTTTGATTTTTTTCTCTACTTAGCTGTTCAGTGTTAAGTTCTTTGTCAAATGCAGAATTATTCAAATCTTTAAGTGATGTGCTCTTTTTCAATACAGCAAATCTTGGGTGGCCCTATTACTCCCAAGTGGTAGATGGGAAGATCTGTTACATAGTTACAGAAACTGGACTACTGAAAAAACAAAACAAGGCAAGCATATGAAGAAGTAATGATGCAGCAATTATGACCTCCTCTTACATAGGAAATTTGTGCAAAGTCTTCTTAATTGCAGGGCAATGTATTATCTCTACACAATGATGATGCAACTTGCCCACAACCTCACAAATTCTTTGGTAATATCTTAGAATTTTAAGAAGTGCTATTCATCAATCTATATTTTAATGTCATAGAAGTTTAAGTTTTCTTTAGTAATCAAACCTAATCTGTAGCATATAAGGATTAATAACTGATAGATTTAACATACTTTCTTAACAATTCCAAACAAAAAAATCCTCATATTTAAAGATTAAAGCAGTGAGTTTTTCCTAATTTTGCAAGTGCTCTTTACTATATACTCAAACAAAACCTGTTTATCTTTCTCTGATAACTGATACATACACCTTGTCATAAGCCATGCACAGTCTAGCAGTTGACTTTTTCTTTTGTTCAATTGTTCGCCCCTTTTCAGGAGTAATGAGGCTCTGTGTTTTACCTTATAAAGGAAAGATAAAATGCTGATTTTTCTATCCTGGAAAAACACAAACCCTTGTACAAACTACAATACAATTAGATATGGGATCAGTTATCTGGAACATGAATTTAATGAATATCATGTTATTAGTACTTAGGTACCCTGGCCTTATTTATGCAGATAGTACGTCCTGCCCCTAAAAGCTTGGAGGACAAGCAGAAGAACTGGAATAACTCCCGGAGCAGTGCTTGCAATGGACAGATGAGAGGGCAGTGCAGCCAGGAAGCTTCAGCTTTCTTTCACCCTGCTCCACCTGCAGCCACGTTTGCTGTTCCTCACCTAGTCCTGTGAGTGTGGTGCCCTTAACCATTTAAGATTACATTTCCTAGGGAGGTTTTTATAGCACTTTCCATTGTCCTCTATGCACAGACAATTTCTATGCATGCTTATTTTATGCCAGCCTTAAGAACTCTGCAGAAACCGAAGTCCTCTCTCAGTGCTCTCATGATATTTACTGTGCATTTTTGTTAGGTAAATACAGTTGCAACATTAGTTTCCTTGATTAGCAAGATGACTCCTTCAAGTTAGGAATGTAGAATGAACAGTAGTGTAAAAACAGAGGAAGTTAGTAACAATTTTGCTGGTAAAAATGTTAGTTTCATTGATATGCAAGCCAAGCAGAACAAGCTGTGGTAACATGAGAATTCACATTTGCTTTCTGGCATGATGCAAGTCTTTGTTCAAAACCTTGCCCTTAAGTAAAGATTCAAGTTTTCAGCTGTGCTGTGTCTTCCAAGAAGATTTACCGGACCTTTAGGATCCAATTTACTGGCATAGTTTCCCAGGAGATGACAATAGTCTACTGCATCAGCAGTCTATTCCTTCCAAAAATTTTCCTATGAAATAAAAATTCTGGGAGATCCATAGCCCTAGAAACATCAGGAGATTCCTAGCTCAGAGCTGGAAACTCTGAGAGCCTGTTTTGGGCTAGAGACTCTGAAGTCTGTATTCCTACGTGAAATTTAAAGTCTGCTTTTAAATAATCTGTTTGAAAGTAGATACTTTTTCCTCAGAATTTCTCTTCCATGGGGATCTTGAAATTCTTATCATTCCAAAGGTGAATACCATTCTTAGCATAGTTCTGGAGGTTCTTACAGACAGGAGGTTCTCACTGATGGCCAGGGTTGGTGATAACTTAGGTAATTCAAAACTCACCTGAACACTGCAATACAGTGAAGCACTGGTAAATAGAGTTAACTTTCCAGAGAACCTGCTATGTTCACACAACACTGCAGAAAGGTCTCACTGCACAGTTTCAGGAAGCCAGACTAGCCCAATTAGAGTAGCCTCATGCTTTGCCAGAGACAATAAATTCTGCTTTTGCAAAAAAGAGAACATCAAGGTGCTACAACTAATGCTATGTCTTTAGACCCACATCAGAAATCTCCATGCGATTCCACTAGGCAGTCTAGGTGTAGCCACATGATTTCTTGAAAAGAGACCAGTCTGACCAGTTAGTGAGGGTTAAACCAGTAATTGCCTGCCCTCTCTTGAATAAGCTGAACTGCCTTATGCAAGTTAGAGGTAAGTTTTACTTGATGGAATTTGCTTGTGTTTGAAAGGCTCCTCAAGGCTTTGTTAACCCTGGCCAATGCTGAGCAGATCTGCAACAGGTATTGAGAAGAGCTTACAGAGCTCCCTGTAAGGCACTAGAGCCAAGGCCAGTTCTTCCCAAGCCTTCTACATTCCTTGTTTTCACCATAAAGTTAGGAACCAGTGCCCTGCTGCAGTTCTCTGCTTTGCAGTGCTCTGGCTCTGGGATGTAAAGAGAACTTCAGGCTCTGCTACGTTCTGTCTGCTTTTCCAGCACACAGGAAAATCTACAATCATTAGAGGCTTCATGTTGCTAAAAAAATTACCTCCTCCTCTTAAGGCTATCAGGGGAAAACTGGAAAATGATCCTTCTTTAAATTTCTAATTAGGAGCTACCAAGACTTAATCATTTATCATATTCAGTTTTATCTGAATATCTGAAATGTGCATGTCTTACTTTAACTGATTACTGTAGATTTATGAAGTTTGGACTGAGGTTAATGATGAAAAATTGCTAATGTGTTTTTTACTCTTAAATTAAAGTCGTACACAAAATAAAAATCATGATGTCCTTTTCCCAAGGTAACACATGAAACAAGAACTCTGGATAGTGGGTGCCTCTTCTGGCAGGGTTTCAACAAAATATTACCCTAGCTAACTAAGATGATGGAATATAAAGGGGAAAAATGATCTTAATAATTCATCTGTAACTGCTTTTGTGAAGAGACAGAGATAAAAATAACAAATATAAATATGATATAAATACAAAAAAGGATATTATTAAAACAAATATACAGATATAAATATGAAAACTGATATAACTTATTCAGAAAGTGCTCTGTTTAAGTTTGTTTCCATGGAGCATTTTGTTCAATTGTAATTTATCTTCCAGTCTGAAGATAATAAAAAATCCAATTCACTGTTGCTAGGGGCATTATTATTTTATCTTAATTCGAAGGAAGCTTATTCTAATGCATTAAAACTTTTCTTCAAGCAAGGGAAAGCAGAGGCTAGCTCTGTAGTTACAATAGTTTTCCTACCACTGGCTCATGACACCACTTTAAAAAAAAAAAAAAAAAGAAACAAAAAAATGAAATTTATTTCAAACCACTTATTCTTTCATTTCACTGAGGTTTAAAATCTTGGCTTTACAGCAATATAGAAATCTATTTTACAGTAATATAGCATTCAATATCAGTCACAAGGTTGTAATTCATTCAGTAAGGTATTTCTGAGCTACCTGGTTAATATAAAAATCCCAAACAACCTCTGATTTTACTTCAAAACCAATCAGCCTTCTTGAATGTCATTTGCCTTTGATCAGATAAGAAGCTTGCAGAAGTAAAATTACAGTGCTTACTCAAAAAGCTAATCTCCAGTGGGCCGATTTGCCTCCGGCCCCTCCCCAGCCTGCAGCAGTAGTTTCAAGATTCATTTTTTCAGGTGGCTAATATTTCACTTGCTGTCAATTTCAATTCTCAGACCAATAAATCAAAACCACTTATTTCTTGAAATATTGAAATGCAAGAAGTTAAAAGGGAATACTTCATTTCTTGTGTAGAGAAAGAATATCGGATTTGTATAAGGGAGGTAGACAGAGGACAAAACTGCCTGTGATCACGACAAACAAAACTGGTCAAGAGCTGGTACACCAAGTCCTGTGCATCCTTAACACAGAGCATGAGCCACAGCGTTTGGGACTACCCACCTGCACAGGAAGCCCTGGAGCAGCTCCTGCTCTGCATTCAACAGCTTAACAGGTTGTAGCTGCAGGAGCTTCTTAGCGGAGCAGCCATCAGCTCCAGGGGTCCTCTGCTGCTTGACATGCACAAGCTCTCCTCTAGGTTTCAGGAACATCATTTCACTGGAATAAACTCCTCCACCTTCCAGAAAATCTCTTGGAATGGTCTTGTTTCCAACACCTTTTCTCTTACCCTGCTCTGGTCTGGATAGTTGGAGAAATGCCATCCACACAAGTTAGAGCCAACTGGACCGACTATCCGCGGAAAACACCATTTTCCGTGGCTATATGTGTATGATAAGTATAATTATGTGTATCAGGTGTGGTATAATTTAGCATGAGTGAAAATGTTTGCTCTGTATACTGGACATATCCAATTACAGCATCCGTTCTTTCAAACTGGACCTATCCAGCTCACAATTTAACTATACCAGCATGAGTACACAACACTTCTGACAGGATGAGCAGTTACCACAAATACACATCGATAAAAAAAAAAAAAAAAGAAGAATCTGGCTCTAGGTGAAAGAGGATATACAGAACTCCTCAAGAGCTGTGCCTGGGTATGCATTGTTGTAGCTTTAATGTCTAAGTAACGTCCTGTTTGTCATTTACAGGTTGTGATGGATGGAGGAAGGCTAATGAATTCAAACATTAATCATGTTTCTGAATCCTAACTTGGTTTGGTTCTTATTTCATCTGTTTGATTCCAGATGCTTTATTCTAGAGCTAGAATCTTCTTTGGAAGCCTTGCAGTTTTAAGGATTGTTCTTGCCTTAACATGCTTACCCAATCACGGATTCTCAGTCATTCACTGACTGGTCTGACAGGTCCTGGGACAAAAGCCATCTCCTGTCATCCCAGCCTGGATGCCCAGAGATGTCAAACTAAGACCTGGAAAGTCCTGGAGCATAGATGGGTGTCGGCTGAGTCCTGGAGGAAAGCGTTATATATCTCCATACTGTTCTTCGCTCTTTTCTGAGTGTCTTCCCTCTTGTGGCTCCCAAGCTAGATGGACATCTAGTCTGACCCAGTGTGGCTTCTCCTAGGTTGTTGTGGAATGCGAGCAGAAATAACATGCACTCCTCTGCACTTACCTGTAGGCAGATACTAAATAGTAGCATTTCCTGACAATAATGAAATGGGATAGAGTAACAACTCTTTCCAGTTCTAATTTTTTAATTCTCTTTTAAATCCTTCACGATTCACAGTTGCACCAAAAGGTTGCTTGGGAAGACAGTGCAGAACCACTATTCCCCCACTCTCAATTGCAAGAAACCAGAGTGCCTCAGCAGAAGCACAAACTTGGAGGGAAAACTCAGTTCCATCAAGTGTTATCATTCATAAAGATGTGGACAAGATTTCACATTTATTTCTGGATTACTCTGATAGCTCTTTTATCTGGACTAAACATTTATCAGTATGCTTTCAAACACATTTATTATTTTCCCATAAATGGCAATAGTTTATGAATTCAAGGGCAAGTACACAGCAGTCCCTCCTTACCCAGCCTTCATCCTCTGCCTCACGACGGCTGAATCATTAAAGAAATTAGTCAGGACGTTTTGCTTCTTGAGATCCGAGTAGCATCATGATCATTTTTACTAGCATGTGATCATGTGATTATAGACATCATGAGAAGTCTTTAACTCCACACTAGACACAGTATTTCACGTATAGATTTAAGTAGAGTTTTCAATCCATGACTTTTCATTTCAGGGTTTGTTTGTTTGTTTTATTAAAAGTAGAAATCGGACAAATTCTACTCTTTACTTAAGCAGTAACTGAAGAAAAAAATAACATTTTTCATTACATCTGCTCAAAGCTACAACTACTCAATTTAAAAATAAAGTAGTGTCAAAAAAAAAAGAAAAAAGACTTCAAACATAATGTATTTAGTCTTTCCTTTTGCAATTGCTCTAGGCTCAGACATGCACAACATTCAGACTAATTTGAATATAATTGAAACCTTTTTTTAGTATGTGTGTTATGAAATTTTGAGTCTCTGGAGGTGAGCAGACACCACGTGTCGCTACTTTACAATTTTGCTTCAGAGATTTGACTTACTGAGAAGTAAGCTTAATGCAAATAAAACGTCTTTCACCTCCTGGCACTTGGCAGGCATACAGAAACATAACAGGAGAGCAGAGCACCTAGAGACACTTGCTTCTCAGATCTGTGTTCAGAAAGAATAAAAAACATTTAAATTCAAGACAAACCATTTGTGACAACCCCTAAACAGTGCCTCATTTCAGAAAGTGCAAGCCTGGGAATGCAAGTGAAACTGTATGTAACTGTCAATTAAAATAATCTAATATAGATTTTCCTCATTTTTGGTGGTCGTTCCCCCCACTTTTTTTTTTTTTTTCCTGGAAAGCCAGTCTTTTTCCATTTACCTATATATTTTACAGTTCAGGACAACTGAATTTCTAGCCAACATATATTATACACCTCATGGGATGAAAAGTGATGGAGAAGGCAGTATCATTCTGGATTACCTCTCAGCCATTCATATCCACAACTGACATAAGCTAATATAACTTCACAACAAAATGAACTCTCAAACCATTTCTCAGTGAAGAGTGACTTCATATTAGAAATAAGGTATATATCGCTCCCCACTGTGGAAATCTAAAATACTGTGTCTTAGATAGTTGTATTCAGAAATGAAAACCAGTGAGTTCCTGTCCGTTTAGTCAGATCAGAAGAAAATAGAGTGATGGCAGCTTATCCAAGGTAAGTAGAAACACATGGAAAATCCTGCTTGCCCAAGCACTATGTACACTACACATTGGCTGGCTGCACCTTTGGATTTACGGGACATAAATTAGACCAGAATTTGGTCTTCATATTATTCAACATGCAGTTCTGGGAAACGATCCAAAAGAATTCAGTTCAGTAATCATGAAGGCTCAGCCATTTTGTAAGATGTAGGTTGCAGGCTGCAAAAAATATGTATCGTTAGGCAGAAAAATTGCAGTATTATTTCTTGTTGATTTTGGAGCTATGCTGAAAGCTGTAGAAAATACTCAGCTATAATACTGTGTATATTCACTGAATATGGAATATACCCCTGGGATATCAGCTCTTGATCTTGAAAGGATATGTTCCATAGGTACTAAGCTACAGTCAGCTATGTGTGGGTACCAAGCGTGTTCCAAGGCCTTCCATTTTACTGCTGCTACTTAGCCATTTTGCCAACTGAATGTCTATATGGTTATTTTAAAATATATAAACCTGAAGAGTGTATTAAACACTGTTTAGCAACACTGAGGTATTAATCTATGGTTAAAACAATTGAGGAAGTTGCACCACAGCAATCCAAGCTCTGCTTGCCTTGAATATGCAGAGTCCTACTACAGTCAAGGAAAGTTTGTCCACAGTATTGGATCGCAGCAGTGGAGAAATCAGTATGTGCCTTTTGAGCAAACCATGGATTTGCCATGAACAGATCTATTTCTGAGAGTTATTCTAGGGCACACTGTGCCTGCTTCGCTGACCTGAAATCTCAGCTGTAACTCCTTCTTCCAGGTATTCCTTTCAAGATGAAGAAGACATGTTCATGGTGGTTGATCTCTTACTTGGAGGAGACCTGCGGTACCATTTGCAGCAGAATGTCCACTTTAATGAAGGGACTGTTAAACTGTACATCTGTGAGCTGGCACTTTCCCTGGATTATTTGCAGAGATACCACATCATTCACAGGTGAGAGGGATTCACATTTGAGGGATGGGCTGTTTTGTTTTTACAGACCAAACGGATTTTATCACATATCAGATTATATTCCTGTTTATTCAGAAACTGTACTCCTTTGAAAAGTTTTCAAAAAGAAAGTTTTTGTTTTTTAAACTTTGGAAAGTTTTTCAAGGTTTTTTAAGTGTTTGCCTTCTGCCCTCAGCCATTCAGTAACTTCCTTTCCATACGCATCTTCATCATACTAACATTTACTTTATTTTTTTAATTTCATATGATAATGTATGATTTTTAAACACTAAATACAACACTAACATCCCCCTGGCTGCTTTTAATTTGATTTTAATTCTCCAGCTCCTCAACACTTCTGAACACACAAAAGTTGTAATTCAGGGCAACAACTTCACACAACAACATCAGGGAAAGGTCAGAAACCAAAGGCTGGAATGAAAAATAACTTGTTCGCTTCTAGAGTCTGCATGAAGGTCACAAGGAGGAGGAAATATGGGGAAATAAGAGAAATAGTAGAAATAAATTGGAACAGGAATAGACGGTGTATTATTCTTGCACTTCTTAGATTACAACAATCTATTATTTTTACTGCCTAACTGCTGGCAATCATAGTATTTATGTCAAAAAATGTGTCATGCATCAATGCCTGTTTGTTTTCCTTGAACAACTGAGTATTTAAGTGAAATAGTGGGGTAAATTGTTTTCTATGTTAGAACAGCATCTGTGAAATTATAAAATCCTCTATTGATCCTCTATTTTGCTCTATTTAATTTAATTCAGGATGTTTCTCCCTGATTTACACTGAATGGAAAACTAATTAGTTTTGTTAATTGCCAAAGCTGATGTGAGTTTCAGGGAGCAAGGTGAACTAAAACGTGCCATAGATCTTTCAGTGACCAGTATAAAAAATTTCTTCTAATGCATTAAAATTGATAGTCTTCATCCCATCTGCCTACCAGAGCTGCCTCATGATTTTGTAATAAAGAGCTAATAAAAAGTGTGAGCTGACTTTCTGAGGAGGGAGCATCAGAACAAAATTTCTCTAATCTGAGGTACAATGGTAGACATATCCTGTATTATTGTAACCATTCAAAACAAAAATCAAGCAAACATTGCAACAATTGTCTTGCTTGCAATTAAAATGCCTAGAAATGTTGCAAGCATTTTCTAAAATTTTGTATCTTCAGCACACTGTTTCAGTGCATTTCCATGTATTCTTCATACATTTTTCTTTATCAGCGAATAATTTAAAAGTTGGGCTCAGAATTTCAACTGACCTTTGTTTCTATGACTTGAAGGATGTTCTTGGAGAAAAATGTTGATGCGCATTTTTCTCACTCCCATTTTTTATAAGACGTTTTATGCAAATATGCTGTCAAAACATTCATTAGAGAATCTAGCTTGTAATCAAGATTTATATATTATTACAAGCCTATGACTTAAAAGTGTTCCACAGGAAAGTCTTCGAAAGGTGGTGGATATCTTGAGAGAATGAAGGGCTGAGTTTGAGTCAATGTGTCTTTCTGTAGTTTTTTTCTGACAGTGTATGCATTGCCATGGTGCAACTGTGGAATTGGGCAAGACCGCTATGTTCTTTTCTGCATTACCTTATTATGGCTGGTGTAAGGGAAAACTAGGTCACAGCCTGAATCAGTGACTGAGCACCTGGTGAAGGGTGGTGGCTGGCCTAGGGAGCACAAGCAAATTGATTGCACCTGTGCCCCCCCCATGTGACCAGAAGGACCCGGGGTGGGGCTGCCCTGGGCTCATTTAAGAGCAGCCACTGAGGGGAAAGGATCTCTCTTGTGGAATCTGGCTGCTCCCTGGAGGAAGTGTCATTGTCTTGGTTGGGGATTGCTGTTGTGTGAGTCCAAAATTTTTTGTTGCTTCTGTTTATGGCTGTTAAACTATCAAATACTTTACCTGGGATTGCTAAAAATCTATTTGAAGTAATCTTGCTCCTCTGGTTGCGTGATAGCTGGTAAACAGTTCTACTGAATTTTCTGTTCTGTGCTGGTCATAGCACAGAGTAACACCAGTGACTTCAAAACTAGTTGTTGATTTCACCCCAGCAGGTGGGAGGGGGTGGGGATCCCAGCTGGAGCTGATTGTGAGCTCCATTTGGTGGCAAGTTCCAGAGCTAAGTTTTTGCTTTCACTCTATACTGGCAGTTTTCAGAAAATCAGATGTATTAAAATACCTGGTTCTTGGCCTGTGGTGGGTCTATCTGGCTGGTGTGTTCGGACTGTTGTTTAGGGTGTGGAGGTTCTGGTTCTCCCATGCCGCTGTGCTATTGGAGAGAAACTGCCAGACCTGAGACCTGAATGTGGCTCTCCCACTTCATTGCTTGCTGCCCAAACCACCTAGCTGTGCCACAAGGAGCCTTTTGGTCCCCACATTCCTGGCAATACCCCAGATGATCTACATGTCAGTGAAGGAATTACTTCCTCAGGAACATCCTGTCACATCGTGCTGTTTCTCTGGCCTCAGCCAAAGCCTGGAGGGGTGGGCTGGTGGGGCAGTCCTTCAGCTGCCGCAAATATCTCCAGCAGGACTGGCCTCACTGGTTTAAGTTGGCAAAGGAGCTGAGCCAGCAATATTGCAGTGTGGAAACGTTGCTGTTTCTTTACTGCTGCAAACACCTAGCCTCAGTCAGAGATTAAACCAGTGAGCTGGCTGGTATTTATGCTTAGTGGAAGCAGACCTCAGCACTATCATTATGACAAAGTCCTTCTAGTCAGCATTCACATGTTAACCTACAGAACTGTATTGGATCTTTCATTTTTAAATGAGCATATTGGTAGCATAGAAAAAAATGTTTGAGTCACAGAGTCATTGAGAGAGCCCCCTGCTAAATTTTGTCTGTGCTACACAGAGTAGTTGAATGATTCATCAAATGAATCCATCGTAGGTGGATTTTCAGATCACAGTGTTACAAAAGAGCTGAATATATGATGTGTGAGTCAGGAACTTCTCAATATTTACAGATGTGTGTAAAACGTGCCGGTTTTCATTACTACTACGTCTGGCAATGTGACAGAGGGTTTCGTAGAGATTAGGCAGCAGCACCAGGAGTTTACTTGGAAAGGAGGTGGAATTGAGAGGTGCAGGAGTTATAAGACGTGTGAATGGATGTATGAGTCTCTAATTGGTGCTATGCCAATTCCCATCAGAGGTAACATGCGGTGTCTCTGTATTTTGTGTATTTTGAATGTGGCAACCATTCCTATAATAGAAATATTGTTTTTGCAGAGACATCTTTTAAATGTAAATATTGCAAAAACTACAACTATTTTACTTGTGAAAATTACCATTTTATTAATTGCATATCTGTATATAAATCCATATTTGTCATGCAACATTCTGCAAACATGGTTTTATTAGTTATGCCACAATAGCGACTGCTTCACTGTGTGTCTCTCACTTGCAGCTCTATTGTAAATATTTGCGTTTACGTAGATGTTCAGCCTGAATTATAAGCACTTAAAGAGAAAGAATGCTGTAAGTTTCAAGCTATGACCTGAAGACTATGCTGGGCAATTTTTTCACCTTAAACAACAGCCGACTTAATTTTGAGATACCTCTGTCAGTCACCGGTAACAGCTAAATCATACATATTCCCCTATAGCTCTACTATAATAATATTCTTTCCACATTTTAAAACTAAAAACCAATTCTTTAAAATCTGGATGGACAGTGCTTCTTGTGGACCCTTAGAGCCAGTATGCACAGGAAGGCTTCTGACAATTCACATGGTCTCATTTGCTCTCAAATGTTGTATCAAATCTGACATTCTTCATTAGCTGACATCAAGTTTCAAGACTGTATGACTAAACACATTCTTTCCAGCGCTGCATGTATAATACTAGTGAATAAAATATTGGACAAAAGTTTTCCTGTCAAAGGCTGAATAAACTTTTTTCAAACATGAGTAACTCAAACTTCTCCTTTCACAAATGCTTCTGTTCATATATTTCAATAAAACCACCTGCTTCCTCACTGAAGTAAGCTGCACATTCTCTTTCAGCTCTTTCTTCCAGCAGTAGCTGTGCAGTTGTCTCTCCCAGGATGCTCTTACAGCCAGAGCCTTGGCTAGGAGCAGCACAGTGGCTGCTGCCCAAGTAAGACACTCATACTGATAACACCATGTTTTCTCTTTTCAATGGGGCAAGTGTGAACTGCATTGCCCTTACAACTTTCCATCATTGTTTGGCTCCCTTAGTTTTATTTGGTCAGAAAGGAGGCTGGATGTGACAGATGTCTGGAAAGGAAATTGCAGTAACCTTCCAGCACAATTTTAGGATACTGGGTTTTGTTTGATCTGCATGGCTGGATTTTTTTTCTTCTGTTTTATTTTAATGTAAAATCATTTGTGTGCACATATGTCAATATACAACTAAAACTCTGGTTGAAGCACAGTAGGACCAGAATTGGTTCAGGTGGTGGTCTGTGCTGTGTGATTCTTGTGATCACTGCTCTTCCATCCCCACAAGTTCTGCTTCCTGATGGAGAGTACAACCAGGAGCCAGTCAAGCCCTGAAAAGCAGCTCAGGGTGGGTAGAAATTAATGGGAAAAAGTGACAAATTGAGGATTATGTGTCATTCTGCCAGGTCTTCCACTGAAGAGTAAGGGTGTCTTCGTGCTAACAGGTAGACAAGATGTGCTCTTTGTGCAGCACTGCCAGGTTGTGTTGTGGCATAGGAGATTCTGTGTTCATCGCCACTGAGTTCTTCAAGGTGTCCAGCAGTCTGGTAAAATATGATAATAGATCCAAACAATGAAAGCTTCTCTGTGTGAAGTGTAGTCTTTCACTCATGAGACTAACCGCAGAAAAACTCTTATTTAAAATGTTCTCTTCATAACACTGACCACTAGCATGTAAGCAGTAAATAAACTTTGGAAATTACTTGAAAACAGAGTTTTCACTTTGAGTTTTGCAGATGTCACAGGCATAACGATGCTGATCTGGAGTATACTGACAAGAGGACAGTTTCTTACAATTTCAGCTCATTCTTGTAGTCTAGTTCTTGCTTGTAAGCATGTGCTTACCAAATAAAGGCAGTAGGTTCTGAAGTAGGCAAAATGGGGGGGGGGGGGGGAAAAAGACCAATTGTAATGTGACTGTTGTTCATAGGTACTCCCAAGGATCATGACAGGTCAAGAGGCCTTTTCACTGAATTTTCTTCATCTATTTCCTCCATGTCTCTTCCATTATTTGTATTATGTTCTTTAAACAAGTGCAGGCCCACGTTATTTCCTAGGACAAATTGCAGGAACTGTACAATAAACTATGTAAGAGAAGCAAATTAGAAACTATCTCAAAACCAGCTTAAAAAAAATACCATACAAATACAAAGCACAGAAAATCTGCTGAGTGGTTATGAACCAGTACGGATGATAAAGACAGTGATTTACAAATTCTGTGCACAAAAGGTATTTGAATTTTAGTTAGGTCATTGAGAAAAGAATTAGATACCACTAGATACAAATATAGAGAGAACAAGCCTTTCAACTTTAGAATGGAGTTCTTTGCCTATAAGAACAAACTACTTTTACTTATCTGGCACGAGTAAAAAGAAAAGTTATTGCATATATCAGATGGCATAATGCAGACAAATGAAGTTGGTTTGAAAATCTGCTGAGATTTCAATATCCAGAGACTACATTACTAATGAAGTAAAAATATCTGTATCAGGGACCACAGAGAACACATTGAGATGCGTGATGCTCCATCGGATGATCCAGTCCCGCCACTGGCACTGATACTTTTCTATAGTGGACATACTGGGCTCTACTTTAATCGCTGAGGCAAAATAGCAGAAGGCAATGACTATGCCCTCTCTATTTTCACACCCCATAGCTAAGATATCCACCCTGCAGTCAACGGAAGATTGTTTAGTTCCCTACAGTTTAAGTGAATAAGTTTACTCTTCATCCTCTCTTTCATCTTCCTCATTACTAAGCACTTGTAACAATATTCTAACATGAAATTTTTTTGTTTAGTCTCACCTCACAAGCTTCACATCATTTAAAATGTAGTTGTCTGGTTACCGTTCATGGTGGGAAAACCTGAACTGGAGATTGGATCTGGCCAATTATCTTGCCTTTTGTGATAAATCTTCAGTGGGAAAGATGATCAAAACTGACCTCATCCTAGTTGTTTCTTTGTGCTGTATATAGCCCAAGAGAACAAGTGTCCTTGACTAAAAAACCTAAGGTTTTGTCACTGTAGTTGGTTTTTTGCTTGTTTCTCTTCTTAAGGACAGACGCCCAAATAAATGTAGATATGATGCAGAACTAGATCTGGAGGAAAAAATTATGTACAAGGTCTTCACTGAAAGTAATGCCTCCTATTTTCTTATGTTGTCCCATGACCTCAAAGGCAGATGTTGGTGGTATGGCAGTGGAGGCTGAATCTTCCTGCCAATATTCCATTTCATTTCATTGCCGTGCAACAGATGGTAGTAGAAAGGCAATCTGACAAAGTGCTGTCTGACATGCAAGCATGGATGAAGCAAGGGGGTGTTGCTGAATTCCTCCACACAGAAAAAAATTGCACCCATTGACATTCACCAATGCTTGCTGAACGTTTATGGAGACCAAACAGTGGATGTGAGCACAGTGAGGTGGTGGGGAGTGCGTTTCAGCATTGGCAACAGTGACATGGAAGATAAGCCACATTCTGGACGTTCAGGCACAGCAGTCACACCATGAAATGAAAAGCGTCTTGATCAGCTCATCTACATGCATCAGCAGATTATGGCCAGGGAACTATATACAGAGCTGAATACTGGTTTCAATGCACTGGAAATCATAGTGGCAATGTTGGAACATCACAAAGTTTGCGCCAGTTGGGTTGCACAATCAGTCATACAGAAACAGAAAGAACACCATGTCATATGCAAGTTGTCAGGACCTTTTGAACCAATACAAGGCTGAGTGACAGTTTCCTGAATTGTATCATTACCAGTGACAAGATGTGATGTCACCACTACAAGCCAGAGTCAAAACAGCAGTCCATGGAGTGGTGACGTGAATTCCTCATTGAAGAAAGATGCAGCCCTCAACACATAAAGTGATGTGCGCTGTCTTTTGGCATGGGAAAGGGCCAATCTTCCTGCATTTCCTGGAACCCAGACAAACCATCAACTCTGACTGCTACATTGCAATGCTGACTAAACTAAAGGCTTGAACTTCCAGAGTCAGGCCAGAGAAGAAGACAGTCTTTCTCTTGAAACAGAATAACACCAGGCCCAATACTAGTTTGAAGACCATGGAGCACATTGAAAGTCTTGGCTGGACTGTCCTATCACATCCACCGTATAGCCTGGATTTGGTGCCTTCTGATTTCCATCTTTTTGGGCTGATGAAAGATGGCAAATAGGAAGAAATGAATGGCTGGAAATGAATAGGAGGAGTTACTTTCAGAGCAATCTACATATTAATGCTGAGTATCATTCTTAATAATTCTTCTATAACTCAGCTAAAAATAATTTCAAATAATTTTATGAGTTCTAATTTTTACATATTAGATGTTTTTCTGAATCTTTTCTCACCTTACCGCCATTTATCTGCAACCAATACAGTAAACACGAATAATCTTATTTAAAAAAAAAAAAATTCTAAAATCCTAATGCCATCACTAGAGTATTGTGAACTCCTGCACGTCTGACTTGCTCTTATTATTTATAGTTTCAGACTTACTGCTAGAAATCTCAGCTCCCTTGGAGACAGCATTTCCAGGGACCAATGAAGTATTCGGCGCTTTATACTGTTCATAGCTAAGTAGACAGGAAAACTGTTAAGTACAAATGACAACGTCAGGTGAGTGGAAGAGAGCCAATAAATGTTTTTTGGGACTACTCAAGGCCACCAGCCCTTTTCATGCTTCCTAATGGTTCTGAAGTGACTTATGATTCAGAAACCATTGGAAGAAAGCAGAATCATAAGTAGTAAGTAGTGGTGGACAGGCAGCTCCAGACAGCACTGAGAAGCTTTCACACCAGCAGAATTCAGTCCTGCTGAATTTTTCATTCTGAAGTAATTTCACCTCTAAGAGCGCACGGAAACTGAGGGCCAGGGAAATCCAGACTTACTGTCATGTCGGGAACCTCCTGACATACAAATGAAAATGGGCAATAAAAAGCTACCAGGGAATTACCTTGCTGTAGAGCTTGCTGCTGCAGTTAAGTGTGATAATCAGCATCCTGAAGATGTCTGCAGGTCTGCTGCTGCCTGGGCCCGGCACAATCTTTTCTGTGCAGTGTGCTCAAAGAGAACCCGTAAAGTTCGTTTGCCAGTTCCATGCTCTGCATTTCCCATTTGCCAGTCACTGTGACATGGAGTATATTGTTGTGTTGGCTTTTTCATACATGTCTGTCTGCAAGAGGGCTTTCACAAAGCCCACCTACACATTAGTTCTGGGATTAAGACTTTCCTATTAATTGTTTCCTAGTTTCTGCAGACTGCACACCCTTCTAAACCAACTGCCACCATCTGCCTATGTTACTGTTTTTCCTCTCCTGGGTTTCTTTAGCAATTTTTTTTTATTAAACTTTAAGGAAGAGAAGTATTCTGCAGGACATATATGTATTAAAATACTATACATGTTCTTCATAGCCACAGTTTATCACTCGATGGGTAATGAAATTAAATGATTTCCTTCCTTCCTTCCCTCTGTCCTCAGTATTAAAATTCTGAGCATGAATCAATTTCATAGATCCAAATGCTGAAGTAGGAGACGCTGACAGAATTGAAGCAGAGCTCTATATTCAAAGTAGTCTCAGGTCTTCATCCACAAATATTAGCTGGTTTATGCTAGTTTTCTGCTTTAGGATAGCTAAAGTGATTTTCGTATAAGCGTCTGCTTGCAACTCCTGTGTACTACTAGCAAGGGTCACTGTGTTGATAGCCTATTGATGTTTTAATTACAAATATAATAATCATGAGTACTAATAACTACATTTAAATAACTTTGACTATACAAAATGATTAGGTAATTCTACGTGTTCATCACAGCATCCACAGTATTAATTGCTCTGCTTGGTATAACCTGGTTTCGTGGTCCCCTGCCCCCGTCCTAGGGCAGTGCTGCTTCCTTGGTCTCCCTGCTCCACTGATAAGGCTCTTCTTATCAGTGAGATCAAATTAGTGATGAATTGATGCCTTAATAAAGGGAATGACGCCTCAGGAGAAAAAAGCAGTCACCTCTGATACAATATTGATTCTTTCTCCAAAATGTTTGGTGTCAGTTTCATACTAAAAGCATCCTGATATGTTTGATATTAGTGGCTTGGAAATTTTGTGACATCAGTGCTGTACACAGGTACATTCTGTCCATTCAAATGCAGATTTGCGTGCAATACACTTGAGATTTTTTTTTTCTGTATCCAGTGAAGACATTTAAAATCTTTGATTAAAGTATGAAGATGGAGAGAGAGAGAGATTATGAAAAATGAAGGCTGTAAACTTCAGGCTGAGCAAAGTACAAACTGATAGAAACAGATGGATGATTGCTTCTTTCTGCTATTTTGGCTGTAATGGCTGTATCATTTCTTCAGCTTGGATGAGCAATACACAGAGTATTCTTGCATTCTCTTGGAGATTTCCTTATAGTGTAAGTTACGTTTTAATATATGGCAAAATAACAAAACATACAAATGGCAAAAAGTGAACATTTACATTAATTCTTCATGACTGAAGTAGTCTTTTATCTCAGGAAATGAGAAGGTTGTTTGTGGTGCGATAGGAAACATTTCACTAAAGGATGTTGCCAGTGTAATCTTCTTTCTTCCCTCAGAAATTCATTCAGGGGCTTTCAGCAAAACTTTGATATACCAGGTGAAATGTGGTCTCAATTGCACAATTTCTTACTAAACAGATACATGGAAGGCTGAGAGAGAGAGTTATAACACTGATCATCTGCTAAGAGTATCCTCTTTCAAAACAACTGGTAAGCAGAGCATGTAATTAAGATCCAGATTACCAAGAGTTTTGTTCTGCTTGCCTTAACTTTTTTGTCTTGCATTTCTTCTCTACATACTTTATGGGAGCTTCTCAAGGCAGTTATCTGGAGGTTATTTCAAACATCTCTATATCGTCTGTGAATTTCTGTTCTAACTTCCCTGTATAGCTTTTACAGCAGCTCAAGCCTCTGATGCTGTGACAGTCCTACCAATGAGACTCTGTTTTCCCCAAACGTGTGTACGCTAATCCCCAGGGGAATTTCCTATTGACCCTATGGGAACAATTACATTTTCCTTTGGCAAAGCAGGCAAGACGAGCTGTGATTCAGCAGCCATGGTGCTGTTGCATATGCAGAACTGCCTCCAGAAGGGAAAGACCTTAAAATATGGGAGTGAACTGGGGCCTTGTAAGTTGGGAACAACAGTTGATAGCCAGTACACTTTTAATGAACCAAAATTTATTAAATTACATTCTGTTCAATTTGGTCATTCTGTAGACTGTGATCAAAATCATCTTTAGGCAGACAAACAAGAATGAGAAACCATGTCTCTCCAGTGGCTACCATTTTTTGTTCACTCATTTATTTGTTTATCTTGGTATGCATGTGAAACTTCAACACAGTTCTGGATGCAGGATGAGGAGTTGCTTTCTAGTCTAGTGATAAAAACAACGCAAGACTCCAGCTTCTCTATTTTTTCACTCACAGTGGCTATTCAGCATCTAATTACATTAGTCTTTACATTTAATTGAGTTGTATTTCATATTCCATGCTTTTTTTTGTCTTGAAGGTTTAAAAAGGAGCACAGGTGCTTCAGAAAGTAGGTTTCTTAGAAAAGAAATATGGCCCCTCTTCCTATATACAGATATTGTCTCTATTCCACTGCTAGATTTAGTTCAGATTATAAGTATTTAGAGGTTCAAAGCATAATTTTCTCTAGTTTTCTTCAGGTGTTAAACCTTGTTAATTTTTAGAAAAAAACAGCACTGCTTGAAGTCTTGTCTTTCTCTGTAGTTGTTATCATTCAATGTCAAATGATATGCAATGCAACTGGAATGATAAAAGGCCTCATGAATGATAAAAAAAAAAAAAACACTACAAGAAAAATAACAGAGCAGGTGGTATCAATTTTTTTAACAATGTCAGAAAAACAAACTGTTCAGACAGTTCTGCTTTAAGGTCTGATCTTCTGGCCCACGAGCTCACAGTAAAAATGGCTGAGTTTTCAACTGTCTACTCCTCGGAGAGACAATAGAAAGGAAAAAAACAAAATTGGAGGTAACATAGATGGACTTGAGGGCACCAAGGCAAAAACAGATGTCATGTCCCTGTTCAAGATCTTGAGGAAATTGCTCAGGAATAACCAGGGAGGGGATAGGGAAGCGCTAATGATACATCTTGGCAAGAGACAAAAGCAATCCGGAGGTGTTTCCAGAGAGTAGTTAAAAGTGGAATGTATCAACGGAAACTCCTGCATTAAGTGTGGGGATGGCCAGAGAGGCTGGGAGCGCCAAGGAAGAAACTGGGGAATGCAGAGCATGGAGTAGGGTGTGGGCAAAGGAAACATGCTGGGTAGAGGGACAGAACTTGAAACTCCAACTACAGAGTGAACAGGGAGACTGGAGAATGTGAGAGAGACACAAGGAAATGGGGGGATGTGTAACAGGCAAAGTTGGCAATACACTTTGCTCTCTTAAGTTGCTACAAAAATTAAGAGATGGTTAAAATTCTTTAACATAATGGCCTGATGTTTTTACTCAATGTATTTTAGTGGTATGCTTTGAATTCCAGTTGATAAACAATAATTAACTTACTGTTAATAATAACAATTACTAATATAGTCACTTAGCAAGACGTGCTGAGGTGAAAACCTATTGACAGAAAGCTGCATTTCTCAGATTTCATGCTAATTAAATGTATTAGTTATCTAGAGTTCTGCCTTTAAAATCTACAGGGACTTGCAGTTTGCCTCTTAATTTGAGATGCTGTAGAATTTTCCCTTGATGGTGCTCCTTCAACTCTCTCCTGCAAACCAACCCTCCACCACAGAAATTCTCTACAGACAGACACTGATGCAGACACATACACTTACATATGTATGGAGAGTTGAAAACTAATTAAAGTACCATCTTTTCTTCCCCTGAGTCCCAGAGTACCTCCACTGCTGAAACTAAGAATTATGAGCATATAGGCAAGGATGTCTATTTCCATTCAAGTCTTTCATCCAATCATTATTATTTAAAGTTTACTTTTGTATGAAACAGTGTCAAAAACATATAGCATAGGAGATCTAAAGCCGAGGAATTGAATTATTATGCCTTAGTTGTCTAGATTTCTGAACACATACATGAAGCTAGTGTAACTCTAATTAGTGAGAAGAATGGTTGTGCTCAGTCACTGCCTACTATTCCCTCTTAAATTCTGAATTACAAGTTTCCTTCTATCAGACAAGATTTTACCTCATGGAGATGAAATATGGCTTCAGCTGTTTAAGAGCAGTTCTCTGTGGCAGTGCCAGGTCCCCCAGATGCTGCAGATGGCTGGGCTTGTGATGGCCACCTGTCTGGAAAGGAGTGAGGAACCCACAGGCTCCTTCCTCACCTTCCTCAGACATCTGTCTCTTACCCACATCCTGAGAGAAGGCCATGCAGAGCCTCAGAGGTTTTCATTCCACAAACGTTTTATTTGATGGCATTGGGTAAGAAAATTCTTAACCGTACATACTATTTTAGCTATGGCTCAATTCATCATGTGTGGAAGATTGCACTCTTCGTGGTGTGAGATGACGTCAAACGAGACAATGAGCCTCAGAAGTGTGACTCCTGCAAGAAGCTTAAGTACCTGCCTGTGCTTCTGTGATAACATGTTACAATAATTTGACTCGAACATCCCTAGTTGTTTTCATAATCCTGTGCTGTTTTAAAAACTTATGTTTTAAAAACTTATTCCTCAGTTTGCCAAGATCTAAATGTAGGGCTCTATATTTATGTTGGCTGTCTGAGCGAGTGGATACTTAGTCAACGCAGCCTGCGTAATCTAAAAAGATATTCAGCTCATCCAAAAATAGATATTTACTCATCTGAATCTTTACACTGCAGTGGTCATATTGTCTAGACAGCCATTCACTAAAAATGGAAATGTAACCACCTAATTCACAATAGAAACTAATTCAAATGTCTTAATTTGAGTTGCATCCAATCTCGATTTTCAATTGAATAAGTGGCAAGACAAACCCTTGTAATAGTTTCACTGCTAAGCATTACTGTAACAGCAGTTTATCTGCAAACAGCAGTTTATCTGCAGAGTCTTGTCTAAAAACAACTTCACATCACAGTATTCTTGCCTAGTGATCTTAACTATGATGATGCTACTACTGTCTGTGAACTCAAGTAATATTGCAGATCATTTGTTCCTTGTCTAGATTCATCAAGGAGGCTCGGAATAATTAGCTGTTTGATTCCAAGCAACGTGTTGTTGACATCTCTTAGAACAGAATGGCTTCTTAAATTGGTGGTGTATTTGAATAATTGTATTCTGTCCAGTCTCATCTATCCTAAACAGCACTCTTCGGGAATATGCGTATTTGTTGTTGTGGAAGTTTGTAGGTGTTCCTTCTTAGAAACATCCAAAGCTATTCTTAGAAGTAACGTATTATATTTACACGTAGGATAGATGTATATTATGCTAGAGGCAGAAAAGTGTCATGAAACCTGTGCTTAAATTGTTATATTCGTTGGGGGGAGGAAATGCAGCATAAAATCCCGTATTTACCCTTCTGCTTCATAGAATGAATCCATCTGTTGGTGTACGTCACAAGAAGACCTTCCAGTTCAGGTAGTAGCAGGTCAAGTTTTCTAATCATTTACTGAGTATGATTTTCTTTTCAGGCACCTTCCAGCCTGTGCTATTGCAGCTCACTTTTACATATATTAAATTTATAAAAGCACTTAGAATGGGAAGCATGCAAAGGATGTCAGCACTCACTTGAGAGTGGAATGTATTCAGCCTCCTCTCTGTGTATCTCCTTGTTGTGTGTATCACAGGGTCTGAGACACTCAACTTGATGAATAAAGGTCCACATGCTTGTGTCACGTCACAGGCACAACCCAGGAGGAAATGATGGTAATAGTGAGTGTGATGGGGAATCTGACACTCATGCCAGCATTTGGGGTTTCAGATCAGGAAGAACAAGATAGCATCACTTGCAGATGAATGGTTGTTTTCTGCTTGCCATTCTACAGCCCTTCTCCCTGCTACGTTTTACTGCTGAAACTCAGAGAAGCAGAAAATGGGCTTGATGGGATGTTTCACTGCCACATTAAAGGGATGACTGCACAGGCAGTTGCTGACAACTGGAAATCTCAGGATCTTCCTTGGCCTGCATGTTAAGTCCTCCATGCTGTAATGTATTTAATTACCAGGCATGTTGGCTGTAATCTGTGTAGTCTGCACTGCACTCTGATATGCATGAGGGAAACAATTAAATAATGTGTTATTATTTGTGTGCGTAATGTCGTTCCAACAAGTTTCTGTAAACTTTTATATACAGATTTTTGTTGTGGTTTAACCCAACAGACAGCTAAGCACCACACAGCTGTTTTCTCACTCCCTCCCGAGGGGAGAATCAGAAAAGGTAGAACTCATGGGCTGAGGTAGAAGCGGCTTAATAGGACAGAAAAGAAAGGGAAAATAATAATGATAAAAGAATATATAAAACAAGTGTTTCACAGCACAATTGCTCATTGCCTGATGCCCATCCGGTCCCCAAGCAACTTCAGCCTCCCTTACCTGGCCAACTCCCCTTCTTTCATTGTTCAGCATAATGCCCCATGGCATGGGATATCTCTTCGGCTTGTTTGGGACAGCTGTCCTGGTTCTTTCCCCACGGTTCTTGTGCACCCTCCAGCCCCCTCGCTGGCAGGGCAGTATGAGGAGCTGAAATGTCCTTGGCTCTGTGCAGCACTGCTCAGCAACAGCTATGTTATCAACAGTATTCTCATCCTAAATCCAAAATACAACGCTGTACCAGCTACTAGGAAGAAAATCAGCTCTATTACAGCAGAAAGCAGGACAATGTTAACAGAGCTTTTAAGGCAAATTTTAGAGATATACAATAATTATACACTGTGATTTGTGGGTCATTCAGGAATAATCCCTTAAGAACGTGTGTTTGGAGCTCTCTATACTTTCTGTCTAAATTTGTATGACAAGCTGAGCAAACTATGGGAGATTTGACATATCTGAATGTTTCTATTCTATATTTCATGCAGTGAAAAATGATGGAGCAGCTGTATGAAATTCAGCTATTGTAAAATGCCACAATTTCCACTGTGGGCTTTACAACAGATAAAGGCAACTGTGCTTATAAGCAACAATGTTCTCCTGATTTGTCTTTAGGCAGAGGACAAATATCATCAAATCCTTCTCATTCATTCTCGCATGTGATTTTCTGCCTGTGTGAGTTGGAAGAGGGCCTGTGTCTTTTACTGCAAGGGATCTGATACTTGTGCTACTGCTGGCAGAGTGCTGGCTGAGCACGTTCTCCCCCTCACTCCTAGTCAAAGCTCTCACATGGTATCTCTGAGGAAAGAAGCATCCCCACTGCAATGTATATATTTTTCTGATGGACCAGATAATTCTTTCCAAATGCCACCCTCCACTTAATGTCTAATGAGTCGTGCACTTCCCACAATTATCAGAGATGTTACCTGCTCTTGAAAGCTGATTCACACGTAGGGGTATGACCCTTGTACTCATGCACAAAATGTCTCAGCAATGCTTGAAGAAACAGAAAATATGAGAGCTATTTTCAGTGAGAATATCAACAAATTATTGCTATGTGGTTATTCTTCATGACTCCTCCATGCACACTAGAGAAGCGTTTGACTAAAAATGTTTGCTTTGAAATGTGGTGATGGTTTGGCATCACCTTGGTGTTGACTGTTGTTCAAGATTCCTCACGGAGACACCCAAAAATCCAAGTGCTCTAAACATGAGTCACATTGAGTGTTAGCTCTAGAAAATGGTTCTAGCAAAGAAAGTGGTACATCTGTCATTACTTTGGGTCCTGCAGGAAAAATGAAAGCTAGCCACTGAATTGCCTGCAAGTCATTTGGGCTGGGTAGAGCTCACTTAGAAAAGAGCCTCTGTATCCACAGTACAAATCCTGGGTATCACAGAAGGGGTTTTGTAATGTAAAAGCTCAGTTTGTATAGCCACAGTGGTACTTCTCTTAATTATAACATGCAATATAAACAAGTCAAGCTATAGGTTCATATTTTCCCGTAGTCAAACCTTTATAGCCTTTATAGCATATAAGAATCTTCATCTATTCTTGCAATTGCAGATCATATTGGATCTTCAGGAAGAACAATGTAACAATATTCTGTATTTAATATTTCTATTATTTTAATCTGGTATCTGTGCAAATTCAGGAGCCAAATCTGGCCAAAGACTGCTTATCTGTCTGTATGTACCCAGAAAAGTGAAAGGCTCAGTATACAATTCCTGTTCTTAAAAAGGCAATATTCTTCAACCCATGATAACAGTATCTATTAGAACCATTTATCTGAGCCATACTTGACAAAGACCACTGGATGTACAGGCAAATGTAGATATCATTACTGCCACCTATTGTTACAAGCAGAGAATTGAAAAAAATTTCATAATTGCATTTTCCAAATGGAAATATAATTGGAAAATAGCAAGATTTTTCCAGTTGAAGTATTTGTAAAATAGCATGTTTTTTTCTTCTTTACTAGTTTTATTTTCAGAGCTATTGAAAAAAAAAAAAGCTATTATAAGCGCTAAGAAAATTAAAGATCTTAATGGACACTTGGTAAATTTAGCACTAAACCAAAAATGAATGATTGGTACCATAAGAGTAACTTATTTCCATGCATATGACAATCCCAAACCTGCAACCAGGTGTCTGTGCTCTCTTTAGAGCTACATCGGGGAAGGTAAGGTCCTCACAGTCCTTCACTAGTGAGAGTCTTTTCACTTATTCTGTGATAATTACTACAGCAATTATATCTTGTATATGCATCAGAAAACAGTCTTGTTGCCAAACAGAAGAAAAAAGCTCTAAAATGTGATAATGGGCTGGGTGATAGGATTCTGATTAGTGTCATATGAATGGATGCTACCAGATAATTAATTGGAAGTAGTTATGGATTTTTTTCGTGTGTTAAAGCCTTGGGAGTGGGAATTGTAGAGAAAATAAAAGATTTCAAATAACACAGAAGAATTTAAAAAGGAAAGTCCAATAAAAAATGGTTTATTTTTACAGGTCCTACTGAATTTTGGGCACTTACATTTCACAAGTAATGTGTCACAGATTGTATAAGAACAAAATTAAATATTTCTGGTTGTTGATAAATGTATTATTTGAGGCTGATTGCATAGAATCTTGGCGAAGTTTTTTCAGTTTTATGGAATACTTTTTAAATCTTGAAAACTTTACTGTTTTTTTTTTTACCATGGAAATTCATATAATTCTAATAATTTTTAGATTAAGAAGTTGCTTTAGTGCGTACTATGAACATGCAATTGAAGTATCGTACAAGAATTAAAACACACTGATAAATGATAGTTCCTTACAAATTGTAATGTTTGTTAGTCTCAGTCTTTTCTCCAGGAAAGGAGGAGTTAACCTTTTCAAGACATCGGATGCTTCTCTATTCATATCCATATTCATATATTTTTAAAATATTGAACAGCAACAAACAGAAGAAAACAATCTTTTACTGGAGTTTGATGTTTCTGAAACCATATCTGGTAAATCACTGCAAAACTATAAATTTGTCTCCGTGTCTTTCTTGCAGTCTGAAATGCAGATTTTTAAGAATTTTTTTTCTGGGATGGAGATAGGGCTGAATAAACAAGTTCCATTGGATAGAATTTAGACCAATTACTATTTTAGGTATTTTAGGCTTTTGATATCTCAGACTAGAACAGGACACTGTAAGCAATGCCCTTTGACATTGCAATTCCTCCGTGTATAACAGGCTCCAGAAAGTTCATATGGAAATGGCAGAGTTCATTGAGTGAATTATTGTACTCTCTGATTCTCAAGATAAATTAATGCATGCACATCTTCGTGCTGAATAGCAATTTATTTTGCTTTCAAGCAGAATTAGTGAATCTCAACTGTGCAAGAATTTTCTCCCTACTCAAGTAAGAAGCAACTGAAAAAGGTGCATTTGTTATAAATAGTGCTGCATGGCTTTTGCTGAGCTAAATACCCTGCCTCTGTAACTTGCCTCTGGCTGTCAGTGAATTAGCCCAACTTAAACTAGATAAAGTTCAGGACTTTGAGATTTCAGTGTCTCAGTTTCTTGTTTCTGCATTCCACACCTGTAACCAGCAGTAGTTTTTAGGAGAAAGCGTTTCTTCATTCCTGTTTTGTTCAGACACAATGCCCTGTGAAAGTCTACTTCTGAACTTAAGTATTCTGGTGCCTTTGGTGTCAGTCATGGCACCTTGTGGAAGTACACCCAGATTCATACAAACAAACAGCTACAAGATGCTTTTTCTTCCCAGATCTATCATAATCTAATACCACATGTTCTCAGCTAATTTCCCATTGTGCTGGAATCTTTAATTTCCAAAATCACAGTAAATCACAGAGTCAAGTCATGGCATGGTATTCATGTGAGCAGGAACAGAAGGTTCTGAAGGTCTTTTTATGAAAGGACAGTACACAGCAGCAATTACTGGTGAGAACTAAGCGAGGGGTATGTGAACTGGCAATCAGAGGTCTGTAGCAGTTAAAAGTCTTTAACTCCCATCTGTGTGATAGGAAGAAACAGCATATAACTCTCAGGTTCTTAATTATTTTAGTGCCATTGAGAATTTCTTGAAAATAGGAAGGCTGTTGGTCAGAAGCAAAAAACTAACAAGTGAGTGATGAGGTCTTGACAAAAGGAAGAGAGGATGCAGCAGACTTCATTAAGGCTATTTTTTGAACAAGCACACTGTGTTAGTACTCTTCACATCAATTATCATTGAATCATAGAATTACAGAATATCTTGAGTTGGAAGGGACCTACAAGGATCATTGAGTCATCATCCTGGCTCCACAGAGGACTACCCAAAAACTAAATCATATTTCTGAGAGCATTGTCCAAATGCTCCTTGAACTTCAGCAGCATGAGGCTGTGACCACTGCCCTGGGGGGCCTGTTCTGTGCCCACCACCCTCTGGGGAAGAACCTTTTCCTAATCCCCAACCTGACTCTCCCCTGGCACTCCATGCAGTTCCCTCGGGACCTGTTGCTAACCTTGTAGAAGCAAAGCCATGAGAACAAATTTGCTCCCCTATCTGCACAGTGCCCAGTAAATATCCTTCATTCAAAGCTTCAACAAATTTCCCTAACAATGTATCTTTATATAGGCACTCACTTTCTTTACTAACTGTATATATTGGATATGTTTATTATTTCTGTATCTGAATATCAAATAGGAAGGAAATGAAACTCTTGTCTGTGAAAATCAGAATTTGTTTAGTTTTCTTCCTGTAATTGGGAGAAGCCCCTTTATATTATATTGACAAGATTATCTTCAGTGCTCTCATATAAAGATAAGTCTCATGTGAACTTGGATATTCCATAGCTGAAACTTATTTTCCAATTCATTGCCATTTTTGTGGCTGTTAAGAACCCTTCTACAGCTAATATCAATCTTAATGAAAATTGTCCAGAACTACTCACATCATATCAGTTTATATGGCAGCTACATCTTTTTGATTCAATGTGAAACATTGGTGTGACTAACTGAACATTTAAAAAAAAGTAAGTAAAATAAAGGGCTCTGTTCAGGTATAGTCTGTAGTATATAAATGGGTTATGAGCAAATACTCGAACAATTTAGGGTTCTGAGATTATTGGAATTTCCCCTGCTTGACTTCAGATTGTTATTCAGAAGCTTTGGGTTTTTTACTGTATTTTTTAATGATAGCAGCCGTCTTCTGAAATTTAATGCTTACAGTTAATAATGCAAACTACAAATCTCTGTATAACATTCCCTATATCCAAGAGTACAACTAATGCTCACTTTCAGTCATGGCTGTTGGGCATATTTTGACAAAGCATAGACCAGCAGGGTTGCAAAAGAGGATAGTAAAGGTCATTGTAGCTTAAAAACTAGTTAATGTGACTTTCTGTTATCTTAACACAATTTTCTCTTTCCTAGTGAAAACAGTAACTTCAAATGCCTATTTCTGCATAAAGAGAAAAGACATTAATATAAGAAATGAGCTGTATAATTAAGAAAATAGAAAGGCTTACCTAAACATTTACTTTTTTTTCAAAGTTTATCTTATAAAACAGACTGTTAGACTGTTAGCACTAAAGAGAAAAGAAGGAAAACAGCACAAAAACTGTTAGGGATTGAACAACATCCACTGAAGCCAATGTAATCCTTCCATTGATTTCATGGGCCTTTGTCTGAATCTTGCTTCTTTTGTATCCTTATGAGAACATAAAATACTTATAATTTAATTTCTTTGTTGGATACTTTGACGTGATCTCTAGGAAAAAATTCTTAGCATTCTGCAGGGACGTAAGCTGCCTTAACTGTAAGTCAGTGAACTCGTCGATATACGTATAAATTTGGACACACTGCATCCAGACTGAGGTGAGCATCTCTTGTGACCCACAGAGTTTTGTTATCAGGCTATAGGCATTCACACTGCCCCTGGAGGGAGAATCATAAGGGGGTGAGGTAGTTTCTAGGAAACTACTCAGCTGCTGCCCCAAACCTGAAGGTCAGAGAAAGCCCTCTTTCCTCCCTGGAGAACTTCCCTACAGATATAGGATCATAGGAAACATTTGGGTTGGAATGAACCTCAGGGGATTTCTAGCTAACTTTCTGCACAAAGCATGATGGGGTACGAGATCAGACCAGGCTTTCCAGGGCTTTATGTAGCAGTGTCGGGCAGCAACTGCACAACCTCTCTGGGCAGCCTGTTCCACTGCGTGGCTGCCCTCGCAGTGATAGTGTAGAGGAACTGTTAGGTCAGGGCCTGAACAGATGGTTGAGCTCCTGGTGAAGGGGTGTGGTTTGCCCAGCGAGCACAGGCAAACTGTTCACACCTGTGTTCCCCTGTGACCAGAAGGGGTGAGCCTGAGGTGGAGGTGCCCCAGGCTTAGATAAGGGTCAGCTGGGCAAAGCACAGATCAGACAGGATGAGATCAGGAGTTTGGAAAAAAGCAGCAGCGGCAGGATGAGATTGGGAAGCACAAGAGGAAGGAGCTGAAGGGAGCGGGAGGTGATGTGGAGCAGAGCCCCCAGCTCCAGATGAGATAAAGGGCGTAGTCAGATGAAGAACTGGCATTGTCATAAGAGTTGGGACTTTTTCCTGCTACAGATAGTTTTTCCGTTTTTTTTCTTTTTTTTTTCTTTTTAATATATCCAGCCTGAACATCTCATGTTTTATCTTATACCTGTTTTTTGTTTGCTAGTTTTTGTCTTTTAAATAAAAGTGTGTCTTCTGTCTGTCCAAGTGAAAGCAGCTAAGAGTGTCTTTTAAAAATCTAAGAATTCATTTCAGGGGTCTGTACACAATTGAGTTTTCTCTGTAAGTTATCTTTGGTTACTGTTGGAACCTCAACATTACACATTCAGAGAAAACCAATCATCATTAAGAAGTGTAAATACTTCTAATGAGTCTAGTTGTTGCTGTGGGATTTTGGAAGATAAGGAGAATGCAAATGTGATAGTACGTTAAATTCTGTTCTGAGCAAGAAAGGTAGAGAACGAAATGCATCAGTCATAAAGGTGAAAGGATGTACTTTTGAATTTTTACTGATACCAAATAAAGGTTTAGGTGTTATTACATGTTAATTCAGACCCGTCCAATGCTGTTAAAGATGAAATAACTGCTCTGATAAAATTAAAGCAGCCTAAACTGGGAAGGAACAACTGATCCTTTGTTGGAGACAAAATAACAGAAAGTCTTTTGATAAAATAAAGAGAAAATATAGTCAGAAGCAGGAAATCACAATTTTTTAAATGGCAGAATCAAAGCCAATAGTGGTTGTGTGTTTGCTGCTAATATAAAAGCGGAATAGAACGAATGGGCAGTGTTAGTTTTTTCAGTTCCCTCAGGTTTCAGAACAAGAATAGACCTTGCATTTGCCATTATTATTGATGTGCTTCAAAAAGACAACAGGAAGCTAGTATCTGAACTTTGCTGCAGAGGTGCTTTCCTGAATCAATTAGATTAATCTTAGCTGAAGGAACTCTAGCTGGTAGCTCTGCTACTCACATTGATGGCTGAATCTTTGTTTAAGCCTCCTAAACACTTTTATGCAATTTTGTCGTGTAGTAATCAACTTGAGTTTAAATCTCAGTTGTATAAATAAAATCTTGTTTGTTTAGTTCACTTCATTTTTATGAAATATGAACCTTGCTTTCATGTTCTAAAAGCAAATAGAAAAGCTCTATTGACCATTTAGACACTGTTTACATTTGATATGCCTGTTGCATCACATCTTACAGGTCTCCTCCATTAACCAAACAAGTCTAATCTATTTGTTTACTACCAGCAATTTTTAAACTGGTGTTGTTGAACCTTCCAAGGTCTTTTCTTCTCTGGCAGTTTTCTTTCAATTGTTATGAAATTAAGGACCTAACGTTGTTTTAGATTGCAGTATATTTTTCAATATTTCCTTGGGGGAACTGGGTAATTCATGGTTGATTTCACCAACCACGAGCCTTTCACTTCTAGATTGTTTGAAGTCCAAGGAAGATTAACAGAGATCAAAAGTGACAATGTCCTGGTTGTGACTTCATAGCAGCATATATGAAACCTTTTTGAAGATTGCGCTGAATTTCAAGCTTCAGAGTAAACAGCATCACCACATGCTTTGCAATTTTCTTTTTAATGACTATTTGATCTATGCAAGGGACAAAATATGTGGCCTCTGGTTTTCAGGGTGACTAGTCCTTAGGAGAAGTTCAAATCATTCCCTTCCATAATGTCTACTCTTCATTTTGTCTGCCACTGGCAATATAATCATCTGGTTTTCTCACTCTTACTGAGGTTTCTCAGACTCATCTTCAGATGAAATAATGTTTTTTCTTTTGTTTTGTTTTTGCTACTTCACTCAGCTAATTAATATTGTGTTACTCTTCTGATGAACTGCAAAGCATTTGAATTTTAACCTTATTTCATGCTGGACATGGGCTATTTATTCTTACTATTTTCTTCATGAGTATTCAAGCTCCAAGACAAATTTGAACATGTGGGAGCTCTGACTGGCTTCCAACTGCACTATGCCAAAGACATGCTGCATATCGCATCTATAGACTCTTTCCAGGTCCCTTTTATATGAACTTTATATGTCCCTTTCATGAACTTTCTTGTAGCCAAAAAGAAAAAGAACAGTGAACAATTAGATATGTTATGTTCCATAGACTCACAAGCTAATTTAGGTTGGAAGGGACCTCCAGAGTCCTCTAGTCCACAGCTCTGCACAAAGCAGGCTCAGCTGTAAGATCAGAACAGGTTGCTTGGCTTTTATTTAGTCAGGACTTGAAAACCACCAAGGAAAGAAACTGTGCGACCTTTCCAATTCTGAATTTAGAGAATTGTTTCTACCACACTTAGTAATACCAGAAAGGAACATGGATGGAAGCAGTGATTAAAATTGAAAATGCTTGAACCTTAGTCCTTTATAATCATCATAAGCCTGGCATATGCAGTGAACACGAGCTGAGCAACACTCAAGGTTTTCCTCCATACAGAAGTAATGTCTTTGGGAGGTGAATGTCCACTTGGTCTAGATACAGGAGAAGATTCAAATAGATTATTAATCCCTCTTTATTAATTGGAAAATACATGAAACACCTTTTTTATGCACTTTCATCCTTCAGGCAGCTTTATTTGACATTTCTAGCTAGGTGATCGAAGAAATGTTTTCATGGGCAATAGCAACAAATGGAAATTGAATCTTTTTTTTTTTTGCAACCTTTTTCCCATTTGTTTTCAACTCTGAGTTTTTGGGCCATCTGTTGTATTAGTTATACCTTGTCCTGTCAGTGAGTGAAGACTGAAGGTGTCTACTTTGTTTCTATGTTTCTCTGAACTTTCTGTGTATAAAAAGAGTTGGTGTAGCACCAGTGCAGACTGAGAAAGTTGTGGTTATGAAATCGGTGTTAAGGACAGCTCTACTGTCAGTGAATGGTTTGAAGGCAGCCCAGGGCTCTTACAAATCTATAACCTGAGTTAGTCTGCTATTTGCGAAAGTCCTTAGTTTTCTCTCCTTAGTTTTCTCTTATGAGCTAGTTCAAGATAATTGGAACATGAAGTGAATATTTCAGTTCATATATTTTCAGGAAAACCCTGTAGTTAAGGCACTGAATTTCACTTCCTACTTGTGCGTGTTTGAACATGTTTGCTAAAGGGAAAAATGTTTTCTGAAAACTTGATGTGTAGTCAAAACAGAATTTCACTTATTTAGCATTTTTGAATTTCAACTGCTTAACTGAAGTGTTTTTATCTTTTAAATCTACCTCTACATAAACAGCCTTTTCACTATTTAAATGAATGTAACCAGAGTATTTATTCAAAGTAACTAGCTATCTTTCGGATAACACCACAAGCCTTCCTTTCTGAATATATCCAGTAACTATAACCGTAGTGCTGTTACACTTGCCATGTCTTCACATTGACTCTATTTAATCTTCCCCACTGACCACCCAAAGGTATCAAAGGTGCAAAGCCGTGGCAGTGGGCTCACACCTCTACTGTCTGTGAAGCTTTCAACAAGCTGCCTCTAGAGTGGTGATCTACTAGTGCCCTGCAGTAAACTGGGGGTAACTACATAACAGTTTGTTACTGGAAGGCACACTCTTCACTGTTAATCTGTGCTTTGCTTTCTCTCTTGTCATGTGAATGTATGCAGCTCCAGGCACATGATCTGAAGACAGAAGCATCTTATACTTTGGGGGGAAAAACATACTTAGGAAATTTGTTCCCCTTCTGGTTTAAGTTAGCCCATGACATTTATTTGCTGTAAAATCAGTTCAAAATAGTTTGAGATCGGAGACATGGTTATGAGTCTATCGAGTTGCTTCGGGGACAGATGAGTCTATCAAGTTGTCTCTGCAAGTCAATACACTGTGCTGTACCTGTCCCTAGCTGCAGTCCTTCCTCAGGGCAAAGTGAGCAAAGTCAGTGGTGGAAAAGATCCCTCAGGTAGGACAGGCTCTATGGTCTGTGTGCATTTGTATCAAGTATGAATTACTGCCTGAGTTAGTCATAGAAAGACAAGCACAGATCTAATTTTACTGCTTGACTTTCTGAACATTGCAGATACAACTGCATGTAGAATATATTTGATGCTATATGCATGTTATAGGCAATCTGCGACAAAAGAAGCAAATAGAGTTATAGGTGATCGGTTAAGAAAGTTTTATTCCAAATTGAGTAAGATAGCAAGGTTAGCAAAGACAGCGCTGGGTGGCCGGGGAGTCACGCTCCTTCAACAGCTCGCAAATGTGTTTCTCAAGGCAGGAATTTTTATACAGTCTTAGTTTCCGCATATGTTGTCCTTCTGTTATCATATAAGGGTACTTGTTTTTCTGTCGCTTCTCCTTCTCATCCTCGTGATGCTGGTGGTGTGATGTCGGTTGTGATAGCGGGAGCGGGGGAGCCGACGAGCACCAGTTGCACAACAATAACTGTCTTGATTTGATAAGCAAAGCAGTATCGGTCTAATATTTGTCCATCACAATGCAGTTGTCAAGTGTATTTATCAATGTCTTTTCTGGTGACAATAAAAATACATAGTCTATGTAATGGTGCAAAACTGTCATAGATATTCAAACTCTTCTTTAAAAAAAAAAAAAAGAGGCACGGGCTTGTACTAAGGAATCCCTGGGAGCTGCATTGCCATAGACATTGACAGTAGCTCATAAAGCTGAATATTTCCTTTTCCTCATTTTTATTCTCAGTGAAGTACTAGTGATCTTACCATTCCAATTCTAATTTTTTATTTTCTTAATTTGTTGAAAACAGTTTGAAGAATGAAAGTATTTCTGATATTAGAAAGCCACAGAAAGGCACGAATGTACGTTGTTGTGACTTCTATTTTTTTACCAATGTGAAAAGTGCAGAGTCATATTGTGCTTGTTAAATCTGGTAAAGATGATGTTTAAAATATTTAATTCAACAGTCAGAACTACAATGTGTTTATTTCCATTGAAAATCATTGGTATATTTTCAGGACCATGTCTTTCACAATTTCCGCGACTTACGGATGTTACGGAACTAACAACAGAGACTATTCAACATGAAATCACAATTCAAGCTCTTATCAGAAAATAGTTATCAAAAACTAGAGATTAATTTGTTACTAGCAAATATGTTCAATACCAGATGAACAGTAGCTTTTCTGAAAACTCTGAAATCTCATCAGCTGAGGGATTTCATATAAAAAGAAACATAGAAAAATGTATAACATTTCCTATGCTAATTTAACCAAAAATAAGTCTTATAAGAAAGATATTCAAACCTACAGTCAGCCAGTATCTCACAACTTCAGCCATGTGAAATCAGGAGAAGGAGAGGTTCTGGTGTGGTAAACAATGTGCCAAGAGACTGCAAGGAAGAGGAAAGAGACTGGTCAGAAATTAGAGGTTTGTAGTTAACGTAGACTCTAGTAGAGACTTCCTCTTAAATCAAAACTCCTCCTGAATCAAACAACTATAGATAGCCTGTAAGCTATGCAGAAGAAAAGCAGTTTTTCACGCTGAAATATTGGTATAATTTTAAATTTCCATTCCAGATGGTAATTCATAGTGAGATCTTTTTCCTTACACAGACACACACACACATCTTACATGGTCTCCAATTATGCAGGAAGTGATTCAAAACAATTCCTTATTTATCCAATGTTTCCCAGCTGCTGCTACAAAAACTGTAAACATAATCTTGGTGTACTTCACAATTTCATATGACTCTCAGGAAAGGCTAAGAAGTCTGGAATTCAGAGTACTAAGCTGCAAATCAACTTCTTTTGTCAATGGAAGTGTTAAGTTTGTGCGATGACTGAAGTCATGTCATGCAAGAAATATACATAATATATACAGTTGCTATTGCTATCTTATTCCTGTATGACATTTTCTTTAGAAATCATTCCATATTTAAAAAAAAAAAAAAAAAAACAAACAACTCTGATGTGACATTATCCTTCTGCAACGCTTCTTCTCTTTATTCCATTTATGGACAAACTGGACAAAATTTCTTAGTGAAGTCTAAGTATATAAAAGTGCATATTTCAGTGAGGACACGATTTATTGAGAAACATTTAAATCAGAATAATCAAGTCATTCTTTGGCTGAGATAAAATGAACAGATCTTTGGAATTCTTTTGCAGGCTCATTTGCCAGATTATTTTGTCAGCTTGCAATGCCTTGTCTTCTGAAATCAGTGGAGTATTTAGCCCAAGGGGCAAATATTTTACTCAAGGCGGATCAATGCATCTCCCCCTCTGGCAATGCTCACTGTTCTGGTTTCAGCAGGCAGGCCTGGAAACCCCACACAGCCTTTCGCTCACCCCCCCCCCTCCTCCCAGCTGGGATGGGGGAGAGAATCGAGAAATAAGGTAGAACTCGGGGGTTGAGATAAAAACTATTTACTAACAGAAAGAAGAAAATAGAGTACAATAACAGTAATGATAATTATATACAAAACAAGTGATTGTACAAAGCAATCGCTCACTGACCGCGACCGATGCTCAGCCAATCCCCAAGCAAACGGGCCCTCCCCGCTCACTTCCCTTCCTTATATTACATGATGTCATATGGTATGGAATATCCCTTTGGTCAGTTTGGGTCAGCTGCCCCATTCTTGTCCCCTCCTAGCTCCCTGCGCCCCCCCCCAGCCTCTTTACTCTCCTGGCAGAGACATACAAATGTCCTTGGTTCTGTTCAGCGCTGCCGGGTGTTATCAGCCATGTTTTCTTTCTAGAACCAAAACACAGCTTTGTAGCAGACACTGAGAGAAAGTTTCAGTTAGAAACTAAGACACTCACCAAGAACTCTGCTTCAAAAGTGCATTAGTGGCAAGCTGCGAGTGGCAGTGCCACATACTGGTCCCACATCACTCTCACCAAGCTATCGGGTGAGCCAAGCCAGGCTGGTAAAAGGAAGAGATGAGTTTCACCCAGAACTGCTTCACACTGATAATGAGGATGCAAGCCCAAGAGAGAGTGTAAGAATGCCCAGAAGCGTTGAGGAAAAGCTGTCTTCATCACTCTTGACAGCAGTATGAATGTAGGCCAACTTAAAATGATCCTGAAAGTGTGGCTTTCTAGGGCGGTGCCTTTTCATTTCCCAAGAACATCAGAGTTCAGCTGATGTTTTAGTACATCATAATCCCTGCCCTTCCTTAGCCCTACTCCTTTCCCCAGCATGCTGATTGCAGTTATAGACAGCCAAGTGAGGATTCAAGGGCTAAAAGGGGGGCTGCTAGACCCACCCAGGTAGTATAAGGCATCTAGCAGGACTCTGCAATGTGCGAGTGATCATGCATGTGAGCATGGAGGATTAGCAGGGTCTGGCAGAAAGGAGAGGCCAGTGATGTTTCCAATTAACTGATTTCTTGTGTCTGTAATATGCAGAGTCCCTGAGGCAATCAGGCACCTCCGAGATGCAAATCTTCTATTTCTCTGTTCCCACTACATTGAAGAATAAAGTACATTATCTTGAAAACCAAATCCATGTCAACACTAACCGTATAAAAACAAAAACACATGAAATGGAAACCTAGAGAACATCTTTAGTATGCAAGTTTTCAGGGCAGTAAAAAGATGTAGATAAAAATCACTTACCTTTGTCCATTATATGGTTTTCATTAGTTTTATTGAAGTGTCTTGGTCCTCACAACCAGATGGGAAAAGTTTTTAAATTACAGATCTTCTTTTGCTGTGAAATGTAATGCATATATTTCCTTATTTTACAGGGATATCAAGCCTGACAACATATTACTGGATGAGCACGGTAAGTAAATACTGACAGCTCTCTCAGATATCTCTAATTTTTGACCTCTCTGTGACATGATGGCTCATGCTTTTTGAGTCAGCCTGAGTTGTTGGATCTCAATCTAAATGTGGATATTCCCTGCACATCCCCCTGTCCATCTTGGGGATTTTGCAATGTTCCTTCGTATTGGAAAGAAAAAAAATCACAGAATCACAGAATTGTAGGAATTGGAAGGGACCTCAAGAGATCATTGAGTCCAACCCCCCTACCAAAGCAGGTTCCCTACAGCAGGTCACACAGGTGGGCTTCCAGATGGGTCTTGAATATCTCCAGAGAAGGAGACTCCACAACATCCCTGGGCAGCCTGTTCTAGCGCTCTGCCGCCCTCACCATGAAGAAGTTCTTACACATATTTGTGTGGAACTTCCTATGTTCGTGCTGATCTGACACTTGAAAGACCTGAATATGAAGGAATTTAATATGAATGGAGATCATGAGGGACACCTGTCAAAAAGAAGTTAATATTTTAATAACATGATTAATGTAAGTCACTATAATCGCTATTTAGGGATGTTCCAATAGAACAGTACTAAGCATTTATTTTCTCTTCTGAAGTCCTGAGGGACTAGGGAACTTCATATAGGTATCTGAAATTATTTTCCTAAATTTAGATCTGAAATTTGGAAATTCACCTCTAAAGTCCCTGTAAAATTTTTGTGGTTCTACTTATAGTTCTGTCTCAAAGGACGTTTAAAAATGTCTAGACAACATAATCAGCTTTGAATTTTCAACACTATTTCCATCGTCTCAAGCAAAAAAGTTGTGGAGTGAAAAAAAAAATCTGAGTTTTTTGAATGAAAGCCATACACATGCAGAGAATATATGAAGCGTTTTGCTGAAATGTTGTATATCTTTTTATAACTACATAGCAAGGATATTAGGAAAATACAAATAAAAGAAAGCTTTGACCTTATCAGTTAGAAGTACAAGATGAAGACAAAATGGAAAATTGTGTGTTTGCAGCTGTGGATAAGTCTTGTTTTGCTTTGTACACCTCAGAAATTGATTAAGAGCAGTTAATCTCTAAAAAAATATAGACTTGAAATGATGTCGAAGTTACCATTATTTTTCAAAATCTATTGCAGAGCTGCTGGGTATACATGTTAAAGTTGATTAAGGAAGTAACATTTAAAACAGCTGGGATTTGTCCCAGGGAATACTGAATCCAATAAAGCTAAATAATATTTGAATTTGAAACCATCTAGGACTTCAGGAACTTAGCGTTTCAGACTTATAAGTGTTAATGTTCCCTAGACACTAATATCAGCAGATAAGCATGAAATAGAAATCTCTTGTCTTTGAGTCCTGGGTGAATTAAAGATGGCAAAGGCAGCACAAACTGACTGTGGGAGTGTTGTCTCTCTGACTGACAGCCTTTGAAGTACTGTTACCCTTATCTCTCCTTGCATCAAGGATACCTTGCATCAATTATAGCACAAAATCAGCCTCTTGGAAGAGCTTTCCTACAGGAGCCCAAGTATTATAGAGAAGAAGCTGCACTAGGTTCAGCGGTATGCTGCGGAATTATTTTTTTAGTGACTACAAGATACTCAGCAACAGAATTATCTATAGACAGCTTGGAAATTTTGGGATGGCTAGCCCCTTTTCTGTGAAGCAGCATGGTGCTGCTCCCTCACAGCACACCTGCAGACAAGTGATGAAATAACCATGCTTCTGTAGACTTGCAGATAGACCTTGGTCAGCAGAATTAGTCAGCTCACAGTTCCTTATATGAGAATCTCAACTCTCATTTGATAATTAACAACAAAGCTGAAAAACGAAGGCAACGAGCAATCTTAGCCTTCAAACCAAAAACAGGATAAAAAAATCCTTTACCCATAAATTCAATAATTTGAGCCCAGATTGCTGACTCCTGAACAACATAACTGGCAGCATTGGCATTGTATGAAGTTGTCTGGGATACATGGAGTCTCCACTGGAGATGTATGCGGTGTGTCTGTGTTAGAGATTGTCCTCACCATATCCACAGACAATATTCAGGGACAGTATCTTGTTTAACTCTCTGATGTTGATAAACAAACGGAGTGTTCTGAGCATAACTCTTTAACCTGAAAGTATCTACACTTTGAAAATGTATTTGAAACTTGTGTGTGCCTACACAACCATTAAACAGCCTACCCCCTTGAAGCACACAGCCTTTCTGAACCCACCGGCAGCAGGACCATCGGGCTTCTAACAGTCTCCTGATGATGAACATCAGGCTGCCAAGTCATGCCAAGTTCATCTGGATACAAGCTGACACTCTTGTGCATAGTATGGATGAATTCAAAGAGTTGTTCTTTAAACAGTTCATAGGGCAAACCAGATCTTAAAGCCTTAGCCGGGAGCTGACTAGAGGAATGCAGTTCTTGAAACAACTGCCATTGAGATACTTTCCACTTTAAATACATGTATTGATGTAGGTGAAACCTGTGCAATCAGGCTTGAAAAAGCCACTTCGCAGAGAGCCAGAAAAAATTTGTTCATTTGACTTTCCTTCTTCTCCACTCTTCATCTTATTATCAGATGGAGCCATGCAGCCAGGAGAATTAAGCAATAAGCTCTTCCTCTGGGATACCTGAGTTTATTTAGGTTCTGCTGAACATGCAGTGCATTGCTCTGCTTCATACACCTTAACAGCTAAACCCGGGCAGTGCTGACGTGCTGCTCAGTCCAGTATTGTACCCGGTACTGAGAAGGGAGCCAGGGCACTGGGTGTGGGTTTGGTGGTCTGTTGTTGTTCAAAGTAACGTCCAGAAAGGGAGATGAAGTACAACACCTGAAGCTCAGATGGGAAAATGTCCCCATGGACTGAAATTTTGGAAACAGTGTAAAATAGCCAGCATTGAAACATTTTTACTGCAGAAATAGCTACCTTTCTTCTTACAAGCAATGGCTGCTGTGAAAATGTTGTAGAGGCTGATTAGAAGAACTCGTATAGAAAATTGGGGTCTACTTGTCTCTTGACATTACTCACACTAGGAATTAAAATCTTTTTTAAAAAATACAAGGCCCTGAGCTCAAAGGAGTTGAAACTGCTGAACAGTGTTTGCAGCCAGGCAGAGCTCTGTCTCACCATCCCTCCAGCCTTCTGTCAGCCAGAACTGCAGCAGGGGGTACATTCCCCATCACCTCCTGCTCTGGCTGCATCCCACGGTTTCTTCCCCATTGCTCCCTGCTCCAGCTCCATCTCAGACACAGCCTCTGTCTTTCCCCCGTCTCTCACCAAGTGCTATTTGCAGTCCTCACAGCAGCACAACCACCCTCCTGCCCACAGGACACCTTGCTTGTCCTCCATAACAAATAATTACCAGTCCTCTAAGCAACCAGCAAAGGCTGTCTACAGGCAGCCCACAGGCCATAGAAGAGCAAAGGTGTATTTTTTTTTTTTTCCCAAAAGTACAGACATAGCTTTGCTGTGGGGTGCTGTGAGCATAGGAGCAGAGTATTGCTGCTCTATCAGCAGCAGCACGCAGAGGAGCTCTGCATAACCTGTTTGCTCTTCATCTTGCGGAAAGGCACTTATAACAAAACACATCAACAGCAATATATAACTCCTTACGTGTGTGCTATTTTAGTTTTGTTAAACGAAAAGAAATCTAATGAAAGGGAGACAAAACAGTGTACTGCAGGAGAGGCAATTTTCCTTGCAAATCAACTGTTTGGATCAGTCTGAATGGATACTATGTGGTTGGTAGGTGTTTCGCAACGGGCTATCATTCTGGCACTCTAATAGGAAGAATCATTTACAATGTTGTCATTTAAATGACAGAACTTTATATTTATCTGTCAAAAAAAAAAAAAAAAGTATTTGTCTGCCGAGATCCCTGCAGCTTTTCATTCTACAGTGCACATGGAATTACCTAAAACATTACTGCCATGAGGTGGCTATGTATGGCTCAATTATCTTTTTCAAGAAGCCTTCTGCCATCACGTTCTATTGCAGAAATAAACTGCAGACATGCTCCTCACCAGCCATGAACGCAGCTGCCATTTTGGAACCTGATGGCAAGCCAGGCTGTGCACACTAATTGATGTGATGGGAAACAACACCCTCCACCCTTTATGAAGTGATTACTTGCATCTGCTCACAGTTTTTGGGATGTCTTTTGGGCAGGGTGTCTTACAAGAAAATGATCACTGAAATGGAAGCATTTTATAAGAAAACTGCAAAAAGCATACAAATCACTTCATCAAATACTTCTATCATGTCTCCCATTTGGAGAAATAGGCTTAAGTTTAAGTTAGGTTTCAGTGGAATGTGCCTCCTTCCATTTTACTTCCAAAACCAGATCAGGTCTGGCCAAATGGGGGGACTCTGAATTTCAGTTCACATATGAGTAGCTGCAGACTTCTTGGAGGCTGGCAGGTACATTTCCTGGAGACTTTGAGCAGGATCTAGGTCAGACTGTCAAAGCAGCATAGTCGTTCACTGAGATTGCTGTTCCTGTCAGGCACTGGGGAAATGTTCAGTATCAGGACCAAAGGCAAGTCATCTGTTACACTTTTTTCATCTTTGGCAGCAAACATAACTTCCGTCACTCAATAATTGCATTGTGCCCAGAGCCCACTCCACATTGTGGACTGAATGAGTTTGAGATCCTGATTAAAAAAAGGAAGAGGAAGCCATCATTCCAGACTCTAAAGATAAGATGTCTTTATCCTGACTCGAGTGCACAGCTAGGCCGGGGAAGGGAGCACCTTTCCATGTACTCCATCTTCCACCACGGCATTGCCAGGAGGAATCACAGGCACAGTAACATCTACATCACTCCACAGTAGGAAGCTAGCTCTTAAGTAGAAGATGCGGAATATACCAGCAGATTTATCGGGCTAAAAGTCTGCAGATACATTTTCATTCTGAATTTGCATTCAGTTTACCTGCCTAAGGCAAATGAAGATTAGCATCCATTGCCATGCTGTAGTGGAGCAATTTACCCTATGCTTCTCATAAACTACCCTGGGGAAAAAATAATGATGGCAGGTTTGGGCCATCCAACCTGATTATCAGAGTTTAAATCAGCTGTCTTGGTCAGGCAGCAAGTCCACGGGCTGCCTTGTGTCACATATCTTTCATCTTGTAATCTGCTGTCAAATGAGGAGTCATTTGGGACCTGCTGCTGTTACATATACACTCTTTGCCTACCATGAATCTAATTTTGTAGTTATTGTACTTTTAAAATACCCTTTTTCTTCTCAGCTCCCTTTTTGCCCTGAGGAGAATCTGAAAAAGCCAGGCTGATTGTAACCTGAAATGGATGTGATGGCAGACAGGTGTCACGAGTGCCTGAGATTGTGAGAGATGGCTCTAGTTAGAGATAAGGTGAGGTAGAGTTCACACATCACTCCAAGAAATTCAGTGCTGCTTCTCTTCGTTACTTCTCTGAAAAGACACTTGCTGTCCTTGGTGCTTTCAGAAGAAGGAGGTTCAGGGGTAATCAGCATGCAAGCAAATAGTGGATACAACCATAAGGAAAAGAAGCATGATATTATTTTGCTGTCATTGTGGCTTTTTTTTTAGCTATGAGCGACATAACTATAACAGTAAATCATAAATCTTAAAAAATTGTCTCTTAAACATTGAATAAAGCAAGGAATATTTGTGTGATGTGCTATTTTGACTTCTGTTTTTGCTTTGTGTAATTGCAGGACATGTTCATATCACTGACTTTAACATTGCAACCATAGTGAAAGGCTCAGAAAAGGCTTCTTCTATGGCTGGCACAAAACCCTATATGGGTAAGTTTTCAAGACAATTACAAAAATGTAAGAATATTCACACAATAATGTTGACTGATTGTATATTAAAAGAATTTTAAGTTGTAAAAGCATGTAACAAATGTGATTGACTTCTTTTTTTGATAGTGTTTGTTAGCAATAGAAAATATCAGAGATGAAGGAATTGGAAAGGAATTTGGTCTCTACAGTGCTTTTAGTCAGGGTCTGCTTGGTTCTGTAAAGCAAATTCAGGAGAGGCTCAGCTGTGTTATTTCCTGCAAAGCCCCACAGCTGGAGACAAGAATATATGATTACGTTTGCACTGCTGTGGCTGTGATCTACCAGAGAATGTGTAATGTCAGTGGAAAAGTGTCTAGGCACATCCTTAATTGCATTGCTATGTTGAATTCCTCAAAAATTTTGTCTGTTTAATTAGAGTCCTAGAAAACTAACCACTTAAGCACTTGCCGTATGTTGTTGATGGACATTAAATATGTTTTAATCTTGTGCTTTAAATGCATAGATGGAAGGCTGGGAGAGTAAAATGCAGTTCACCTGTCTTCATGTGTCTAAAAATTATGCATCATGGATAATAATTCAAACTTCACCTGAAGTTGAAGGGCAGAAGGCATCTCCTGGAGGTCATTTGTCCCACCAATTTGTCTGCTAGTTTCCTCAAATAGGAATAGTGCATTTTGTCCAACCTGTGGCTTCCTACTCATCTGCTGTTTTAATTCTGTGTATGCAGAACCACCATAGCATGAAGAGATGACTAGCTAAAGACTAAACATATTCAGGTACTGGAAACCAGGCTAAGAGGTGTGTCTGTCTACAAGAGACTATCTAGCAGGAGTGCTCGGAGCATGTGTAAAAACTATGCACTGAAAAAATGGCATAGAGTAAGAGAAGTAGGAATTACTTCCCAAGAAGTAGGAATTAACATATTTTGCTTTTCACAACACAAAGAACACTGTACCAACCTGCTCTTGATGAAGCAGGCAGATATCTTCAGAATACTGATGTATCAGCTGTGATATTTTCAGAAATAGCTCCCCTGTTTTGGGAGTTAGTAGGATACAGCAGCACACGTTGCCAAACTGGGCCACTTATGTCCAGTGCACCAACCTGGTGCTGGGTAGCTGACTCCTCTAAATGTACTCAAAACAGACCAAGAAATGTTTTGCTCGAGCATCTTGTTTTCTTTTTTCTTTCCACTAAAAACTTTCATCCTACTGTATTGAACTTGTTAGCAATGTTGGCAATGGCAAAACAAAGATGCCCTAGAATATTGTATCTGGTTTGAGAAGGAAAAAAAGTGAGGGTGCAGTACAGAGCTGGAGAGAGAGGAAGATGGGTGATGGGAGCGTCTGGGCTCACCTCAGCTCATGGAGCCATTATGTCCCTGAACCTTTCTCCCTCTGTCTTAGTTTCTAACAGAAGTTACGCTTCTCATAGTGTCGAGTATGAAGCTATGTTATGGCTTCAGAAGATAAACAAAAACTGATAACATCCTGGCAGTGTTGAATGGAGCCGAGGACATAACTCACTTCCGCATTCCTCTGCCAGTGAAATAGTTAAGGGGGGCATAAGGAGCTGGGAACTGGGAGGGGACAGGACCAGGGCAGCTGACCCAAATTGACCAAAGAGCTATTCCATGCCATATAACATCATGTGATTGGTTTGTTGGGTTTCCGGGTGCTCTTCGTTATGGAAGGGGCTAGCCAGGAGTAAGGGTCGCTGCTGGCTGTGAGCCCTTGCTCTGCATATCCTCTTTGTGTGTATATATATATGTATATACATGTGTACTGTTATTACTTTTGTTCTCTTTACTATTTTAGTAAATAGCATTTATCTCAACCCATGCATTTTACTGCATACCTCTCTACTTCTCTCCCCCATCCCATTTGGGGAGGGGGGAGGGTGAGTGAATAACTGTGGAACTTAGCTATCTGCTGGGTAAACCACGACACCCTCAGATACAACAATATCACAAAAGAAAAAAAAGTGAAAGAAAAATGCTCTCTTTCCCTTTATGAAGAGACTAGAGCACTATCCACCAGCTTACTGTTTCTCCAGTGCCTTCCTCACCTCTTGGAAATGCAAAAATACTGCAGAAGTTACAAGTTCAGTCTTTTCTACTCAGAAAGAGTCTGAAGTGTCATCTTCGCATTTATTTGGAGTTGTGAGAAGGCAGAAAAGCTTTTAAAGCTGTTAAAAAGCTCAGTTTCATGTGAAAAGTGATGGGTGAGGATTCTCTGTTGCACAAATCAGGTATCAAAGCTTCAGCAAAACTCAGACATTAGGAGTTTGACAGATTGGTCAGACACTCTGTGCTGCTGCTTTTTTTTTTCTAAATGTGTTGATTTTACTTCTTTTCCTCTTTAAATTTTATGAACAGTTACATCCTTAAGTTAAATGCTACAACTTTTTTTCAGCTGCAGTACTCAGATTAGAAAAGTCTCGTTTTCACTCCTGATGGTTAAGTCCGTACAATTTCTGGCTTTAAAGCTGCATCCCACACTTTCTATGTGAATCTGTGTAAGCCATTTAGACAATGACTGAAACAAGGAAAAAAGACACAGGGACTATGGCACCAGGTTTGGTGGCCAGTTTTTATTACAGAATCATAGAATTAATCTATCTAGATGGTAAAAGACCTTCAAGATCATCAAGATATACCATCAGTCGGACCTACCTTGTCCCATCCTTAAACTATATCTACACATCTCCTAAGTACCTCCAGGGATGGGGACTCCACCATTCCCTGGGCAGCCCATCCCAATGCTTGACCACTGTCTACACAAATAAATTCTTCCTAACATCCCATCTAAACCTTCCCTCATGCAACTTGAGGCTGTTTCCTTGCATCCTATCACTTGACGCCTAAGAAAAGATTACCAGGAATTTAAATTATGCTTTAACCTCACTGTAACAAGACAAAATCCCCCTCAGGCAAGTCATGTGCTGAGCAGCAGAACTAAGGAAACTTAGTGGTTCCTATAAGATATACCTTACGCTGTCCTGGTTTTCATGATGATGAGGTATGAGTTTTGATGAAAGCTGTTTTCCCCTCTGAGATATTTATAAAGACTCACTTCCAGGTGAATCTTGTTACCTTTAATCAGATATGAGAGCACCCTGCAGTCCTTTCCTTAGTAGAGGTACTTACAGGATTTCTCAGTTCTTCCTATGGTCAATTTAGGGAAATATAAACCGAAAAAAAGAGAAAAAAAAGAAAAAAACATTATCTTTAAAGCCTGTATTTGTATTTCAAATCTGATTGGAATAGGCTGCAAAATTGCTAGGAGCAGTTCACTTGCATGCAGCATGACTGTATAAAACAGGTATTCAGGAAAAAGTGCAGTGAATTGATATTGTAAAAAAACCCTAGCTGTTTTGATTAAGATACGTATCTTGTAATTCTAAGCGTGGTGTGAGTCAGCTCCCACAGTTTTTTCTTAATCCCACTTCATTTTAGCCTTTCCGCTGTTAAATCTCAGTCAGCCTGAATTTTTTCCCTGCCTGTTTCCCTATTACTGAATGGTTACACTGAACACAATGTATTTGAACCTGAACATTTATTCAGAAACCGTGGTAGTTTCTCAGCCTTCCTCCTTCCCAGCTGATTGATTCAGATACATGGAGTACCTGCCACACAGAGGCAACAAAAGTGGAAAACAGTGAATCTGGAAGGAGTGAGACCAACAGCCTGGCGAGACAAGTTACTTCCAAATGCCTCTGCAGTTTTACTTCTCAGAGCCATTAACTTGAAATGCTGAACTGAATTCATCTTCTTGACATACAAGGGTCTTTAGGATTTCTGTTGACGACTGCAGCTGTGAAATATAATCTGGGCTTTAATTTGGTTTAGGAAACGTTTGTGTGTCACCCATATCTGATGTTATCATTACAGATTTACTGCTCAAATCTACCAGCAACTGTGGGTGCTCTCAACGGTTTTATTGTACCAGCAGCCCTTTGAAAACTCATAGATTTTCAAGCTATCATACTCTTAAACTGGCAACAATGGCCAAATATCCTTTGAGACACAGCTGACTTTTGACAGATATTTCTTCTGCCAACAAACATGCACAAACACTTGTGGGGGGAGCCCCCTCTGACCCACACTGGGAGCATGGACCAGGAAAGCCAGCACAGGGCACGATGAGGTTCCTGGCCTCAGCCTGTGCCTGGGATACTCTGTTCTGGCTGTTTCTTCCTGCAGAAGGCTATTCATGAGGGCTGCTGAGATTTAAAGCAAGTCTGCATTTGCCTAGCTGGAACTCTATGAGAAAATATATATATATACGTATTTTTTACACTACCACTGATACAAGTTGCAAGCAATACCCTTGTGTCTCAGAGTACTGGGCACCAAATTACAATACTTGCCCTCCCTCCCTACAGTAGGCTGGTCAGCTACAAAGCAAAATGTTAAGTATTAAATATATCTAGAAATCATTACAGATAATACCTTTTGTTTATTCCTCACTCCTGGGTAATTTAAGAACTATATGTGTCCTATAGCATATGCTTTTTACTCCTTTTTATTTTTTTCCCTTCTCTGTTTCTGGTGGTAGGGGACTTAGGTAGAGGCTTTGGGGCTTTCTTCAGCACAGACTGAAGTTATCCAAATATTGCACCATGACTTAACTTCAAATCAAACTAATAAAAAATATTTTGTGATATAAGTACATCTGGAAAAAAAAAATACAGAGCCCAAAAGATCAGTGGTAAATTAATTGAACAGCTTCAGCTACCCCTTCATGCCTTACATGCTTGTTATCTCAGATTTTCACAGCTGCTTTCATAGGTTGCTGTCATGGTGAAGAATAGCTGCGTGTCTGAGATTACCAGAAATGTGGATTTGCAGAAAGGTTCACCAAACTTTTAAAATGTGTGAGTCATCCAGCTATTAATTAATACTGCGTGGGAGTACTATTGGAGTAAGAGGAGAGATAGTGCATGTCCTGATGCCAACCGTACACACAAAGTAAAAATATCCTGTAGGGCTAAATTTGTTCCCGAGGTAGTTACAATACATCAGGGACAAATTTGGAGTTAGATTTTCAAAAGTGTTCAAACGTGGCCTTATTTGTGTTTATAATAAGCAGCGCTCTGAATTGAAACAGTTGTTTGCAGGTAGCTGCTTTTCGAGTGCTTTTAAGGCTGTGTTTAGTTTTCTAAAACTTCTACTCTTCCTACAGAGGGTTTGACTGCCTATCTACAGAGCCTTGTTGGTGCTGCTTCTGCTTGCCCTTTTGATCTCAAGGAAATATCATGAGTTCTGCTTCTTCTGATAAGCAAGAACCGAGAGCAGATGTGAGGCTTGGAGGTGCTCAGATGAACACTCCCCTGTGCTGGTGAGATTCCAGCTTGTGCTGGGAGCACCAGGGCTGAGGGGATTAAATGCTGGGCTGCAATGGGGCACTCTGGCTCTGCTCTGATATTAAAAAGTAGAAGCACAAATGGCTGAAAAAACTCAGGAGATCAGGGAAAACGTTCCAGTCTGCAGCCTTTTTTCACCTTTCTGTTCTCTTTGTCTTGCTACTGCTGTTTGAGAGATCTTCCAGCAAAACTGCTAGTATAATCATTTCTTTGACTATTCTGGTCAAAAATAGACACACTGAATTCAGGTGGCAGTTCTAGCTTTTTTCTTTTCCTTTTTTTTAAACCTGCCTGAAAAAGATCTTAAACAATATAGAGCTCTGCAGGCAGCTGTATGAGGGAAGACAACTCCAGCAGAGGTGGGAGAAGGGACAACATGAAGGCACCTCCAGCAGCCTAATGGGGAATTTCTGTCCCCCAGATGACTTCTGTTCTTGGGTCAAAAAATGAGACTACCACAGGTTTTTGCATGCATAAACCAGTGGTAAGAATATGTGATGCCAAGTGCCAATCCTCCAAATAGTAAGGGGATGTTTTTGAACACCATTCTTTCAACAGGTTGCTGGAAAAACTATGACATTACATCCACTGTGAGCATTTTGAGGGACTAAGGAAGGCACTTCTGTTTAATTTCATATTTAGAAGGAGGCTATGACACATTCACTGTGGCTGGGCTTTCTTTCAATAGGACTGGCAACATCAGGCTGTATCCCTGAGGTTGAGCTTCAGTGGGAGTTTCTCTACACAAACACAAGGACAAGAACTGGGTTTTGTCCAGTGGTTAAGTAACACAGAGGGTTTTATGAGGACAGCACTGAATGAGGGCAGGCAGGGTTGCTTGGCCATGGATCAAACTAATAAGGCATTGTAAATGCAGTGTCTGTATTCAGGCAATGATATGTAAAATGTTTGCTTCGATTGAATAATTGCATTAAAGACAGGTATTAAAACTATTGAGGTGTATTGTGCGGATAAAGGTACAAAATCAGCTACACTGCTGTAACGCATTTAGACCTGCTTGCAAATTGCCAGCCCAGCATGGTCAGGATTTAAGCAGTACTCTGCCTTATACAATAGAAGTTAGCAGTTTGTTGGACTGAAGTTCTTAGTCAGAAAGCCGTCCATTATAATTTAGACCTTTTTAGCACAAGAGAAAGTAAACTCTAGGAGGCAAATTGATAGTTTTCCAAAGTCCATGTTTATATTCAGGAAGAAAGAAGTTTTCTTCCGTTTTGCTCTTAAAAAAAGCTTCTTCTATAAATAGAATACCACTTGTCATCTCTATAGTTTGATTTCTGTTTTCTGCTTAAACCATGACCTAGAAGTATTATTGACCCTCTCTCTCTATATTTTTTGGAGAAAACTGGCGATTATTATTTTTCATCAGAATGATGAGAAAGCACTTCATTTTTCAATGAACCTTCTGAGCTCAAGGCTCTTGGAATATTATTTTAAAAGTCAAATTCACTTTTTATTCTGCTCTGTCTGTCATCCATTAAACCTGAGTCAGCAAATTGCATGCTTGTGGCTAAACTATAAACACACCACATTCATCAAGTTATCTGCACTTTTTAAAACTGGGAAGTTCTAAGGTTATAACATTTTTATACTATATACATTGTATGCATATGTATATATTTACTTATATATTCCCAGGAACTAATGTGTGGAAGCAGAATGATGCTCTGAACCTCAGTTAATGACTCTGGAATTTTTTTCCTGTCTATGAAATCTTGGGTACTACAACAAAACCCATGTTACTGAGGTATGATTTGTTGCATGAGTGGCAGAGTGGGTTGCTTTGCAACCTCTGAAGTATACCACAGACCTTCAACTCCCCTTACTGACATGTAGGGTCTCTGCTAAGATTCAAATTGACTTCAGAGAGTTCTAACCAGCCAGTGGAATGACTAATGCCTGGGCCTTCGTTCTTGAGACATGTTTTGGGCAGGTCTATCTTGGTCATCAAAAAACATTGAGGCCAAAGCACTATGGCTTTATTTTTAATTTTACTTTCATTTTGCCATATTAATAACATTAGCACAGGGCATTTTGTAGAAATTAGCAGCCAGCTCTCATTGGCAACATTTACCTATGCATGGACAATTAGCTCTTTACAGCCAATCAATCTTCAGGGATCACTTGCAAGCTGTTTAAATACGCTGTAAACAAGGAGATTTGTTAGTGGGTGGGAAAAGCCACTTGAAGACAGGTCTGGTGCATTCATTTCACTGCTCTTTCCCTCTCACCATTTTTGCAAAGTTTCAAGCAGCCCATGTAAGTTATCAGTGCTTCAGAGTAAAGAACAGCTCTGTAAGCTTCTCAATCAACACTTAGCAGTCTCCCGCGTAGTGACAGGCGGGTACAGCAGGCGCTCTTTGATTAGGTTCTTGCTAAGGAAGTGAGCCTTAAATCAGTTCATCAGACAAGAAACTTCACATTGTGCTGTTTGGGATTCGTATTAGAGCCACTACAAGCCTTTCATTTTGTGATTTAGTCTGATGATTTTTCTTTATGATTAAACCAGTATGCTCCATAGAAAATGATAATAGCTATTATTTGATACAACCATTCTAAGTGACGGACCTCTAATTAGCTATTTTATCATGACAGCCTTTTCAGATTCACCATTGGACACCACATTAAAGTGGCCTGAATTTCAGACACCTGGAGGACTTGCAGTTTAACTATGGAGCTAAGTGACACCTCTGGACATTCAGCAGATTTTTAGAAACCCTACTTAAAAACATTTCATTCTATGTACAAAATGTTCTTTCACAGCAAGAAAAAATAGCAAAGACAAGGTTCAGTGTTTTTTACTTACACTGATGTTCTCTTTTATTTCAAGCTTATGAATCGTATCAGTTGGAACTAATAATCTTTCACAAGTAGGGTACAGCATTGCCAACCAGTCCATCATGTACAATGTAGATCATCTGATTGCTGTGACAATTGCAGTGGCTAGTTGTGTCTGTGAATTGATCTGTCAGAAATTACTCTCTATTTCACAAAATTATTTGAAACTACAAGTATGGCTAAACACACAGAACAGTAGTATGAGTATCATGAGAAGTCATTACTTCTGAGATGGATGTAGACCCACTAGATTTGCTTTCATGGTCAATTTTCTCTTAGCCATTTTACAGTATGGTGTTATTTTAAAGTGAAATCACCGTTTCCTTCCTTGGAATCTTTTGATACAGAGGGAGTCTACAATGGTACTAATAAGAAGATACAGTGCAAAAACATCACAACACAGCTCTGGAGAGGGTTTTATTTTAATTTATTAGTTGAAGAAAACACTAACTGGAAATATGTATTAGTGACAGCCATGGAATGCACTGGAATTTAATGGAACAGAAAAAAAAAGGTTTTACTTTATGTCATTTTTTCAAGAAAACAAAGCAGATAAACAGTGAAAACATGAAACTATTAAGAGAAAAAAAGAGAGAGTGGAGTTCTAAATGAAAAATTAAACCTGTGGATTTTTAGCTGGGTGAGTTGCAGCAGTTAAATGTGTACATTTGCTCATTTTCATACAAGCCAAGGATACATTCCAGATTTTATTGCACAGATGTCCTAGCTAGTTTTTAAGTGCTCTGTCTGTAGTTACTGAAGCCTTGTATGAAATGTGGTCATACTCTTCTGCCAAACATGAAGAATAATTCTCTGCCTAAACCAAAAGATTGAGATTTTGAGATTTTCATAAGTCCCCAGTACTTTGAGTTGCTGGTTTTCAAGCTATTTGAGCAAAGTTGGATCCCCCATGCACTTTCCCATTGAAAATTCTGGCCTTAGACCTCTGCCTCACCCCAGTAAGAGGGGCTGAACAAGATGGTGGTCACTTGAGCTTCATTAGCATCACAGAATGATTCTAGGATGATTCCTATTGGTAGGGACTTCAGCAGTCCCTAGTCCAACCTCCTGCTCCAGGCAGGGTGAGCAATGAGGCGAGACCAGGTTACTACTTTTGAAGGTGCTCTTTTGGCCAGCTCTGGTGGAGCAGTCCTCCAATACATCAAAGATATGTAGGGAGCCATGAATATCTTACAGATATCTGCTGATCACATCACCGCTCTACTTGTCTTGAATTCACTCTTGCTGTTAGACTTGCTATTACTTGATTTAGCTTCCACCATGCGAAATTCTACTGCCATCACTCTGACTGTATGTGACAGCAACCACAACCCCCAGCCAAAAGAATCTGCAGCGTCAGACCTAGGAAACTACATATTCTCCCCAAAAGTCTTTGTTCAATAGAACTTGCTCAAGCAAAAAGAGCTAACAAGAGTTAGCTCTTGTTCTTATATGCATTCTCTCCCTTTTGCTCATCTGAACGAACTCTTTCAGGTAGTATCTTTGCATTTAGGTAGATGCATGGGAGTAAAAGACATAGGCATTCTTCTCATCCTGAATCTGAAATGATAATACAAGATGTGTGCAGAAAGAGTGTACAGAGCAAAGTGCTCCAACTTGGCAAGCTCAAATCTTATCACCCTTGTAAGGAATTTAAGAACCTACCCACAGCAGGCTCCAGGTTGCAGGAAGACTGCCCAAGCTGAGGCTGAGGTCAAATTCGGGTTTTGAAAGATACATATAGTCTATTTCAATAGTACTCCTCAAGAAAATCAATGTGGAATTTTAATTTTCCTTCCAGTTTTTTATCTTGTTTTTATCCAGCCAGTTTGTGCTCAGAATTGTTTCAGCTGACATTTCTTATATTTCGTATTTCACAATTATAGTTCTTCAAATCTTGGGTAACATCCAACATGTGGAGAATCTGCTGCCTTTCTGAACTGAGCTAGGATCTTGAAGTAGGCAAGCTACAGAAGTCTTCTGTACAGGCTGGAGACCTCCATTTTCACCTAATGGCTCAGATCCAAAAGGCTTTCAGAGCCACTAAACACAAGCCTTGCTAAACAAAAGCCTTGCTAAAATGCAGGAAAGGTCTTTTGGCTTTGGCAGGGTTGAGATTTCACTCTGAGAATCAACATGTATGTAGGAAACCATAAATCACATTGCACCTTCTGGCATCCTCCTTTGTTTTGCAAAGCACGTGCATACAAGAGCTCCTCTGAAGCTGACTGAATGCAGAGTTGGACCAGCTGGACTGCAAAAGCTGCTAATGCAGGGGAAAAGTGGTTATCTTCTTTAAAAAGCAGGAGCCCAACTGCCCATTTTCTGTTCTTAAGGATGCTGTCATCAGCTTAAGGTGGGAAAACAGAGCTTCCCAACACCCAGCCAGTGAGCAAAAGAAAGCATTTTCTGCTGATCTGCTTAATGTGGAATCATTGATGCTGAAGCTTTTGAAGCAAGCAAATAAATTAAAAGTGGATAACTCAATCGCTGAATGAGCAAAACAGCTGCACCATTCTGGCAGTGTCATAGGTTACATCAATAAAGTACTATCATCTCTACCTTGCAGTAATCAGATAGTAATCTTTCACATTATTACAATGCTAAAGCTATAAAAGAAAGACTGAAAACAATATTGCACCTGTGTAGCTGAGTAATAAATTCCACACAGATTATTTTCTTTAAAGAAACATTATGCATCCTCTAGGCATTGTGGGCAAAAGCCATTCTAAATATGGCTAAATAAAGCAAGCCTTCTCTATAAGGTACCTGTGGTCATATTCAAAATATAACTTTGCACCTGATATGCGATTTAGGAAGTATTTAGGTGTATTGATCCACAAAAGTAAAACAGGAAAACCTATCTACCCTCTTAGCACCCATCTATATGACACACATAACAAAGTTGTGCCTATAGGACAGCCTTAGCAGAAGGCAAACAAGATCTGAAGTATGTCTGAAGACATAGTGCGCCAAGTTAAGCTCTATTAGCTGGAGGTGAGATAGAGCTAACTCAGCATGACAACTGTCATGGCTTTGTTGACTTATGCCATGCTGGATCACAGCATAAGCATACATATACCTGAAATTCACTCTTTAGCTATTCACTAGCTACATATATTCTGGCATATATTCTTCACTTAAGTGCCTGCCATTCTCTTACCTCATCTATTTACAGATGGTCCTGCCAGATAGAAAGTATAGGACCACTTTCATCCATTCATCACTTTTTATTCTTCAGACTAGAGTTTTGTCACAATAAATGCATGCATGCAAAAATCCTCTATTGGGTTTGACTCTTCATGACTCTGAGCTCAACTCTGGAGCTGTAAATTGTTAGGATGCCATCTGTAATGATGCAAGGATTGCAAAAGCTCCTCTGGAAGGAATGTCCTTTGCTCAAAGGTGCTTCTCTAGGTGCCAAATCTCAAACTGCTAGTCAGAGCTAAGCGTGACCAGGCTACATTATTAATTGCAGTTTGCACAGTGGAAAGTGATGAGATGGTAATCAGGTGGTAATGTGGTACATTAGACTGAGTATCATGGCCAGAAGAGGCTCACATGGTAATTGCAATCTAGCACGATGTTATGGTTGGTGATGGTGTTGTTTAGAGAATCCCTGGGGAAAGTGTTGTTTTCACAAAGTGTACTGAGATTCTGCTGTGAAGTAATTAGAAAAACATGACTGACTTTTCATTTCATTTCATATCCTCTCATTTATAGACAGTGGTCTGAAAAAAACTACAACAACATCATTTAGTATGTCTTTCTTGCTGAAATTAGCCAACTGGGTCTTTGATGTGAAAAGAGCAGGGTTCCTCCCCACTCCCTGGAAACTTATCTTTATAAAATTCATTAATTTATTGACTTGGTATTTATTTTCAATCATGACAGTTTCTCACAGCATAAAATCAGTGACAGAAGTTGTATTTAATTACCATTTTCCAATGTAAAATACCTTTAAAACCCCTCCAATTAATTCTATCTAAATGTAGAAGTGAATCTGAGGTTGAGATCTACCATGTTCAACACTTTCATTTATCACAAATAATGACCTGTCTTACAAACATTTGTCCCGGAAAATGTATGCATTATCCTGAATATTCCAAATCATGCTTCAGTTCAGAAATTCCCCTCCCATAACTAACTTATTTTTGGTCACAAAGATGGACCAGATAGGAATCAACATATGAAGTTGAAAAGCTCTTGCCATGGAAGGGTCACCAGAGGCATACAACGCAGATGATAAAGTATGGGGTTTGATTTGAGAGCTGGGCATAAAGGTAATCTGGGATTGATCTCAGAGTCATTTTGACTACTCTCCTGCCCCTAACTCTGCTCAGCACAAGGTGGAATATGGCAAGAGTTATAGCATAACCCACTGCTCAGCATTGCCTGTGTGGTTGGTCAAAAACTGACCTGTCTCTCTGTAAGAGAGACCTTACTTTGGTGGAGTGGCATGTGATAATATTGCATTGGAGAGGAGCCCAGCCAGACTTACCCCATCACTGCCCTCTTCCCTCTCAGCAAAGCAACCAAACACACACAACGCAGCACACTACCTGCTGTACACAAGCACTCAGTGACAGCGAACTAAGGCACTGAAACTGCATCTGAAAATGCTGTGTTTGCAAATGTATTTAATTCCAGTTTATTGCATCCTTATTCATTTTTAAATATATGCATGAATTATACATAGTCTAACCCTAATAGAGTGCTTTATGTTAGATTTTCTTTATAATTTTAGCTCCAGAAGTGTTCCAGGCCTTTATGGATGGAGGCCCAGGATACTCGTACCCTGTTGACTGGTGGTCTCTAGGAATTACAGCATACGAATTGCTGAGGGGTTGGGTAAGAATGATAGATTTTGTTGTTATTTAATGCACTGCCTGACAGAAGTCCACATGTTTACAGAGCCCCTGAGCATACCCTTAGTGATAAAATTTGAGGGACTGAGGCTGATGCTGTGGTCAGGGACACAATCCTGAGCCCTTCCTAGCTGAAAACATTCTTGAGAGGGTTTCGCATCACACTTATTTATGTTATTTATGCTTGCCTAAAGCTTTTGGTGTGTCCTAAGACAAAGTCTAAAGTTTCAGTGGCTTCCCAAAGTGCTGAATTTGAAACAATGGCATTTTTTTCCAAAAAGAAGTTAAGTTACCTCAGGCTTTATTATATCTTTGATTCTCTTGGCTATTGCCTTAAAGGAGCTAGTATAATACCCTTAGATGCTTGGCCCAGCTACAGGAAATGCTTGTCTGCCAGTGCTCTCATTAGTTACCTGATCAATTATGTGAGTAAGCATAATGAAAAATCTTCCTGTGTATGTTCAAATATCGCAGAAGATAATGGAAAATTCTTTTCCATTTTGTTCAAATGGTTGAGGTTTGTTGCTTAAATATTTACTATTACCTATGGAAAACTAATTTAGATATTATTTCAGGATAATGACATGTAGCTGATGCAGCAGGTTTTTTTTTTTTTAATTTAAGTCTTAATTTTTACTTCAGAAAGCGGATTTCATTGCATTGCAATATGCTATCTTTAAGGAAGGAGTATTTATCATTGTATGGCACTAGCACAGTATTGCTATCCTGTTCTGCTAGGCACTTTGCAGTGTAAGACAATCTATCCCACAAAGATCTCGTGGTTTCATGTGGGATGACAGACAAAGGAAACTAGAAATAAAGAAGAATTATTATTCCCATCTTTAGATGGAAAACTAAGTTTTAGAATGTCAGCACATTGTTCCTTCAATCCAGGAAGTACGTTTTTCAAAGGCCTAAATCTTTGTCAAACTATTTTTTATCTCCATAGGAATAGCAAAAGTCACACTCCTGATAAAAAGATCTTTCCCATGCCAAACATCAGTCCATGTTCCCAAAGCACAAGTATATTAACAGTATATATTCTTTAGAAAAAAAGTCTTTGCAATTTTTCTCTGTCATCATTCTCAACAATTACTGGGTATTTACCTGACATTCTTCCCAGGACAGAAAATTTTTACCTAAACGGTGAAGGTCTAGCAATGATAAGTAAAATACATTCTGAACCCTGTCCACAGAGGGAAGTACTACATGCTCATATAGTAAAACGAAAAAATGTCCAGCTGTTTTTATATCAAACCTTTCACCAATGAGAGTTTCCAAGAAAGGAGCACAATGAATGATCTTGTAAGGATAGCTGAAACTCCCAAGACTAATCACAAAAGTTACTCAGTCACTTTAATAAATGAAAAGCTATATAGGTGGATATCCATTTGCCAAGATCAGTACAGTCATCTCTGAATAAGTCTGACTGGTTAGAGACAAGGCAAAGCTGATTCTGAATCAAAACATTTTTTTCTAAATGAAAACAATACCATCTGTCCATGCTCCAGTCAACTGAGCCAGCTGCTTGCTTTCTCCTGCAGAGCAGCCCTTGCCCACTGAGCAAGGCAGAGGGTGGTTTGGCAGCCTACACCTTCGCACAGACTTAGGAAAAGGTGCACTTCTTCCTGAATTGTATTTCTACTTTTTTTTTAGTCTAGTTAAGGCCTAAACTGACAGGAGTGGTGACAAGCAAAGTACTGGTAGTTTCAGGAGCTGTGCTTCACCCGAGGCATGTCTCTGCAACAACCACGAGCTCCAAAGCTCCATCTGCTGCAGCGGCCCTGTGCAGATGGCTGCAAAGAAGCAGCTCCTGCATACACCGCTGCGTAGTAAAGCAGCAGGGAGGCAGCCCCCTCCTCTGCCATGCAGCCCACCTGCTCCTGCTCCAGTGGTCCCAGGGAAAGAACAGGGGACATGGCACTGGGCAGAGCCAGCTGCAGATATGGCTTCCTCCATTTCTGCATCCTTGTGCACAGTGGAGGCAGGAGGGAAGGAAGAAAGGAACAAAAAAGGTGATCTAGATCAGTTCCTAGTCCTGAGCTGTGGAGAGCATATGACATTGCCTGCCTGAGTTCAAGAGGAGCTAAGCACAAATGAGTTGCTTTTTGTTGAGCTGAATTTTTTTTTTATTTGCCTCTAGCATTATCAGATGGAAGCTCCAGCTAAAGAAATTACAACCATTCTCATACCTTGTTTCCTACCACCAGGCATCCAGGACAACGCATTGATGGAAATAGGGCTGGATTTTCCAGCTGCAGGAGTAGCACATTTGCACATTGCTGCGCTGATGGCATTTGGCTGCAGATCTCATATCATGTATCATACATTTGTTACATACCGAGTAAAACTTAGTTCATGAGCAATCCACACTCTATCCCAGTTTTAAAGAATACCTCAACATAGAGCAATATTCTGACAATTTCCTTCAGAATTACAAACTTATAAAAACACATTGACAGTAGTTAAGAAGAAAGAAAATTTATGGGTAGTACTTTTATTAAATGCAGCCTTTGGAAATAAAAGATAAATCAGAGCGATCTTCAGGAACAAAGCACTGTGAAGCCTGGGGCTTCTCTTCACCAACTGAAGAATTTAGGCACTGCAGATCCATGTAATCCATAGGTCCATGCAAGGAGTTAATTTTAAATTTCAAAAAGGAGAATAAAAAAGGATTGGAATTTGGAAAGTTTAATTTTTTACTGTGTTTCTTAAACAGATTTTTGTATGCCTGCACATTTCTTAATTTCTCTTCCTACTGCTCAGTAAAATCAGGATGACAAAACTTGCTTTAGCTAGCACTATTGCATTTGATTACTTTAGATCACAAGTATTTCTAGTACTATAAGTTAAAAAAAAAAAGTAAATCCTATTTTATATAAAATGCCACAGAAACAAAATTATTCACCAACTAGTTTGAATGGATACTTAGCCTGAGAGAAAGAATTGCAGAAGAAATGCATCTATGAGTAATTACATTAATTATAACCAAAGAGAGGCACACGTGCAAAAAATGATTAGCCTCAAAATTGTTACAATATATTTTGATGTTTCAATATTTCCAGTATAAACAATACTGAGCTTAGGGAAATGTGAATTGTCTACATTTTTAAACCATTCTTGCTGAATTTGTATTGATTTAACTTAATTCCAGAGGCCATATGAAATTCATTCAGCCACCCCCATTGATGAGATACTCAACATGTTCAAGATAGAAAGAGTTCACTACTCATCTACATGGTGCAAGGGCATGATAGCATTACTAAAAAAGGTAAGAAAGCACCAATATCTACTATTCTCTCTTCTCTCCTCATGCAGGAACACCTCCAACAATGAAGAGCATCAGGCTAGGACACATATTAGATAGCCAAAATTTCAAGGATAAGAAAGAAGTGCTTATTTCTACAATTTTCCAAATGTTGTTGATGTTGTATTTTTTCTTGAGAAGCTGGATTATTCTTATTCCTAAATTCAGACTTTAAATAGCCTGAAAGAAATGGAAACATAACATTTTTGTTTGTTTTAAAACTGATTCACTAATGATAGCAAAACTTCAGGAAAGAGTAGTTCCTAAAATGCCCTTTGAATTTCTGCTGCAATTTCCAGCCACAGAGCTTAGAAATGAAAAGGCTGTATTTCTTCCTGTCCCATGTTGCTATAGTTGTGAAACAGATGTCAAGCCACTTAGACAGAAATGTCACTAAGCTACAAGACAGGGTTCTTTTTGATTGCATTATGACCCTGCAAGTTTCCTTTTTCCTAAAATCCCAGTTTGCTTTAATTTTCTGCCACACCACAAAGTTCATCAATCTCTTCTAGGTATTTCATTTAAGCAGAAAATGTTTGTGAATGTGTGAATAGAGAAACAGAAGATCCTTTTCCTTTGCTGCAATGGGTAATCTGTTTTTGATAGGTGGAGAAATGAGGTGGTCAATTTTAATTACTGCCAGGATGTTTGATGTAACTTTATCTTCCAATAAATTAAAGATGAAATACAAATTATTGGGTGATACTGAACTATGATGTTTCACATCACTTGGATTCTTGTCTATTTGTAAACAGTCTTTTGTTATTAATTCATTTATACAGTTCAGGCCTACAACAGCCTGGCAATTAAATTATATACATATTCTGTGAGATACTACCTTTATTTTTCTAGATTGTACCTTCTAGAAGTTGTTAGAGAATTCCCTAGCCATATTCTCGCTCTATGTTGTGTACCATACAACTGATGTACGATACATTTACTCTTTTATATGGCATCTAGTCCCTTAGAAAATGCCTTGTGCTTGATCATAGCTCCTCACCAAGGACCCAGAGTGCCGTCTTTCAAGTCTTGCAGACATCCAAAACTCTCCATACTTATCTGATGTCAACTGGGATGCTGTTCTAGAGAAAGCTGTGACCCCAGGCTTTGTTCCTAATGTAAGTTCATGTGCCAGATGAAGAGCGTTTGCAAATTCCAACTTTAATTATCACTGTTGTTTTGCTTGTTTACACTTGCAGTTATTGCTCTTTGGTGATTTACCTCACGGAAGCTTTACTTTGGACTCTGCTTTCATTTACTCTGTTACAGCTAAGAAAATTTGGCCCACTTCATTAGACCACAGCAAAAACTAATTAACCTTTTTTCACTTTTTGTTCTCTTTCAAATTAAAAAAAAACATTTTCCAGACTTAGTATTTCAGCTGTTAGAGCAAATGATTGTCAGTGTTAACTATAAGCCAAAGAATACCAATAAGATTGTTGCTGTTCTGAAAGTTAGGCACCTGGCATAGCCTTTACAAGACTTTTTAATATCCCAGCATGCTGACCCTTTTTCACTTAAAAAATTCCGTTTCAACAGACTGACCTATTTCCTTTTTGACAGTTTCCTTTATTAAAACATTCAGATTTTGTGGGGGAATTTGCTGGGAATTCTTTTTCTGAGATTCCATTTTGTTATTTTATTTTGGTTTTGTCATTTGTAAGTGAATGGGTTTGAGGACCATGAATAAAAAGCTGTGACTGTATTGTTAACATATTTTTCGACTTTGTTCAGTAATAGAAGCTATATTGCACCATAATTCTTCTCCAAACAATACATATGTAGAATATTAAGGATTTTATTTATTTGTTTATGAAACTCTGCTCCTGACCTGAGAACTGGACATAAGCCAGCTTTGGTCTGTAAGTGTACAGCCAACTAAAGTGTGCCACTCCAGTAGCCCTAACTGCTGAGCAGGGGGGTATGGTAGCTTGGCTGTAGGAGTAGGAACTAATAATCAGGCTGAAACTTTTCCAGAACCAGCTGGCTTATGTCCAGTCATCCCAGAGTCTGAGCATAACAAATGTGGGATGATCTCCATCTGGCCACAGATGAGTATCTTTAACTCCTTAATTCACAGTTCTCGTGTGGAAGTTTGGTTCTTTCTACTTGGATTCATATTTTTTGAAGGTACCTGAGAGAAGTGTAAGAGAAGTTTCCTGACTTCCTAAAGAGAGTAAAAAAAAAGTCATTTTTGACATAATTTCAGAAGGACTTGTGGAACCTATGCATCTGGTACTGTTCTTTTGGCCAAGTGGCTTTTCTCTGTGCTTCGTGTTGACGATGGTAAACATTGTGGACACTATCTAACATTGCAATACTTAGAACTGTCTACCCTTAAATATGTGTCCGAAGACATGTATGCTTCTCACATTGGGAGTCACCACATTCACATTTTGGAGGGAATCTAACTTTAGGAAACATTGCAGAAATAAGATTTGTGAAAGTTAATTTGCTCAAAACATTGTGGTGTTACAATGGGATAGATGGGAAAGAATTTAAATCCTAAAGTTTCTTGACTTTCTCACTTTTCCTCATTTTACAACTGAAGAATTGCAAGAGGGAAGACCATAATACCAGTAAAAGCTAATATCCAGAAACTTGAAGATTAAGGCTTGAGTTCGAAGACTCTGGTCTTCACTTGATGCTAGGAAAATAATATTGTATCTTTAAAAGGAAATAGTAGTAAAACAGTGACTTTTATCTACACAGATTCTAATCTGAAATTCCTGTTGAAAGCTCCACTCGGCACTTCAGGATAGAGGTTGATATTGCAGGGCTTGTTCCACGTGGTCAGTTAGGTATATTAGGAAAACCAATGAGAATAGGAGAGTCAGAGTGTCTTTCCTAGGATGACATCTTTACACAGTATACTTTGCTATTTCAGGCGACCAAGTTTGACCAGACATTTTCCAAGTACTTTTCTCTCTGTCGGCCAAGCAAAGTCCTTACTGATTAACCAGGGTCACATAACAAAATGTTTCTTGGATTTTAGGATTTAGATGAGAGTCTCTGTTGAAGTCAATGTATGCTGTCGTGTGGGTAGAGTTTTATAACTTTTTGACAGCTTGGTATTTAAGTCAGGAGCTTCCTGCCTTCACATGGGAGGCATTCAATAGAACAGTTCCATAGTTTATTTTCTCCCTCTGTAGTCTGATCCACAGATGTCGTTCTAACTTAACTACTACTAGTGTTTCTGTATAATTTACCTGGTTTCTTTACATTCAGCTTAGTCATAAATAATTTATAGCTTTCTGTATTGTTAAATATTAAATAAAGGAAGCAGGAAATATAATTTGCTATTATTGTTTAAACTTAATGCTATTAACACTGGCCAGATAGATTAAAAAATGCAATGATACTTCAAAGAATAACTTTGAATCCTTTTGTACCAGAAAGGAAGGCTGAACTGTGATCCAACATTTGAACTTGAAGAAATGATTTTAGAGTCCAAGCCTCTACATAAAAAGAAAAAGCGACTTGCCAAAAGCAAATCCAAGGATGGAACTAAGGAAACCTGCCCACTGGTAAGCTGGAGACTGTGGCCTCCACCAGTAGCATGTAACTTATGTTCTCTAATGGACATAGTAATTTAAGTTCAGTTTTACCATCTGTGATAATAGACATGGTTTCTATGTCTCTCATTTTACATATAACTGCATAAACCATCTCCAAAGTAAGACAAAAACCAACCATTTGTTTCAGTCAAATAGTAACAGCATTTTGTAGCTATAATAATTTTTAAGATTATCATAGATGCTAATTTAAAGTATGAAAAAGTGTTGCCAGTTGGCAAATAAGCTTCCCACACATGGAAAGATCGTTAGAAAGAGTATTTATTTACTGCTAGTACTAAAAATGAAAAATATGAAAAGCTTATTATTTATAAGTGTTTCAAAGCTGTCTCTCACAGCTTTGACTAATGTGTCCCACATAGAAAGACATATTGGATAAACAGTCTAAACTTCTGAGGAGTTTAAGAAATAACCATTTTCCAGATTTGAATTTTCATTTCAGTGAGTTTCTGTTATGAGTTCTGTTGCTGCTCCTAATAATATCGAATGCTCACACAAACTATTCTTAGAGCCATCAGACTTAAAAATCCCCAGGAACTTTTTGTGGGGATCTCCCAAAAGAAAGAAAGAACGATTTTTCTAGCAGGGCCCACTTATGAAGAATCTTCAAAATGCCTTTTGGCAATATTCATTCATAAGCTGTTTTGTTCGGTATCATTTCTGTTGTTGTGATTTTGTCTATGATTTTCTGTCATTTTTAATCAACCTATTCATGCTGTTTTTTAAAGAACGTACACCTGCAGCAGTGCTTGGAAACCGTTAGGAAAGAATTCATCATATTCAACAGAGAGAAGTAAGTGCATTTCTTAATGCCTTTTTAGCATTCACTACTGAAATTAATTTGAGAATGACTTTTTTTTCCCCCAGTCTAAAGAAAAGTGATTAATGATCACAGCAGCAGAAGCTAAAAGACTGGGTTTCCACTGATTTCTTCCTCTTAGTCTCTGCTGCGACAGTTTTGTAGTTCCATTTCTGAAAGCAAATAGAAGTGCTTACAGTGAAAGTGGGTTAGAGAGATAAGGTCAATGTCACTAACACTTCTCCATAGAAGCCATTAACAATTAAGGAATGGGAATACAAAGCAAGGGGCTGTTTTTTCACAATACAGGCAAAACCAAAAGAAGTGATACCCTATGAAATATTAATGATATGAACGGCAGTGTTCTGATTTGCAAACCCTATTCATACTTCATCACCATAAAATAGGTTGTTCAATCATAGGCTATTTCAACAGAACTAGGTATTTAAACTATATGAGAGAGAAAGTGCTTCATGTTTATACATCAGACAGAATCAGTAGAAATGCAAGTCTGAATCCCAAGGATATCAATAAACTTCCTGGCCCTATTAATACATTACATTTCAGATAGTTTACTGTGGTTGATTCTGAGACACTGTGGATGTACTTGTATTATGGATGTAACTCATAACAGGAGAGTTCTGTCAACTTTTTCAATTTCAGTCAAGCATGTTTAGTGGTTTCATTTGACCTGATTATATCTGCAAGCCTTTCTGATGAAGTTGTGAAATGTTATAAATTAATTTTAAAGATCTGAATATCTTACTAAATGGTTACAATGCAAGTAATTACTGTTTTCATAATTAAACTGGGAAAGGCACTGTCAAAATTACACAGTCTGCGTTGGACTCGATGATCTCTCGAGGTCCCTTCCAACCCCTGCAGTTCTATGATTCTGTGATCCCCCTGTTTTTCTGTTACAACCTGTGGGACAAGTCTATGCCCAATACTGATGCATGGCAGCTACAGCCATGATTTTCAGAGAAAAGCAAGACAGTCTCAGACAGTCTCTTCCTGCCTTCTTGCATGATCTCTAGCACAATGTAAGAGCTATAAACAGGTAAATCCAGCACAAGTCAGCTCATGAAAGGTTTTCAGCAGGACTTTGGTGGACTTCTTTGAATCAGTGAAATAAGGAATGCTTTGTTTGTAGGAGGTATTAATTCACTAAAATCAAAATGACCAAGATTGTAATAACAGACTTGGAAAAAGATTATATTGATAAATCAATTTATGTGTATCTCCAAGGAGTTGTTCATACAACTATTTCATTTCCAAATACAACCCTCTCAGCTACTCTAGAAAACCCAATATAAAGCTTTTTTCTGAAAGATATATAAAATAAAGTTAAAATAAAGTACGAAATTTCATAAAACGCTTTCAACATCCATCAAGTGTTTCTTTTGACGTGCTTTTACTGTGTTATTCTTCAATATTTTTTAGCAGCATATAGAAAGATTTTTCATTTTTTTCACATTGCACAAGTATAGTAACAACATGTTATGAAGGACTCTGTGAAGCTGATGAGAGATCATGGAGAAGTTTAAATACAGTTCAAGTAAAATGGAAGAGAAAGCAAAAACACATGCACTTCATTCAAATTATGTTTCAGTCATTTCTTGATTGTCTTCAGCAAAGTAAAGAAAAATATTTAGTATAGACTTACTTACAAAAGTTCCTGCATTGTCTTCTGCCAGATCATAATTATTTCTTGTTTAAACTGTATAAGAGCTGAAGAAGGACATGGAAATACTTTTGTAATACTTTAAAAAAAATTCAAAGAAATTCAAATAAAGTCTGTAAGAGGAAAAGCAGACGTAACATTTTTGAAGTGCACACTGAAATCAAGTTAAAGGAAAGAAAATAAGTAATGACAAACACAGATATCATCATAATGGAAAGGAGAAGATATGCATCACCCACAGTGGGTGTCCTTAGAGCTTCCTGTGTGCTCAGGACTGTGTGTACAGACTGAGGCTGTATTTACCTGGACTTCCAAAGTCATGTGGCCAATCTGGCTCTTAGGAACAGCTGCAGATATTGAATGATGTGAACTGTTCCTACAAAGACAATATTGAATAAGTGATCATATCGTTATCACAGGTGTTAATCCCAAACATGGCTTTAAATTAGTCTCAGAAAAAATATGCCCCTTTTTCAAGTGAAAAGATCCCTAAACTAGAAGTAGTCTAGGAAAAAATACAGGTTGAACAACATCATGTCATGTGGTAATGTCCTGACATAGTGCAGAATTAACCATTCTAGTTCTACATCTTGCAATTCATTACTTGTAAAAGAGTGCTTGAAAAGCAGACTCTATTTTTATAGAATGTCTTGCTGACACTCCAAGGCTGTGTCTCTTTTCCAATATGTAACTTTCATCTTGTAATAGATATCACGAATCTTGAAATAGACTGTATTTATTTTCATTCAAAGAAGAGCAGGAGACAAACAGGAACTTTTAGAGTGCAATTAAAGGGAAATTGAACTTTTTGGTTAAAGATAGGGCTCACTAGGCTTAAAAAATATCAGAAAACGTTCAAGAGACTAAGTGAAGTAACTTAACAGTGCAAGTTAATGCTGACAAGTACAGAAAGTGCAAGTTAATGTTAGCAATACAGAATGTAGACACTTTCATTTTCCTATTACATTCTAAAGGTAGATATATAGTCGTGGTCATTCATGGGAATGTTTTAAGGAAGATTAGAGCATGAGGAAGCATGCTTAAGACATGGTTACACACTGTCCCAATACAAAGTAAAATACAAAGAAAAACAGCCTTTTGCAATCCGAGTTCAAAAGTGGTGAAGCCAATGTTATATATTCTTCTGTAAGAGTGGCAGAGAAGTCTCTTGCTTAGCTTTGAGTGTATAAACGAAATAAACTGTGATCTAAATGGTCCATGTCCTGGGTCTTGTTTGAAGAATAGGATCTTAAGTTGATTTCAGGGACTTGTTTGGATCTGACAGTTGGAATTTTTCTGTTTTAAAATTTAATTCTACATAGATGCTTTGTTATATCTAGAAATGCAGCACCAAATATTTTGCAGTATCTGAATGCATCTTCCCTCAGTCTTGCCAGCAATTTTTTGAGAAGCTGATCTTATTTAGAAGCTGTAGGCTATATTTTCTTCAGGGAATTTAAAAAAAAAAAAAAGACTGTACAGATAAAGCCATGATGTTTGTTCCTAGCTTTATTAAAAAACTGAGCACAGATTATCTCACTATTTTAGTGCTGTAATCACTAAACAAATCTTCACGTACATCTACATTTGTTTGTGAATGATCAAAACCTGAAGTAGCACAAAATGAAGAAGTAGAAGCAATATTTGCTTTTAGTGGAATCTCAGTTCTTACCCTTTATGGTTCCTGAGCCTCTTCCTCTCCCTGAAAGATGTCTTTAAGATTAAAGAGGTGAGCAAATAAAGAACAACAGAGAAAACACAGGAAATATCTGCACCTCAGGCAGAATAATCCTTCAGCTGAATGCTTCACAGACTTGTCATCAAAATTATCTGGCTACTAATGAAAGTAAAATCATATAGCCACATTTTACTGAATAGAACATGCATTTTATGGAATAGAACGTGCACATACAATGCATGTGAAAATTGATTCAAATTCTGAAGTTACTTTAATAAAAGATACGGAACAATGAGCAAAACTGCTATATTTTAAACAATCTTAAGGGATGCTTTCAAAAACTTACTAATGATTTTAAATTCATGGGTTTTTTTTATGTTAATATTAATATCCTATAGTAGCATTGCTATGATATTCAGCTGTCTAGTTCCCATTGAACAGGTTTGCCTCTTTCCTGAGTCACACGGATACCTTTTTTCTCTTAGTATTCATTCGAAGAAACCACACTACAAATTTGTGCCACAAATGGAAGCATCTGGATGTCTGCTTCATGTCCTCCCTCTTTTCTTGCTATGCTACTTGATGTTTGGTCATAGATAGCTCTTTCCTAAACGATGCTGAACTGCTCTAGTTGTACAGAGAACACTCTACCTCCAGAATAAAAAGTTGAGTGACCATAATTTAAATATATTAAGCTGCTTAAAATTGTATTTTCTGATTTTGTCCATGCAAAAAAGTACTTAATATTCTCTGCATTATTTATAAGATCAAATTTATGTTCTCTTTTTTGTAGTTCTATTTGTTTACTTTCAGTTGTCTTTTCAGATTCAAATCCAGAGTCCCCAAGTGCTCTCCTTCATTTCAGTTTGATTGGAATTGAATATTCATAATGATTTGCAGTGTACTTCATTGAATGTAATTTTCTTAACAGGTATTTTATGGCGTTTAGTGTCTTTGGAGATATATTTTCATAATCCTCATAATATCTGAAAGCTTTTTGGCTGAGGCTAAGGCACGACTTTTCTTCTCTTGCCACTTCTGCTAACCTTGATTCAACTTAAAACCATCTCTATCTCAGCACTTCAAGTGTTTGTGCTGATCTCCATTGATCTCTTTCTTGTCCCTTTTGTGAAGAATATGTCTACATTTGGAAATTGTTCCTGCAATCTCACATAATTGAAAACATGCCCTTCTCAACATGATTGAATCTAGCTTGTTTCTCTATGCTAATAACCACTTGTGGTCACGCAGGCTCTTTAACTTCTTCCATTGACTACCACTCATTATTACTGGCTTAGAATTAGCAGACCAAATGTGACTCCTTTCTTGGCAACCTAAGCTGCCTAAAGATTTAGGTATTAGCAAGTCGAAGATGGTTATTTTTCTATAGGGGTACCTCCAAATTCTGTTTTGAGGAAAAAGGAGCACACAAAAAATATCATTTCAATAATGTGTTCCCTTCACAGTTTCATGGAAGGAAAATAAAAAAGCTTATGAATGTCTGGGATGTCATTTTCAAAGCCTTCTAGGAAAAATGTCCAAAGTTCTCCCAAAATTTGGTTTGGGAAATCTGGAAATGTCAGCAGAGAGGAGGATATGCCACAGCAAACATTTGTCTCCATTTGCCTTATTCTTTGACATTGTCCACTCTCATCTGAGATGAGTGTTCTTTTATGTTGTCTGGCTGCTTCTGAAGTGTCCATCTTCATACAGAGTCTGCAAAAGAACACAAGTTTTGCACAGTAAAATGTACATACGTATGTATGCATATTTGCGTGGATATACATATATCCTTTCTAGAAATAGGGAAAGTAAAGCAAGTTTAAGACAGTAAAAGATTTAGGAAAGATTCAGTTTGTTTATTTCTGTTTTTCAGGATATGTCAGGCACACAGTTCCTGGGAAGAGCTTAGGGCTGTGATACCCAGCTGGAAATCATTTTCCTGTTTCTTCTCTGGGGCACCTCAGCAACTAACCCATACAGGTCTGCATTCAACTCAGTATCTTTCGTAGATCCATGTGTTAGGCATCAGCCTTCCCCATGCATTGTGCTGGGAGGTTTGGTGATTAACTGAAGGCTGACATTATGCTGTGTGATCACAAGCAAGCCAGCAGCTAGGTCTCCTCTAGGTGAGGGTATCTCTCCTTCAGGGAATAAAAGGTCTGTGGAAGAGCTAGACTTCTTGTGATTCTGAGGTTTGGACGCTGGCAGATACATCTCTAATGAAGAAAAAGTGGAGAGAGATGAGACAGCAGGGAGGTCATTGCAGGCTATGGTTGCTCCCTGGAAACTCACAGACTGATTCCTGGAAACCTGTTTTTTACAAGAGTAGAAGGTTACAGCTGAACCAGCCACCTCGAAGGCACTTATTACAGTCTGAGAGTGTTTATTGTCAGGTCCCAATAATCAGGCAGAGCCAGACCTGCTTCCCACATGCCTTAACTCTTAAATTATTGACTGTATGGCTCTCATGGAGCTGCAGCTTTGGTTAGAGATGCCACATTAAGGAAATTGATGTTGTAAGGCAAATAAGCTGTCACAGCTATGATTTTCCTTCCTCATCTCTGATCCAGGATCCTCTCTTCAGCAGTGGAGGACAGAGATGAAAAGGAAAGAGAAAACGCAAGATGGGATTGGACTGGCAACATCCCAGTGATGGCTGGCTGCTTTGTTCAGTCCTGTTCTGTGGTGGCAATCTGCCATGCAGGGTCACTGACACAGAACTGCATCACCACCATGGCAAAGGCAACAGGCTTTTTAAAGGCACCGTGCTATTATTTGCCTTTAAGTTCTCAGTCTGTTAGTAGAATCATTCTTATTGATGTGATCTGCTGTCTGTTAACTGACATCTTCACTTCAGCTCCCTCTGTAACATGCTCTGAGGTCCAGGGGCTCAAGCAGAGATAGCCATAGTTGAGGATATGTTCCCAGTAAAGTAGATCTACCTCTCAGAATTGTCCTTCTCCATGTATATCTCATTTGTACACGACCCAAAGGATCACTCTACCTTGAAACTTCCACCAGAAAAATAAAGAGAATATGTGAAGGCAAATCCTGTGAGCTCTCTAACTGCTGACAGCTTTACAAAAGGTTTAATCTGTATCTTTCAGGAGATACACCTGAGGCAGGCTAGGAAATAGGTCTCCTACTTGACAAGGAGTTTTGGCCCACACTGCTGAGAAAATATCCTTAGTCACGGGCATATGCTTGCCATTTATAAACTGGATTCAAGCAAATTAGAAAGAAAATTTTCTCCTTGAAAATGAAACCTCATAACCAATATGCTATTGGGAAAATTCAGAGCTGCTTTCTTGTTTCTTGTGCACATGCATCCACAGACATAGCTAAGATAGAAGATCATTTCACGTTTTACAACATGGCTGAACAAAGCATAAATTGTTAAAGATGCATCTGGTCTTGAACAGCAAATAAATCACTGCTGACACTTATGTTTCTAGTCTGAGCACAGCCTTAATGTTAGTGATTATCGATTATTTTATTTTTGTTTTCTTAAATGGCTGTACATTGTTTTTTGGTTTCATTTATTCAGCTCTTCTCTCCTACTTTGCTTTATCAGTTTCCAGGCTAAAACTGAGATCTCAAGACATTGCAGGTCAACATGCTACAGCATGCAGTATAATTTGTGACTTGACTTCCACATACTAGTATTTCACATGTCACTCACTCCGTGTGTGCACCTGAACCCATTATGCTTGATTATAAATTGCTGGTTGATAGAAAATTATATTCACAGGCATTTACTGAGTGTAATTACTCAGCAAGAACCATCAACCTGAATCAATTACTCATAGTGTAAGCATATTTCCCCAAGGATTTTTGAAAAAGGGGGGAGTAAATGTCATGAGTGGCAATGGTGCAAGAAGACATCTGTGCTATGTGGGGACACTTCCTCCAAAATTTTACTTTTCACATTCAGCTGTAATAAAGCATAACTTTTAGTCTGTGCCTCAGTCATTTAAACTTAAATGGAGTTAAAACAGAGTTATTTGAATGATTACATGGTAATTGACTGAGCTATCAAAACATACGTCACAGTGTGTTTGGAAAACAGATCTGAGATTGCCGTTTTTTCTACTGAAGCAGTCAGTACCAAGAGGACGTGTTTAGAGTCAAAGACAGACTGAGTTAAATGCTGGTTCGATGCAGAACTCCTACTCTAAAGGGTGTGTGCAAGATTTTCAAAGATATCTGAAATAAATAGGAATTTGATGGCATGACTGCATGGATAAACAGGTAATTGCACCCCTGTGCTTCTGGGTGACTTCCTTACCGAGCTCCTGGCAGTATTTACTGGCTTGTGCTACGTACCAGGATTATGAGACTATTCAGTTTCTGCACGCCTGAACAGTGTGGGTGTAAATTAGCTCCAATCCAGAAGCAAATTGGCTCTGCTAAGCAGTGCAGTGTGTGGTGAGTTTATACAGCTGCTAGACAGGAAGAGCCCTGAGTCTGTGGTTCAGAGAGGAAGGGTATCTCTATTTTTCTGGAGATGCAAAAAGACCGTATTCCTCTAAGCTAATCAATTCAATATCATTTATTTAGTTTAATCTCCTTTAGTAGTCAGTGAGGAGAGACTTGTATCTCTCAAGGTTGATCTGTGAAACATGCATCAGATAATGTACACTGGAACTCATTATTCTATGTCAGTTCCTCGATTTATCTTGTTTTGAGAGCCTGAACTAATCTTTCAGTTGTCTACGGTTCGCTGGCATAAAATCCATCCCACAGCTATGGGCTCAGTTCGTTTACGTGAAAATAAATGTTTAGCTGCCAGTCTAGCAGGTAGAGGCTTTTTGTGGTCTGGTGTCGTGTCTGTGGATGTCAGGTAATCAAGGCATCTCGTACAGCACTGAACGCTGCTTAGGGGGCAACTACATTTAAGCCGTATCTCTCTGGCTATGTGGGCAGGAGGCCAAAAACAAGCAACCCTCAACACTGACATTGCTGCATGATGCTTGTTGAGTCTGCTCCAGCCTGTCCTAAAGTCTGCCCTGATCTGCCCCAAGCTTCCTCTGGCACAGAGTAAAATTGTGACTTCTGTTTTTATGTGAACATCTTTTTAAATTTGAGTACTTTTCTGAGATTTGTGTTTTCATGAGAACACTGCTGAGATCATTCTGTACAAGACAAAGAAAGAAGAGCCCAGTATTAGCTCTGCTGTGGTTACCGCTCCTCTGCTGCATGTGAGGATTTTTTTTCTTAAAAGCACATTAGCTATACACAACTGTCTCATGAGATAGTTTTAATTAGCTGTATAATTAAGTAGCTTAATTAATTAGATCTCCACATTTGGCATTCTTTAGAATGCTTTCTAGTTTTTCAGGTGTGTACCTCTTCTTCCACTTCCACTTCCTTTTTTATTCTTCATTTTCCCCTTTCATCACTGTTTTTTGTCTGTTTTTACTTCTTTCCTCTACATTTCTTTTTCTTTTTTTTAATATATTTCATGTCTACCTATGTCTCCTCCAAATATCTTAAGGGCAGCACAATCATTAAGTTGGTATTGTCAAATATTTAAAAGGAGTAATTCAGGCAGTCTTCCATACTGCTCAGTTGTTAGCATGGTCCCTGGCATGTTTTCTTCACAGGGCACAATCATTTCCTGAAGCAATCTCCTTCATGTTTCAGAGATTAGCATAGACCAAAGGCTGCCCAATAGGTAGCTGGAATACAGCCACCCTATTTTGAGGACTAGAGAGTTTATCCATAAGGATGCAGCCCAGCCTGTGCCACTTAGTTTCCAGACATCTATCCCTCCACCATTTTATCTTCTGGTTTGAGTGCACTCAATTCCTAAACACGGAAATGACATTCATGTGCAGAACTCTTATTTTCTGTCATGATAACCACCCTGGATACCACTGGGAGAATGGGACATAGTTTTGCAGATACTCAGGTTACCAGATAAATTAATCTTATGCAGAATTATTTTATCAATTGGTTCTGATACGTATTGTTATGGAATCAAAATTATTCTTTTCAGAATGAGAAAATTCTAAGAATTAGGTCAGACACTGAAGACCAAGTCTTACCTCTGTTCATGTGTCCTAGTCACATGCCAACTCCTCACTCTGCAAACCTGGGAATCTGTGACTCACACCAACAGGATCTCCTGTGTGGACATTCCAGAAGTGTCATATTTGCTCTTTTTTGTTAGCATGCTTCTTCAATATTTATATTGGGCAAAATTAATGCTTTCCTCTTTATGGATGGAAATGTAAAACAAACAAATTTTCTGAACTTCAAATCAACTCACAATCTCATTTTAATTAGTATTTTTAAAAAGAATCCAAGTACATGAATTTCCCCTCCTTTCTGGTGTATTTGATACATATTTTCTTTTAGAAAGTATGTTTTCTTTTCTTTTATTTATTTTCTTTTATTTTATTTTTTCTTTAGAAAGTTTGTTTTCTTTTATGGCCACAAGTTGCGCCAGGGAAGATTTAGATTGGATTTGAGGAAAAACTTTTTCTCCGAAAGAGTGGTCAGGCACTGGAATGGCCTGCCCAGGGAGGTGGTGGAGTCACCGTCCCTAGCGCTGTCCAAGAAGCGTCTAGATGAGGTGCTAAGGGACATGATTTAGTAGCTTAATGAGTAGGGATGGTAATAGGAGGACGGTTGGACTAGATGATCTTGTAGGTCCTTTCCAACCTAGTGTTTCTATGATTCTATGATTCTAAGTAAAAATATACTTCCCAGATACACTCATTTAGTTAAAAAAAAATCATCAGGATACTTTGCTCACTTCTTTCTTCTTTATTTTACCTTTTCACTAAAAAATGTAATTGAATGAAAAATCTGGCAGACACGAACTAGCAAGCAGGATAATGGAGATATAAGAGAAAGAGTAACACATTTATAATTGCAAAATACTGTCAGCTTCTTCAATTTTACAAAAAATTAGAAAGCAGCAAGAGATAATTCATAACAAAGACCTTCAAAAATGCAGGCAGAAAATTAAGTGTCCATGTATCAAACTCAATTCTTATTCCCCACGGTGGCAGCCAGATGAGAAGCCAAGCTGCTTATTGTCTCAGAAATCATGCTCAGTTACCAATAGTTCTACAATCATTGCTTGCAATTGATGTTAAAATAATGGAACAAAAATAGCAGGAGAAGTTTTCAAAAAGTGAAGTATAAGACATACGTGCACACAACACATTATTTTTGAAAAGATGTGCACACTGCAGGAACTACATATTACTGCCAAATAACTGTCCTGATTTTGTCACATAGGCACTTTTGTTGAAGAGCACGAGCTCCTATAAAGCTTAAATAAGTGATTTAAAAAAAAAAAAAAAGAAAGAAAAAGCTTTGCACGTGCTTGGAGAAGTAAATCTGTTCTTGAGGTTAAAACATGACAGATTGCGGGTGCCATGAACATTTCTAGTCAGCGTTGACCCAGAAAATGAGCTGCAATGACCAATATTGCTATCTTTCACCTGTCTACCACCTGTGTGTCACTGAACACTCATTATTTAGGTTGGAGACATGAATCAAAACATATACCTTCTCTTGATGGTTACACAGATACGTAATGTTCAAGTTACCCAGCTGCTTTCTGTTTATACTTAATATCACTCTTTACGTCAGCAATGCCAATGGTGTTGGTAGACTTTAGGTGATAGTGTGAGTCCATTTGAGTTTTCAGAGTCCAAATCCTTCTGTTGTTTCTCAGAATAAGTTTCTCTGCATAAAACCACTCCAAAATTTAAGTAACACTGTGACATACTCTGCACTTGTTCCACAAGGAAGAAATAAGTTTTCTTGCCAAAGTTAGAATCCAAAATCCCATTAAGATGTTGTTTTAACACCTTTTGACTGGGAATGAAGAAAAAGGATAGAGATAAATTTTGCAGAGCTCTAGAGTCCCACAAATGTACTGAAATGTTTGGGTTGAAAGTTTCATCTTCGCTTTGTGTGTAACCAAACAGGGAATCCAGTTCTGGTGAGGCATACAACTAGCCAGTAACCATCTCCATTTATTTACCACCTTGACCACCTTGAAGAAGCAGTCAGAGTGACCACATTGAATTTGTTCACCTTGGCATTTTTGCTGCCTTGCTTCTGCCCTTCCCAGACACCCAGAGAGGGTAAGGTATCGAGATTTCACCCTCTAAGGGTGTTATCCCTTTCTTGCCTCTTATCAAGCCCTGAGGGATAATATCTAGGCCTCACCAGAGCCTGTTTCTAGCATATAATGGAAGGTGACTTTGTGCAGTACTTACACAATTCTGGTCATGCTATCAACCATATTTGTTACACAAGCTTGTGTTTGTCCACAGATTTTGATGCATTATTCTCACACCAAATAATGACTCAGATTAAAAACAAATAGTGGCAATAGTAGTGGGCACCAGACTGACACATAGCCTGCCCTCGGCACCAAGAAGTCTCACTTCAGCCTTGGCTATCTACAGCTAGCCACTATCTTGGCTAGAGACACTGAGTATTCCCAGCTCTATAAGTGTCTCTGTGAGATATTGCTGCTGTAGGTTTCCTCGTGCTTTATGGACTCCACCTTCACAGCATTATACTGCTCTGTAAAAATGATTTTCAGTTTGGCTAGGATTTTTGCAATATTGCAGGATATTTTCCAGAATACCCATCAGTTTGGTTATATGGCATAAATTCCACAATTCTATTCTCTATAATCAGGATATAATAAAGCAATACCTGTGTCTGTACCCGATTTCTTCTGACTTCCTTATAAAACTTAATTGATAGATCTTTTCTATTGAGAATTAAAATGTTTAGTGTAGTATTTTGAAAGCATACTGGCTTAAAAAGAGTCCACATTTACCAACTGATATTCTAACAGTGTGGTATTTGAACTAAATGTCTTTATTGTTGCTCTTCAACCCTCCTTATGACTTCTGTATCTGTGCTGTAGTAGACAAATCAGAGTGATATACACAGAGACACAGAGTTGAAATATAGTGTCTTTCTTAGCACAGTAATTCTTCTTAATATTTTGGGTGGGGTTTTGTTGTTTTTTTCCTCTTGATTTGAACATATTTACAATGAGCCTTCCAGCAAGACCATCTGCAGAAGAGATCAGCATTACTTAAGTGTAGCTCCTAAATCACAGAACTGGGGTGTGTTTCTAACTATTTAGCAATCTGACCCCGAGGATACATTAATTTGAAAAGCTAGCATAGAAATTCTAGCTCATTTCTGACCTCAGACCTCCTGTCTTGTGAAGATAACTAGGACAAAATGTTCCACAGGTTTATCTACTCAGGTTCATTTCAAGAGGTGTTTAAATTTCCCTTAGTGGAACTCTTTTTTTCCTGCAATAAAGCTACAGTTTCTGAAGTTTGAATTATGCCTACCTTTTCCCCAAACCAAAAGCAAATGCATTTGTTTTCACTGGAAAGGGGGTTGAATTATCAATAGGCTAAGGTAATATACGAAATCTAGAAATGATAAAGCAAATTCCACAGTCTACTCACACCATTTTCTTTCTTCCACATCCAGGACAGTGGTTTACAAAACTGGCAAACTCACTTGCAAATTTGATGTAGTAAAAATAGTGTCCTGTAGAACTCGGTACACATGCAATGGCAGTTTTGGCTGGCTTGAATTATCTTTGTTGGTACAAATTCTATCCTTGATGGCTGCAGAATTTATTCCCACTGTTTGAAACATTTCTGAGACTTCAGTTTCAAACTGACAGCTGGGTAACAATCAACGGTGAGCACACAAGCTGTGCGAAGGCCTTATCACCCACAAGGTATTGCCTGGCCAGACAAACAAAGTGACAGGCAGTGTAACAGTCTCAAAGCTCCCAAACAGGACATTTTGTAAGGCTGTTGACACTGCTTTATATTGCTACAGGGTTGGGGTTTTTGGAACCAACAATTCTTCATTCTTTGAATCCTCTTCCTTTTACCAATATCTGATTCAAGACCCAGCACTGGAAACCAGTACTTAAGGGATTCTACTCAAGCTTCTAGGTATTAAGATAATAAGAATCTTTGAAACCCATTCATACATGACACACCTACTTTTTCCTAATCTGTAATGCTGATGAAGTCCCAGACTTGACTGAAGGCTGTTAATTTTCTTGATGCATTCCCATAATGGTCAGTACAACCTCTTCCTCACTACCGGAGAGGAGGTTGCTCAATGCTCAGTGTCAGACACCACTGAAATTGCATAGATCAATGGTGAAGGCAAGGATATCTGTACTTCTCTATTTTTTGGTTCAGCAGAACCACTTTTAATTCTCAGAATAAATATATTTGAGTCTACTTATCCACTTGTACAGAATCATTGTGAAATAAATTTAACAGATGTTGCGCGAACTCATTTTCAGCCTCTTTTCCCTGCAGGCTTTTTCTTCTTGTATGACTGTCCACTAGAGCCATTTGTTCACTCTTTTCATCCACAGCTGGCCATTTCACTATTTACACTCTGTTCATAGCATTCAGCACAGGAATAGCTACCTGGTTCGGAATCACAGCAACTAAGTCCTCAGCAAGCCAGTCATTCTCCTTGGGTCTTTATCGTGTTATCACAGGCTGTAGCTGCATCAGGCAAGATAAGCCATTCACTGGAAAGCAGTTTCTGACAAGTGATTTATTGCACCAGTGCCATTTTTAAACAGAATGTCTCAGAGTGCATTTATTTTGCCAGGATCAGAGAGACTATGTTGACTTACTCATGCTTTTGAAAAGCTGAGAACATCTGATGGAAAAAAGTGCTCCGGCTTTGGCATCAAGTAATCAAGAATGTATGAACAAGAGACAAATTTCACTTTTGAACTTGCCCAGCGTTTTAATTGAAGAGACTGCTTGTTCGCACACTGATGCTGTGGTGAGATTTGTTTAGGTCTCGACCTGAGCCTCATTGCACTTTGGAGCTAGATTGAAACACAGACTAATTGTCTTATTTTATTTTTTTCTCAAATTGCAGTGGTTTGGGAGAGGAAAAAATATCCCCCAGTAATGTCTCTGAGACCAGTTAAATGTTTATGTTTGGGGTTTCCCATGCCTTAGTCTCTTACAAATATAAAATCGTGACTGTCATGTTGAATCTGCAACTTTTCTTCCTTTTCAACTGAACATATTGTATTAGGAAGCCCAAAGACATTTTCAATAATTTTCTTCACCTGGTGAACAAAGCTGAGCCTTAAGGTCTCACCTGGTGGTTCCCAAGATTGTTACCGGGTTTCATCGGATGTTTGTGATATTCACTCTGGCCTGCCACAGTTTTAGCAGTCTTAAATTTTTTCCCCATATTTTCCATACCAGTATTTAGCCAGCCTCCTCTCTTTGCTTTTGTATTTTTAGACATGTTCTTTCTGTTGCTAGTTCTTAGCCACAACTTGTCCAAATCAGAATTATGACTATCTCCAATCCACATGAGACTCCTGGACAAATACTATTCTGTTTAAGCTTCACTCCCCTACATTTTCTCCACTTGTTGGAAGACAGGTTGAGGATCAGAAAAGGGCTGTAATTTCCCCAAAGGGTGGCAGGTACAAACAGAAGCAATGTCTCCTGATTCTTAGTCTAGCTTTCCGTCCCCCAGACACACTGGTAGGCAGTTGTTAGCATGCTCTTAATAATGCCTTATCATGAAATCTTTAGCATAATTTTAAACAATAAAGTGATTTATAAATTATTACATAGTTAAATAACAGTTAAATTTTTATTTCATCATCAGAGTAATAACCTATTTCTTACTTTGATATCTTGTACATATGGGTAGTAAATCTAGATATAGAAATAGAAAATGTCTGTGAAAAGAATACAATGAAGCACTGCTAAAACACTGCACTTCTTTACCACTTCCAAATCCCTGTAATCTAAATACACCTTAATAACAGCCCTTTGGAGTAGGGACAGGATAAAAAAAAAAATAAATCAAAAATAGAAACCATCTCTGAAGAAAGCAGGAAGTTTGAGGCTCATCAGTGGTGTCTTTTGAACCCTTGCATGCTGCCTTTATGTCAGTTTGAGCGGTTTGCAAAAAAAAATAGACATATTTTTCTGCCTTATGCTGTTAAAGAGTCTTATTTTTTTCCCCGTTAATTTTAAGGGTACAGTGAATGCTCTCTTTTTCAGCTTTTTCTCTGACAAATTAAATATTAAAGAAATTCAGGGAAAAAACGTTCGTGTGCCTGAGACCAATGCAATGATTCCTCAGATCTACAAAAATCATCTTATCCCACCAGTTAGCAGTTTGCACAGGTCTGTAATCCACAATTTTCAACAAGAGTTTCCAAGCACTGTAGCCTTTTGTTTTGATGTCTACAAGTACCCTGGTCTTGTAAGGGCCAGGAGCTCAGACCCTGAGGCGGTTCAATGCTTTGTCTGATTCATTTACTTCCCAGGTAGTCCCCTGGATCTCCTTTGAAGCCATTATGAAATAAAATATAAAATCATGCTATCATATTTGTTGCCTTCCATTCTTTGGTGCCAAGACAGTTTCAACATTAAGTTACATACTCCACTCAGCTGTTTAGGAGCTATATATTACAATTTTCTTAGAGTCCTTGGATGAAAATCCTGTCTTGATGATTTGTCAACATTCACTTGAAAAAACTGTTCTAAAGCTGTTTGATTGATGGTTTGACTGGAGATGATGGACAAATTTCTCATAAAGAAGGGAATGTCCCTAAGTTAATGTCATGACCATTGCTGAAAATAATTCATTGGCTTTTCAGCTAGGGACTCGTATTTCTTATGCTATTCTCTAATATCTCTGTCATCTGCTGGCCTACAGACTCACTGGTAGCCTTTTTATTTCTGGTGCACTTGGAAAAATTACTGTTATTAGGGGAAATGCTTAGCAATTTGTTCCTCTAACTTGCAGGTTGTTTTTTTTTTGTTTGTTTTTGTTTTTCAAATCTGCCTTATATTTTTTTATTTAACATGTCAGTGTTTGTGCTCTTTTAAACTTAATCTATATTTGGACAATGTTTCCATTAACATTAAATATTCTTCTTTATTCCTCTATTCAGCTAAGACAGAATTTTCATGCCTTTTTACATTCTCTTCTGAGTTCTCGGTGTCTTTGTAGTCTTTATTTCACCCTTCTGCACCCTTTACATTTCATTTTTGCATGTTTTGTCATTACTGAATAATTTCTATGTACTCAATGTTACCTGCAAAAGTATTTTGGAGTATATCATATATATGACTTCTAGACACTGTTACAAAGAGCTTCTTCCATGGCGTCTGTGGTGCCAGTTCCTAGTGCCTTTTTCAGGAATGTATCACCAGCTGTTTCTCATGTTAAGAAAACAGAGAAAAATTCCTCCAAAATAAACAGCTGTTCATGCTTTCCAAAAAACTGGTCTTTATCATAGCTTCCCAATGAATCTTCCACCTCCTCATGGAAATACTTGCATGATGTCTTTGATTTAGAAAAGAACATTAAGTATCACAAGAATCACTATACAATCACAGAATTTGATACTAGCATATCAGAACAGAACAGAAATGTTGAAAAGTTTAATGATAAAATTATTGGTGAGGATTGCAGGTGCCACCAGGTCTGCAGCTGTTGTCTAGAAAATGGTTCCTGGAAAAGATGACTTTGCAAAGTCCTTAAACAATGTAGGATTTTTCTTGTTCCTGGAAATCACCTAGGAGGCTTTGACCACACATGAAGTAATAACAAGAGGAACTCTGAATATATGTTCACCTCATGAATTTTCTTGTGCCAGTTGAAGCTTTGTCATGTTACATTGGGGTAGAGGTGATAAAGCCAGAGAAAGCACAGTCCTCTGCTTGTTATTTGTGATAGGCTTTAATGGGAGAAGGATTTAACCAAGACCTAATCGCACGTTATTAGGAGAAGGAATTCAGTAGTGTTTAAGACAAATAAAAGCTAGGGAAGTTAATAGAGACTGAATGGCGCAGAAGTCTATTTTATACACAAGTATTCGTGGTTATCCATAAGACAAGAAAAGACTGTTATGCCCATGCAGTTACCTGCAGGTGACAGCTATAAATCTATCAATGTTTTTAACCTTTGGCAGACTAAGAAGACAGCAGGATCAAAGCGGACAGACTTCCAGCACAGACAGCAGAGCATCCCTACAGAGCCATGGGAAGCTTCAAGATGGACGTAACAACAACTTACTTGGACACGGCTGCACAAGAGGCTGCAGCAGCTAGTGAGCTACAGTCCCACACAGGCTTTCACCCTGGGTTGAGGAAAGGTCCTCTCCCATGTCTTCACACTTGCCCCTTGGCAATCTCAGTCCTCTGGCAGGATCCCCAGCTGAGGGCAAGCCCGTGGAGCACACTGGCTGAGAACTTCCACCTACAACTCTGCTCTTATTCTAACTCTGCCACTGGAAAAAAGTGACCATCAGCAACAAAATACAGTTTTGTAAGTAAGTTTGACTTTCCTTTTCAAAATCCTGGAAGAAAACTTGAAACAATTTGTTAGTCAGCCTCTCAAATATTGCCATATTTCTGGCTACTTGTAAGAGACAAAGTTATACTGAGGCCAGCTTTATCTTGAAGGCTTTACATTATCTCCTCTGTCTCCATTAATTAAAATGATCCAATATTGAATTTCGTGAAACTGCTAGGCACAGCTGTTTCTGAACATCTGCTGTTGAGTTTATAACAGATGTATATGATGTAAATACATGAATGTAGTGTCAGCTAGGCTAAACACTGAGTAATTTCGTTTAACTACTTGAAGGCCATTGGAAATGTTGCACCGTGAATGTCTTCATTTTGTTCTTGAACTTCATTCATTCTGCTTTGTAGTAAGAAATGTGATCCAGGCCAAGTCAAAGTTTTGCTAGTGACTCCTGTGGATGCGGGACCAGACACATCAGCAGTATTTCATAAACATGACAAAGAAAGACTTTCATTTGCAAGAACAGTCTGATTGAGCCAGAGTCAAAAAGCAGCTTAGTAAGGAGAGCTAAAAACGTTATGAATTTGCTCAGATCCATAGTTAGGTGTTATAAAATGTGAAACAATTGTGTGCGTCTCTGTTTCCATGGATCTATTCTGGATAAGAACTGTCTTGAATAGAAAGAAATATACTTTATCCAAAGAAATGAGGACATGAAAACTCTTCTTTTTTTTCAAAAAAAAAAAAAATCAACAATTCCATAAATTTATGGTATTGTGCAACTTATACATCCACATTTTGATAATAAATGCATGCTTGTTCTGTCTTACTGTGCTTTTATTTAAGAGTTATTCATGCAAATTTAATTTCAATTTTTTAAAACTGTTAAGTTCGGCTTTTGGAAGTGATAAGCATTTTATCTGTAATAATCTATTTTTACTGTATTGTTTCCATTTTATCTTTTACAAAACAGTTATTTGTAACTGAATAGATTTTAAAATTTTGTTTCACATTATATGTAATTTTTTCACAAAATTTTCATAAAATACAGATTTTTATTGCTCCATGAAATGAGATGGCGTTCCTATCAACAACAGAACAGTTTGCTAATGTACTAAGGTAAAGATTTTACATCTGTTATAAGTATTTTGGGTTTACTTGCTTAATTTTGGCACAGACTGAAAACAGAGCATCAAACAAACGGAGAGAGTTTCTTTGGTCTTGAGAGGACAGTTTTCTTTGCCCACAATAAACTGTTTCATGCTCATCTCATAATGATATATATTTTTTTCTTCTTAGTATTTATTTCACTTTGGAAGGACCAAAGTGGATAACATTTTCCATAATCTCTGGAAAAACCTATTTCTCTGTTTCAATTAAAATGCATCATGATCTTTGATCTCAATCTGGATCTTGATCCTAGAAAGAAATGAAGTATTTTATTTACTCGAGTAATCTGAAGAAATTAATGGCACTACTCATAAGTAAGCGTTCACAGGATCCGTGCTGTATCAGATAATATAAATTAAATTTTCGGAAGGTCAGTAATACATGAAGCATGAAATGTTCTTGAGATGTGCCTTGTGAGGATGTCAGGTCTGCATCTGCTCCGCAGAGCCCCTCCTGTCAGGCTACAAACTGCATTTATAGAACAAGTCCTGATCCACAATCTTTAAAATACAAGAATTTCATCAATGACATGTTAAAATCTGAGGGTTTTCCCTGCAGGTAGAATTCAATTAGCAGCAGGAGTCTTCCGAACATTTGCAGTCCGATCTGGTTGGCTGCAGGGTGTCTCTGCCAGTGCTTCACTAAGCTGTTTTTGAGATGAGCCTGGTTATTTGATAGATGGCATCTCCTTGATTGTGTTTGTAGAGCATTATGCATGAACGCAAGCCCACTCAGATACTTTAATTTCACGGCTGTTACCACATGGTCATTTCTCAAGCAAATTTACTCCTTGAAAAAAAAATCATGGCACTGGTGCTCACCTGTATTCAGAGTCCATGGCGCTTCCACTGACTGCAGGTTGAAATTTATGTTGCATATAATTGTCTTCATCTACTTGCTGCACAGGTCAGCAAATACTCCCAGCTACATCGTGGTGACCCAATGAACTTCTAGTTCACCTTTCCATTTCAACACAGCTGTAAGGAACTGGCTTGTCATGGGAGGCACCAGTAATGGTGCAGCAGAAAAAAAGGAGAGAGCTCATTCTTTATAGTATGAGCTTTGTGAGAATCAAACAATGACCAGAAGGAAAGTCACACAGCCTGGGAATAATCCTGAGAAGTTCTGAGATGGAGTTTGCCTTCTCTAGCTTTAGACATGAACAGAACCCACGTGCCTGCAGCAAAGTTAGCCAGATCTAGGCTCAAAAGAAATAAAGAGGAACAAGAAAAAATGCTTGTAGGATGCAGTGCATTCAGTTTGTCTTGATTGTCTCCTTTGGCAGATGGATTTCCCTGTAGCTCCAGCTCCATGGAGTATAAAGTCACTGTACAGAGGCAGTTCGTATGCAGATATACACATTGCACGCTGACATTTAGTTAGATGAATCCTGTTTGTTATGGCACATGCATTTTGTGGAGATGCAGTCTAATCCTTACGAAAAAATAGGAATGATTGTGGTCATTTCAGCAGCAGTAAGAATGAGCCATTTGAACAATTTCCATCTGTACACAGGAAAGTGGTATTAAACTGCTGGAGAAATTGTGGAGAAACAGACAATTGCAATGAGTGCTGCCTTGCTTTTCCAGTAGAAATGAAAACAGAGAAAGCAGCCCAAATAAATGTGGAAGGTTTTTACAAAACAATACTTTGTGAGATGGAGGGGAAAACAAAGTGTGGAAGTCATAAAGCCAAAAGGAGCTCCTTGGGACTCATTTATTCTGTACAGCTTTATTGCCTCGCAAAAACAGCCAGTGATCTTAACTCCCAAAGTCTCATCTTGTTTCTTCACATCATTTCAAGGGTAAAATATTTTTTCTCATTTTTCTTCCAGGGAAGAGAGAAGGAAGTCTAACACAGCTGGAAAAGCAGTTTGCTGCTACAAAATTTTATTGCAATGCCACTTGCTCTGCAGTGTTGTGGTTCTGCTTGCACATGCATGTTCCCACAGCATCACTCTACCTTAAACTCTGCCAGATTTACCTTCTGTTCAGTTTGCTCCGTCTACATTGCATATTAAATATTGGCACAGCCCTGTAAATGTTTAATTACCAACTGACATAAAACACAAATAGCTGTTTTCATCTGTAGTCTTGACAAAATGATTAATGAAGTATATATCCAAAAGTTTTTGTGTGGGTTTTTGGAGGTGGGAGGAATAGTGATAGATCTTGGTACCCTATTTAAAATTACATCAAAGTACGTGATGGAGGAAATACTAGACAGCAATCCATCCATCCATCTCATCCATTTATATATTTTTTGCTTGCAGGAAAACATGATCACAATTCAAAACAGATTTCTGACAGCTTAAGCTAAACCTAAATATTGGTATATTGAGATGTACAGTGAATGGTTGAATAAGACCCAAAGCATTTTTCTGTTTTCCAGTTGGGTAGCTATTGCAACACTTCTGCTATGAAAAAGCATTCGCCAACATAGGAAAAGCTCAGAGTTTTTGGAGAGGTACATATATAGAGAGCTGTGGTGGGAGTTGGAAAACAAACAGATATTCCAAGTGCCTTCACATAAAAAACCACAGGTATACTCCTGAATCTCCTGTGCTAGTATCTGCCTCAGGAGCAGATCTGGAACAAATCACTGTCCTGCCCATAACCACCATTATCTGTATATCTGGCTCAGATTCCTTCCACACCTAAACAAGCTCTTAACTACAAGAAAGTTACAGCCCACCTGCTTGCACTGCTGGGCTGCTCAGACTCCATTGTAGCAAAAGGAAAAATAACTTGTGGCAGGTCCTTGGGCCAAAACCACCACCATTGCTAGAGAAAACAGAAATTATTATTTCCCATGCAGCCATTGCAGCTCAGTCCCTCAGCACATACTGCCAACAGGCTTTGCAGTGAATTTGGAATGAGGAATAGTATAAAGATTTTTAGATCCTTCTGGTGCCACACAAAAGCCTCCATGCTAGATTGGTGTGATTTTTAAATAAGAGTTTTGCAGTTCTTCTGGAGAGCATGCTGTTAGAGAGACTATTTTCTTATGTATATTGTGCTTAATCATCTTAGCTTCCATCAGAGTAGTTACTTCTGCTATCTTTATTTTAATGTCTGGATCAAATACCCTCTGGCCAGCAGGGAGAAATGTTTTGATATTTTTAGCATTCATTTAGCAATGCAAATTAGCTTGCTATAATCATGTTTACAAGAAAACACACAGTACAACCAGGACCTTAATAATGACTGATGTTAGCTATGCTCTATACATCAGTGAACTTGGCTCAGATACACAAACTCAATTTTTTTGGTAATTTTTAATTGGGGAGGATGAATGTATCTAATCAATTACAGTAATTTTTAACAAAATAGCCAAACAGTCCTCTCGAGTCCTCCAAAACACTCAAAATCATAAGGTAGGACAGAAAGCTTTGTTGTTCGATCTCTGGGTTTTTTTCAGTCAGTTACAAGCAACAAAGTGAGGACATCAAAACCTCTGTAGCATTCAATACCCATTAAGAGAAACAGGACTAAAACAAATCCTAAAATCAAAGTCCTCTTAAAAATTATGTCCACAAATACAGAATTACGTAAAATCAGTGTCCTTTGAATCTAATTACCTCAATGGATTTATTCATAGACACTTTCATGGGAGAAAATATGTTGGAACTAGAGCTCTAGAGACTGTTTTGCATCTTACTTTTTCACTGATTTGATATGTGCTATATTACTTTCCTAAAATTTCCCCACAGTGATTATTCTGTACTTGAGAAATCCCTTTTGGAAGAGCACTATATAATTTAATTAGTAGTTATAACTTTGCTATCCAATTCTGTAGCGAGGATAGTATTCTGCAGTCAATGAGCTAAGATATTGAGGCAATTTCTGGGTGATTAATTAGTAATGAGGGAACGATTTAAGTCTTGAGCCTTATCATGATGAACGCTATATCCATGCGTTAAGGTAAGTCAGACACTACTGCAAGGAATTTAGATTTTGAACTGACTTTATAAGATATAACTTGAAGACAGAGAAACTGGAGAAAGCATTGTTCAGGGAAGTAGGTAATAGTGAAATCAGCCTATTAAATGTAATGAGCAATCACATACCACAGATTTATGGATTTTTGCCTCCATTAAATTACATGCACGATCTCCTTTAAGGCTGTAAGTTTCCCATTTAATTTGAAAGCTGAACTATATAATCTTGCAGAGAAGGGAAAGGGCTGGGGGAGAAGAGGGGAGGCAAAGTCAGCAGCAGGGACTGCCATTAGGACCTTGTCATCTGTCCAGCTTAGGCCGACAGGAGAACAAAAGACCAGTAGGCTGGTTTCAGTGAGCAGAAAATCTCTGCAACCACAGAATCAAACCAAAGTGATCTGTGAAGACATGAACTGAAGAAGTACGCAAAGAGGATGGGAGCCATCCTCAGACGTGGCTTGTCCCTGGCATGAAGGAGCACGTTATCCAAACCGACCTGCAGAAAAGACACTGACTTTTGACAGAGATGTATTCCCGAGTCATCATTCACTGAGTTTTAATTTTCCTTCCCTGACAGAAGTCCAGAAGTGGACATGGTGCCTGTAAGAGGGAAACGAGCCTGCCTGCAGGATGCAGGCATCAGGAGCAAGCCAGCCCTACACTCCCGTGCTGTCGTACCTTGCTTCTCTCACTTGTTGTCTTTCTTTTCCACTCTCAGTGTAACTCATTTGGCTCCTTCTTCTCTTCTCAAAGTACCCACCAATGTCCTAACTTCCCCAGCTCTGTATCCTTCCCAGCAGCTTTCCCTACCATGCCTGGATGAGACTTCTGAAAGTCCACTCACAGGGAGGACCACTGTTACCCAAAGACGTCTCCATGCCAGTTGAGGCATTGCTGCCATTGCGCCCTCATCCTGCCCCTCACATGTTCACCCTTTTCCTCTTACTAGCATCTTAGGTGGAAGAGCTTGCAAATACATAAATGTCTACAAACCCTGCCTTTCACAGGGTCTGGCAGGGGTATTCACTCCCCAGGTGTTCCTTTGGTGACATCCACATGTGAATACTGCAGCACAGATATCAATCACCGCTGAGCACTGTTCTGACTGACACAGATCACTGATAGCCCTCTTGAAATCCTGACCAACACTACTCCAGGACATATATACCTCCTTTTCCCACCCAGGTCAGTCAGACAAAAGACCCAGATACAGACCTACATTGTTACTGTTAAGATGAGTCACAAACTCCTGGAATTAAAGTTCCTGGAAACACTGATAGCCTGCTGAAAACCCACCAAGTACACCAGTCAAAGTGCTTCAGAGGTTTTTCTCATTCTTCTGACTTCAGTATAGGGCTTTATTTTTCAGAGAGACACATTAATATTGAATATCTAATAAAAAAAGGAAGAGCACTAAATAGAGCAAGACAACCTGCAAAGCAACATTTATTTTAAAGAGATTCCTGAAATATGTTTTCATTATCTCATAAGCACAGCTATTTGAATAAGCAAAGTAGTTTTCTTGCAAATAAGAAAGGCATCATTACTCCATCTGGGCAGACAAATACCCCTAAATATATGTAACTGATAGCGTGCTCTCCTTGTTATGTTACTAAATTCCATAGAATCACAGAATCATGGAAGGGCTTAGGTTGGAAGGGACCTCAAAGCCCATCCAGTTCCAACCCCCTGCTGTGGGCAGGACTGACATCCACTGGCTCAGGCTGCCCAGGGCCCCATCCAGCCTGGCCTTGAGCACCTCCAGGGATGGGGCATCCACAGCTTCTCTGGACGGCTGTGCCAGTGCCTCACCACCATCTGAGTAAAGAATTTCCTCCTAATATTCAATCTAAATCTCTCCTCTTTTAGTTTAAAGCCATTCCCCCTTGTCCTATCACTATCTGCCTGTTTAAAAAGTTGGACTTCCTCCTGTTTCTAAGCTCCCCACAGAGATAGGAGAGCCCCATTCTGAAGGCAATGGCCTCCGTTACCCTCAGCCAATTGAAAGGGAGCTGGATTCAGATCCCTGAATCTGGAGAGGTGGAGATGGGTGCTCCAAGGTGCCCAGTGTGGTAATGCAAGTGAGCCTGGAGAAGCCAGTGGGAGCACTGAGGGGAGTTCTCATTCAAGGCGCCAAGCACCCTGCAATGGATTCGCCCCAATAAAGGGGCTCACACCTTGGAAAGTATCACAGTTCAGTGAGCTCTTGCCGGCCCTTGAAAATCCAGGGAAGAAGGTGTAAATCTCACGCTGGGCTCTACCCATATCAGCAGCAGGTCCCCAAGGTGAACAGCGTCTGGCATGGTAGATTACCCAGTAAAGCAAATGATTAGTGGTCTTGAGGCCAAAACAATCTCAATGTATTCTCAGACTGTCAATGGGTAAGACACCCATCTCGCTGGCGCAAAGCCAGGCCATGGAACGTGAGTGCTCAGTGGGCCACTTTTGGCAAGCAGAACTGGGCTGCAGGATGAACCAAACATGAGATTAAGGTGTCTGATGCCAACACTCATCAGAGTCCAGATAAGGTGTTGATCAATCTGGACAGCAAAATGGTGGCCATGAAAGTCAGAACCCACTAAGGAATGTGTAAGTGTGTAACTTCCTTTCCCACCTTCTCATTAGTTTCCTCAAGGTAAACTACCTGCTAAAGCCTGTATCAGCAACGCTGAATCCTATGTGAGCTATATTGAAAACAATAATATCATTTCATATCATTGAAGTATCTATACCACGTGTATCTCTCTGCTTTTCTTGAAGAGTATACATATGTATGAACAGATTTATTTCATTTTTCTCCTTAAAGAAAAATGCATATTTATGGTGCTAGCTGAAAATAAGAGATCAGAACTTTTCAATTCAGCAGATTTCATACAAAACTTGTCTCACTTGCCATCAGTTGCTCATCAGTTCATCAATTAATGTTATGAGATTTAAAACGTATTATCTGCTCAAAATATGCTTCTATATTTGTTGAAGATTTTTTTTTTTCTAAAACGCCTCCTGTAGAAAAAGTGCAGTGATCCCTGGGCTCTTTTACATAGCTATATATTCATTATGTGGCATATACCTATTAATGTATAATGAAAAGGGTTGGCTGTGAGAGATACATCTTATATAATCTGCCTCATGCTCACTAACATCTCTGGAAAGTCTCTCTCTTTTCAAGTGACAAGTCAGAATGTACAGGAAAATATTTGTGGTGTAAAAACCGGATTTTTCCTGTCAATGGGTGGCAGGAGCCTCAATCTCCCAAGCTAAATAGTATACTTAAATATAATGAGATATAATGCAAACTCATCTACAAGTGTGTTGGAAAATAAAATCTTTCTTGATCTCTCCAGGGATTTGAGATTCGTGCATTTTCTGCCAGAAAAAATAGAAAATGTATTTAGAGTAGGAAAGAAAGTAAGAAAGAAGAAGTGATTCTAGGACACAGAAAACACATTCTGGTCCAGCATTTGGAATCTGATCTTGGTTTAAGTCCTGTATCTTCCTGAATAATGGCACATTCCTTGACATAAGAAGGCAAGACTAGGTATAAGACAAACTTTATATTTGTGTTGCTCCAGCCCTAGCTTAATGTTACATGGATGCATTATTTTAAAAGGGAAAGATTTTTTTGCAACAAGATTATACATGATGTACATTCTCTCATACTACCATGTGCAATGACAGACAAATTTATGTGTTTATTAGAATTTTCTGAAGCTTTTTGAACTTCTGTTAAGCACCATTCCATTTTTGCCTAACTTCTACATCAATGTGATCAGCTCTTCTTTCTCTCTCAAGGATTTGGTCTCAACTCTCAACCGAGCACCTCTGATTCCCACCAAGTTTTACCTTCAAGTAGAATCAACTTTTAATCAGATTTAGTGACAGTGATACTTCATACTTCTAACAAAGGTCTTTAACTAGAATGGAAGTATGAAATCTCCACTTCTTTGATAGTCCTCCCCAGATTGTGTTTAGCCACATCACCTGGATCTTATCATCTGGAAGAAATTGTGAGGTAGCTCTAATGAGGACTTCAGTGGCTAAAATACTGAAGTGTTGTAAATTTAAATGACTGATCCATAGAACCCAGGGAAACCTGGACTTAGAGCCTATTTTTTTCTTCTGTTTCACAGGGAGACTAAGGCATCTCAAGACCCCAGAACACATACAGAGCACATCAGGAAAATATCATAAACACTGGGGTATGTCCTTCCTTTTTGGGGCAATGGAGCCTCCATCTAGCTTGGATACTCAGCTGTCCTAATGATATTTTACTACCATACCAGCAATATCTACGGCAGCTTAACAGTGAGAAAATTCACCCATAAAAATGGAAAACTTGAATTTCAAACTTACCACAGCCTAGGAAGCTTAAAATAGTTCCTTCCAGGATGCTCTCTTTTTTCCCCAATCTCTGAAAAAAAAAAAAAAAAAAGAGAAAAAAGAATCAAAAAAAGGCATAANAAGAAAGAATTCAAGAATGGCAGAACCATCTTACAATCTTCAACTAGGGGGAAAGAAAGCTTTTAAAAACTGGATGCTGTTACACAGAAGACCGTGTACAAGTCAGTTCAAGTAAAACTAAATACACGCTGTTCAGCTTCCATATTTATGTTGCTTGCTCTCAAGATCAGCTAGATTACAAAAAGTAATTGCTATTTGTTCAGTGTTCATATGAAAGTGTTCAAACTCTAACCCCAGAGAGACTGGAAAACTTCTCAGTCAATCTTTTTAAAATAAGAATTAATTAAATTTCAAATATTAGCTTTGATGTCTTTCAGGTATTTTTTTTTTTCTCATTGGTTGAAAGAAAATTATTTTCTCCAAACTAATATTAATGTCTGTATGTTTTGCTTTTTCTCTTTCACCATGCATCTTGTTGACAAACTTTTTTTTTTAGGAAATTAAGTACATTTTTTTAGAAGTACATTTAAAAACATCTCTATCCTTGTTTTAATACATACTAGCTTGCTTTTGAATTTACTATGAAAAACATAACTACTTCTGAATTATCCCTGTTATGGCATGAAAAATTTTTCATAGTCTGTGGGATGAGAGGGAAATTTTTTTAACACAAAATGCAATTGGCAAACATTGCTCATTTACACTCATGTATAATTTTATTTTGCCAAAAGGACAGAAGTTTGTACCAAGAAAACTCATTTCATTTGCTGTGGAATAAATTGGCAAGTGAACACCATTCAGCCAGCCTGTAAAATCAAATCTATGGATGTGTGGTGGATCGAAAGGAAAAGGCACTACATCTCTAGGTCTTTATCAAAAATCATGTTCCTTGAAAGCATGTCTTAGATTTAAAGTACACAATGGAAGGTCCTAGTGCTATTATATCTATTTCCACTGGACGATGAAAGCAACAACATGAATGTTAGCTGATGTTTTTTCTTTTAGTTTCAAAGTAAAAGGTAAAAATGGCCGAATGGAGATCTACCAAAATATTTTCTTCTTGACATGTTCCTGGTAATTTTCATGACTGATATTCACCCTGTTAAATAGCCATCATGTCTGCTAGAAAAGCAGAAAATTGAGTCCCTTCTCAGAATCAATGTAAATGTCTTAAGGAAAGATGACCAGTAAAGAAAAAGCCAAGTCCTTTTCTTACTACTAAATATGAACAGATGTATAGACAAACATTATTTATACTGTAAGTAAGCTTTGCCTACCTCTTCATATTTTCATTAACTTCTTTCTCCAATTTTCATCTTGCAGTGATTGTCTAGTGTATGGCATAGGTTCGTTCTATTTTTAAGGTAATTTTAGATTTTTCCATTCCTCTCTTTCTTAGAATTCTTCTCTTAGAATAAAGACAGAGAGATTGATGGTGCTTTACTCACCTTTAAAATAGCTGTCTTCATCTCTAACACCATTCTTGCCCACTGTCCTCACTGCACAGCTGCAAGCAGTTGGAAAGATTTCAATCACAGCCCATAGATTAGGCTTCTCTGCAAAGGCACAGCCCAAATACTCACAGAACCTGAGGATAATCTCAAATTCATGCTGTCTCCAGAACTGGGTGAAAACAAGGCTATGTGTTCTACAACAGCAGCCATGAGCAGTTTTCTGAATGTCACCTTATCCTATCTCCTATGAAAGCTGTTTTGTACTCACTAAAAGCCATGTTACTGCCAACAACCTGGGCAGAAAAGATGAAGGACACAGAGTGCCTAATGCTCTCTGTGATGACACGACCCACTAGTGTGTTGCACCTAATCTAGTAAAACACTAAAAAGCTTGAAACCAAAATGTTGTGTAGTATCAAAATATTCTTTGGTATGAGGTTCTCTAAATGCGAACATTGTGCTTGTGAACAGAGGAGCTGGGCTGGTACCAAGGAACAAAGGTGAGGTCAGGGGTTGAAGCTGAAGAAGAGCTGAAAATGTCTGGGCAGAAAAATTTAGTCTAGAAACAGACAAAGGGAAAACCAAGGAAAGAGGTTACAGTCTGAGACTACACAAGGAGACTGGGCTGGAGATCAGGGCTGGGACACAGTCAGCCAAGAGCCAGACAAGACTTGGAATCTGGGACTGTTGGCAGAGTTCAGGAGGCATTGACACAGGATCCCAGGAGTGAATCAGTGAGAAGGAGAGGAGGAGCACAAGGAGCAAGGGCAGGGTGAGACCTGCGATGAAGATGATTTTGACAGGGTGGAACAAATCAGGCTTCTGAGAAGCTGATGGAAGAGTTGGTGTCCAGTGAGTTGTATTCCCTTCCAGAGCTGAGAAATAAGGGAAAACACAGCAACTGGGGGCAGAGGTATATGTAAAATTGCCAACAGCCCCAGACTTGCTGAGGAAACATATGAGTACAAATAAGATAATGTGCAATTAGAGCTTACCACCTCCCAGCAAGACATTGTTTCAAAAACATAGTTTTATTTCTTTTCTGGGACCAGAAGGCATGTTTGGTCACATTGAAACAACCAAAGCTTTCTCACAGCAGGGACTTGATGGTTCCTCCAAAACTGCAGAGCAGGAAAACTGATACCCCACAGGCTGCCAGGAATCAGGGAGGTAGGAAAAGAGCTGGCAGGAAGGCTCCCCTGGACCTTTTGTGAAAACAAAGATATTTCTCGGAACCTATGGATTTCTGCAAATCCTTTTTCTAACACAACACGCTGTCCTGAAGATTTCCTACCAATTCAAAACAAGAAGGAAATCCTGGCTTTCTGACTTTTTGACAGTGTGTGATTTACGCACAAAAATAATATTAGGAGATGGCTATGGCAAAAAATACAAAAGTTAGAGAATGCCAGAAGATGTGTTGGCACAAAAGCTTGCAAAAAGCAGATGGAAAACCCAAAGGCAATTTAGCAGAGTCAGTGTAAAACTTCAGTTTTTATTTATTTATTTATTTTAATCAGCAACAATTGATTTTTTAGGCTGGTTTTGTGTCTTCTACTGGGGATTGTTTAATGGCCAGCAATTACCGTCAGTGTTTATATTACCCAAACAATGAGAAAAGCAGCATATCAGACTTACAGCAACAAAGGTTTTTGGATCCTCTGTAGTATTTAGAGGAAAGCAGGATGTGGTAAAGCTCCTATCCACTTCCACATTCCTCTCTCTTCTCCTTCACTTGTCAGTAGTGGGGCTTCACTAAGAGTCATGGCAAATGCACCCACAGAGAAAACTTTCCTCTGCGTGTGGTTAATGGCGTTTCCTCAGACAGGGATAAGAACTGTCCTCAGACAGAGGAGGTGCCTCCAAGAAGCCTGTCAAAGGCACCCATTGCTCAAGTCAAGCACTGGGAATGATTTCCACCAGAAATCTCCTGGGTACGTTAGGTCTAAATACAAAAAGGAAAAAATAAAAAAAGCTTGCACGTCTCTGATTGTTTGCTGTGAAGACTAGATGTTCCCAGTTTTTCTTTCATTTTTTAGGATCCTGCATTATTTCAACAGTCAGCATCTGATTTCAAAAGCCCAGCAGAAATCACTTATAAAAGCCAGCAATTCCCAGACAGCAAATGCCATGGGACACGGACATTGGTACGCTGCAGCAGATGAACATTCCAGCTCATTAAAGTGCATTGATGGGAAAGGGAAACCACAGCAAGAGCAGAGCCCTGGCTCACTCCCAGGGCAGGAAATGCAAAAACAAAACTACACTTGCAAAATCCCACAAACATACTGTGCAACAAGGTGTGAGTCTTGTGGAAATGAACAGTTGATAGAGAGCAATTTGGAATGATTTTTCTGGGAGCAATCAGCAGCCACTGAACCAGATGAGCTGTGCATTTCCTCCTGCTCTGCACTGGTGTGGCCTCACCTCGAGTACTATGTGCAGGTTTGGGCACCACAACATATGAAGGACATAAAACTATTAGAGAGTGTCCAAAGGAGGGCTACAAAAATGGGGAAGGGTCTGGAGGGCAAGACGCATGACAAACAGCTGAGGCCCCTGGGTTTGTTCATCCCAGAGCAGAGGAGGCTGAGGGGAGGCCTCATGGTGGCCTACAGCTCCTCACAGGGAGCGGAGGGGCAGCGCTGAGCTCTGCTCTCTGGGGACAGTGACAGGGTCTAAGGGAACAGCATGGAGCTGTGTCAGGGGAGGGTCAGGTGGGGGTTAGGAAAAGGTTCTTCTCCAGAGGGTGGAGGGCATGGAACAGGCTGCCCAGGGCAGTGGGCACAGCCCCACGCTGCTGGAGTTCAGGGAGCGTTTGGACAGAGCTCTCAGATGTGTGGTCTGATTTTTGGGTAGTGCTGTGTGGAGCCAGGAATTGGACATGATGATTCTGGTGGGTACCTTCCAACTTGAGATATCCTATAATTTCTATGATTTCATGATTTGTGCTCATGGAGATGTGTTGTTCAGGCAGCCTGGAGCAGGAATATTTCCTGCCCAGAACTGCAGAAAATGAGCACTGTGCTGGGGGATGCTGCCAGTCCCTAAGTCAAACCAGAGGTGTGGGAATTTTTTTGTCTCATGCTTTTTTAGTCAATCTCTAGGTTCAGCGGGACAGGAAAAAAAAGCAGTCTCCATTTTCTAATCTTCCTTCATGGTGATTTCATGAGGTTTAATGGATAAGTATTGGTAGTCTTTTAAGTATATCCATGTTAAGATTAACTTCCCACAGTCTTGGTTTTTTGTTTTTTGTTTTTTGAAATGCAAATATTCAGCACCTTCCTTTTTCCAATTTTGATTTCCTTTCTGAAGAGCTCTTGCAGCTTTTCACCTTGTTTTATTATATACTTTTATCCAAGCTGGGACATTCACATGCAAAATAATCTGCAAGAGGAAAGTATCTGTGAGTATTGCCGGTGCCCCAGTGGACATGAAGGTTCAAGAACACAACTGGTGATTTTAAAGTCTCCCTTATGATTCTGACCTCCACTTCAGGAGCAGGGATCAGAGATCCTTGTTTGTAAACAGAATTTGGCAACTCATAGCAGGAGCATACAAACATGTCCAGCAATATGCAACAGTTTTTGCACATGAAAGCATACAGATAAACAGAGGGAAAAGCTAAAGGCAGGAGTAAGACCAGAAGCCTTCCCCTCTAGCTGCATAAATAATCTATTCCTTTTGCACACAATAGAAATAAGATGTGGAGAGTGCCTCCATTTTACCCCTTCTGACAGCCTGGTGGTTAGAGCTCGCTCTCTTGAGACAGAAAAATGTGGGTTTGAATCTGCCTGAGCCTAAGGGAGATGTTGAACTTTCTGAGTGACTGCTATGCAACAGAAGGTAAGACATGTCTTCTCTTCAGGCTATGTTTTGAAAGCAAAATATAAATAAATCAAGCTGATGCTTCGTAAAGGAATTACAATGCAGAGATGGCAGTGCAGGAGGGCAAGGAAGGCAGAGCCCAGAAGCTATGCAGTGTGTCTCTGCCCCTCCTCTTCCATGCAAGTGGATGCTGGTCTTGACCAGCATAAGCTGGGCTGGCCTGGAGGAGCCTCTCTTCCCACCCCTGCTCCCCATGCTGTGCAAAGTGCCTCTGTCTAATCCAGGCATGCTGGACCTGATTAAGAATTCCAGCATCGCATTGCCACTATACAGTGTTAATAACACTTCCCTTCAATGCATGCCTGATAATGGATCGCTCTGTTATCTAAAGTTGTTGTGGGTTCATTGTTGTCTTGTGTTCAGGTACATTAAGTATCACATCGATGTACAGCTGCAAATGATCATTTAAGCTCTTTGGAGAGGCTGCTGACTGGGGTGGGAGATTCTATTCTTGATATTTTGCTAGGATCAGCTTTTTAGATATCATGAATTGCTTTGTCTGAATCACACATTTCTATTAAGTTCATTCTTGGGTTATAGTAGATGAAGAAGATGGCTTTTCTCCTTGACTCCTTCCAAACAATGCAGCCATGATGGTGTTGACTTCTAGCTTATTAGGGTCAACAGGAATTTCAAATTCTATCTGACATATTCTGCTGATACTGTCATATCTCTAAGAGAATTAAAATTCAATGATCATTAAAGACCTTTTGGTATTTACAGCAAAAGAGTATATAATAAAGCTCTAGAAGGACCAGATTTTCACCCTCCTTGTTCTATTACAGTATTGCCTGGGAGATCATGCAGGAGTTGAATGCATCCTCAGTAAGTCTGCAGTTTGGAAGTTCTAAGTACATTTTTGCCAGGAAATTTCTAGGGATATAGTAACAGTTTTACAAATCAAACTCTCTCAGGAAGTAAGTTAGTTTATACTTATTTAAAAAAAAAATTGTAACTCAATTGCAACTCAAAGAAAAACTTTTTTTTTTTTTATTTTCTGAACAAGCAAAATAAAATTGAGGCAATATTCATTTTTTTTTTTTTGCAGGACATTTCAAGATTCAGGACAAAAAATAATTGAAATAAAAGAATATCCCATAGACTGCAAATTATGGCTAGATAATTTTCTAGCTAGTTCCAGTACATAATCTCATTAGCTCCTAAGCTCCAATTCTTTTAAAAGTATTTTACGTATTTAGCATGCTGAGCTTCAATTACCTGTTTTATTTTTAGAAATGTTAGCAATGGTCCACAGGTTCCCCAAGCATCTACATATTTGAGAAAATAGGCTCAGTTTCTGCAACCCATTCCTTCAAGTTCCTTCTGAGCTAGCTCATTACTGTAATAATTTTGCCTCATGTTATGGCAAATCTGCCCTCAGGTCAGCCCTATTAAACTATGATTTCAGAAGCTGTTACACAAAATCTTACAAGAAACATGAGGAAAGGTCTAGTATTAGATTGAGTCATCAACCAAACAATTTATTAAGAATGTGCATAGGAGTAGCTCAACAGCACTCTACACAGGAATGTAATATAAGGAAAGTCAGGAAGTGTTCTTATCCCCCCAAATATCAGCTATTTATACATCAACAGCAGGTATTTTTGTGTTTTGTATTACTTTTGTAAGGTAACTGCTAGAGGTGGTACCCAAATCTGCAGTACAGTTATGCTTGGGCCTGTGGAGTTAGATAAACACAGCCTTAGCCCAAGATGACCTGACAGAGAGGAACTGCTATTTTCTACATATGACCTGGTCGTACAGATTTACGTCTATGGACAGGACGCCAGCATTTGCATTTTGCGACCTATTCATCTGCAAGTTGGTCAGTATTCACATTTGATCTTCCAAGAATGGATTGATTGCTGTTGAATGCCACATCGTTTCAACCATAACTTATTTTATGAGGACTTCAGAACACGAGAAGAAAACAAATTAGCTTTCAATTATATAGCAAATCAGAAAATCTCTTGATTGTTCATCTCAGGAGCTTAAGCCTCTAAAGAGTGAACAGAAACATATGTGTACAAGACTTGGACCTAGCAGTCTGTGACAGAGCTATATGAATGATATTTGAAGACCTGGAGGAAAGAAAAATTGGCAGAAATAAAATATGGACCTTTGCAGAAATTATTTTTTATATATATTTTATAATTATTTTGCAATTCTGTTGCAAAAATAACCCTTTGTATCAGTGTCATGCAATAAGCTCAAACTCATCTATTTAGCCACCTAATTAAGAGAATTAAATACTAAATTGAACATCCTGCTGTAATAGATTTTGTAATCGTTTCATCTGAACAATTTATTTTCTCCATTTCAGGCTTTTACGTAGTTGACTGATTACTAAATTTGGTCTTGCAGTTGGTAGTAAATATCTATAGTGGCCTACATGATTCAGAGGCCAAAGGATTCAGCTTTAACTTACTATGAGACCAAAAGAGACGGAAAAACATTGTGTTTCAATTGCTGGCAATTGCTATTGCTGAGTTTTATAAATTCAGGGGCTAATATACAGTTAGGAGACCTAGTGCAAACAACCAGTAGTTAGCCAAAAATAGAAGTTTGGTTAAATTAGCTCTGTCCTACCCCTCTACCTATTTGCAAGTACGTGGGTAAAACCATCTAAACCCACAGTAAGATTTAACAGCAAGAACTGCTCCGCTGGGAGTTATGATCTCTCCTTCCACAACCGTTGTTGTTGCTAGCAATTTCTGCGTATTTCTCATGACTGTTTTAGGAAGATTCATCCAGCAATATTGTTACTGGATGTTTGCCTTCCTCTGGAACTGTAACCAGTTTTTGAAAGGTGGAAGTTAGAACACTGGTATTAGTAAAACCTTTTTCAATGAGTATAAATAGAGTAGTGGTGTCATTCAATTGAACTAGGAAAAAAAAAGAAATTCACAATAATGTTTTAGGCTATTTTGTGGGAACATTATGACACTTTAAAAATGATGTCTCCTTCAGCATCCTAGGAAAAAAAAAAGTCCATTGCTCTGCAGAGAAAATAAACAAAAAGAAGAGTTTTGAGAATATACCTTAAACCACAAAAACAAAGATAAAATAAGAATGAAAGCACAGTTTCTATATGGTATTTCTTATTCACAGACAAAACTCAATTTTACATGTTCTGTTGTGCAGAAAACAATTTATTAGAGAATTATTTATCACTGGAGGAAATCTTTAACAAAACTGGGATGTATAAGCAGTAGCAAAATAGGGTAGCTTACCCTACTAGATGTACTTCAAGAAAAGAATGTAACCGTCTGATGTTGCCAGTATTCTTAGATCCCCAAAGAAAATAAAATTATATTAATGCTCCTTCACCCACTGCTCTATCATTCTGGAAACTTCACTTTCTAGTTAATTGCAAACATTAAGCAGAAAATACATGACAGGTGTCAAAATATATATATTAGAGATGAAGATGAATGGATAAATTCTGACAAGTAAAAACACCCCAAAATCTGGAAAGATAAAAAAAAAAAAAAGGAGGAAGAAATAGTTCAGACATTAAAATACTGAGCTATTACTCTGTTCTCGACTCTGCCATGAGATCCTTTTTTGACCTTTAGCAAACAGGTTTGTCATTCACTTTCCTGGGTGCCAGACCAGACCTTTAATGCCTCAGCTCTCCCTCCATAAAAGAAGGATAATACTTCCCTGGAGAGCAGTTGTGATGACAAATTGTGAGAGGCTTAGAGACTGTGGTGCTAAGCGCCATACAAAAACAAACTACAGCGAGATAAAACTTGTGCTGTCACTCAGAAAAACGTTGGGGGTATTTTTCAAAGTGACATTTTCATTATTTATTAGAAAGAAGGGAAACTTTTAATTCTCTTTTCAATTAGCAGTAGAGTAGATGAAATAAGCCAGCAAGGAAGAAACTGAGCGATGCCATGCTAAGACTCACACCCACACCTCTCCGTTTGGCAGCCCACGTGCAGAAAGCAAAGCTGGAGCCGGTGATGGATGGACTGCAGAAAAGACTTGCTTTGAAGGGGCTTGGCACACTATTATTCCTGTCCTCAGCCAGCTCTGCTTTATACAAAATATGTGATGTGCTGAAGAGATGTGCTGTGAATGCTTAGAGTTTACATGCGTGTAAGGGCAGAAAAAGAGATGAAAGAGAAAAGTACTGAAAATACAGAAACTGCCTCTAGATTTCAGAGAGATAAAAATGGTTGCAAGCTGGGAAAGGATGATACCTGTTTGCCCAGTTGCTGTTTTTTGCTTGGCACTAACTTATGGTACCACTGGAGACAGGACACTTGGACAGACCAGCTCTAGCCTTTCTTAAGGCATTTCAGAATAACCATGCCAGTACACACACTTCCTTGTTGCCAAGACCTAAACCACACCTGGCTCCAAGGAGAGCATTCAAGGTGATGTGGTTTCATGCTCCATATGCCAAGGCTGTGTTAGGAGCAGCACCGCCAGGCCAGGAGCTTCAGCAGAGACCTTCCTCCTCCAAAGAGAAGAGTACCACCCCAACAGGTGCTCTTCGTTTTCTCCTCTAACGCAAGCAGTCCACATTTCTGAAGTTACACTCTCCTCAGATATAAAGCCCCAGAGATTTCTTTTTTCTCACATCAGTGGGAAATTGGGCCTTTATTTTGGAACAAACGTGATTATCTGCTGAGGAACATATCCTTGTCACAGAGGAAAGCGCTGCCATGGTAAATCAGAACAACTGCAGATCTCGTGCTGTACCTCTTGACTTGTATTTCTCCTGGGTATCAGATTTACCTCAGGAGCGAGGATAACAAATATGTGACCTAAAACCACTCTTGGAACTTACTAAACAAATGACTGATACTACTGTCAGCTCACAAATGGAGGAATTGTAGAGAACTACAGGAAAAAGATGTATAGCCATCAGAAACCCAGGCTCATGCAGTTCCCTGTGTGTATTCTCTCATCCATTAGCACTGTTCAGCACATCGTATATAGGGGACTCCACTCATAGAATAAGCAGCGTCTTTGGATTGAAACGCACTTCAGCTCCAAGACAAACATTTTAATGGAAGATTTTTGCTACAGGTAAAAGATACAGATGGCAGTTTAAATACATTTCACAGTAGATTTTTCTCTTTTAATTCTATTAAGTGTACAATAATGCTAATTCACACTCAGACTTGATGGTGTGTTCAGAAAAGCTTTCAGTCTCATGCCATGTCCTAGGGAGTATATGAGTGCCACGGTGCCTGTGCAGGCACTGGTGTGTGCAGGACAGAGTTTGGATGGGGCAGAGCTTCCAGAGGGCAGGGCCATCTGTGTCACCACATGGCAGCTCCTTCCAGAAAGGCTGGACTGGAGCTCAGCCTCCCGCTGGTGGCCAGGGCTTAGGCACAGGATGTGCAGGACTGAGAATCTCTGCTCCGCATCCAGAGAAGGGACAGGAGAGTACCTGGTCTGTAACAGATAAATGCCAGTGCACCACAGCCAATTAAATGAATATTAAAAAAAAAAAAAAGATGACCACTAATTTCACAGGAGGGAGCTACAGCAAAGGTCAGATTCACAGTAAGGGGGTTTTCTTTTTTTCTTTTTTTTTCCTTTTTCTTCTTTTTCATTTCCTTTCTCCTTTTTCACTTTTCTTTTTTCGCCTTTGCTGGGCTTCAGGGATGATGCCATTCTGGAGCTCCTGTTTATGACGTCAGCTGATGAGAACTGCACAATATTTATTAAAGCTAAAACTAAATAATTTGTCTCCTGGCTTGTAAACGTTGCCTAACACAGAATCTCTCACATCTGCCTCTGCACATGCACGTTCTGAGTCTACAGAAACACTTTAGAAGTGTTAAAAAAAAGGCCTGCAGACTTTTCTTTCACATTGCATTTATTTTGCATTTTCTCAAGGCAAAAACATGCACACTTTCTCTGCCAGCTGGCGTACACTGCGTTAATTTCGATAGAGGAAATAGATCCAGACATACAGAGCTGTAAACATGTGCAAGCAGTATCCAAGGTTCATGGATACGAATGCAGACACCTTGGTATGAGCACCATAGCAACAACCTGCATCACATCTTTTAAAACCCATCTTAAAGATATAAAGGAGAAGAAAATGGTTAAAGCTTCTGAAACGTGAAAGACAAAGTGAAACTCAATTAAACAATGCTGTTTACCTCTTTACCTTCAGCTGTAGACAGGAATTCTTTTAAATGTAAATTACATTTATTTGTCAATCTTTATAACATCGTAAAGGTATTTAGCTGTCTCTTTGGGGAAAAAGAGAGGAGCTGGAATTACTGCTGCTCCTTGAGGCTGATTCTGCTTCCCCAAAGGCAAAACGAGAGAGGACAGAACAGCAGAGAAGCTCGGTTTGTATTCAGGTACGGTACATCTCCGTTCTTTCCTTCCCCTCTCCCTTTCTCCTTCATTTCTTCTCTTCCTTTTTTCCTCCCTCTGCCTTCCTTTCTTTTTCTTTCTCCTCCTCTATTTCTTCTCTTCCTCTCTTTATTTCCTTATCTCTGTTTCCCTAACGGAATCCCAAAGGAGATGGACCCAGGGTCCATGCAAGGAAAGGGCAGGACATGAAGGAAGGACAAGAGAGGTGACCACAGCTCTGTGAGGCCCAGGATGCAGGTACCAGGCCCAGCCTGAGGTTCCCTCCCTGTTTCAATCCCCATGGAGGATCAGAGCAATGATGGTAGCAGCGAGGATCCCCACACAGCCCCAGAGAGGAGCTCGCTCCTGTCTGTCACCTGCCGTGCTCCTCCCTGAGGTAGCACACGTGGCCTGGCACCCCGCTGACAGGCGGGAACGGCCCAAGTCCCTCAGCAGCAGCAGCAAGGAGACCCATTTTTAACACAGGCACTTGAAGTTTGAGCTAAATGTTCTTTCTGGGATCTTTGTGGAAACAAATCAAAATTCTCTTCAAGAAAAAGCAACAAGAATAGCTATTTTCCAATCAGCTACAATCAACAGTTATGATTATAGTAATTTAAATATCATTAATTCATGTTATTAATAGCACCAGCATTTCAGACAAAACACAAAGTGATGAATCTGAGACAATGTAACTGACAACCATGAACTTGAGTCCTCCTGATGCAGTACTTCCACTGCCAGACCAGGATATGCATTTGTGCTCAAGAACTGTCCCCCAAAAGAGAGCCCCAGGACACATCTTCCTGCATGCTGGTTGCAGGGAGCATGCTGTGCTCCCTGCATGCTTATTGCAGCCTTTGGATGGCTCTATCCACACTTGGGAATCATAGAACCATTAAGGTTGAAAAAGATCATCTAGTTCAACCATCAGCCCGCCACCACCTTGCCCACTAAACCATGTCCCTCAGTGCCACACCTACACATTTCTTCAACACTTCCAGGGATGGTGACTCCATGGGCAGCCTGTTCCAACACCTTCTCTTTCAGAGAAGGAATTTTAGATCTGACCTGATATCCCCTTAACCTCTTGGCAGCCTCAGCAGTTTTCTATCTAAGATAGAAAAGAAAGGAACTGTCACTGCATCTGTACCTCTCACCACATAAATTTCACCAAAACAGTGCTGGCTGAATAGGCTTGATAGCTTTTAGTGCCACAGTAACTTCTCTTCATTCATAGAATATCCTGAGTTGAAAGGGACCAATAAAGATCATTGAGTCCAACTTCTATCATGTTTGTTTTGTTTTTTTTTTGCTATTGTTTCTCTTTGTTTAAGTGATTAGCTTTAGCTTCATAATGGCATAGAAAGTAAAATGCTTCTGAATTTTTTCTGAAGGAGTAATTGAAATTATGCCAGCAATAGAGATGCACCACCTGAAGAGTTCTAGTTCCTCATTTAAATTATTTTCCTCTTTTAGCAAGAAAAAGAAAGGACACGCTCAGGAGTACTCTTCTCATTGCCCTTTCCCCTCAGCTGTTCTCTCAGCCCTTTGTGCTCAGGGCACGTCAGAAAATGTCAGCTGTTCTTCACCTCTCTTTGGGGAGGAATGGCACCACCTCCTCACAGCTGAGGCTCATGGAATGAACGCCACAGCATAGTGCGTGCTGAAAGGACCACCTTAAATCCATTTATTCTGTGCTTCATTCTCCTCTCTGTTAAACGGCAGTAGAAATACTTCTTTACCATGTTTATTCACAACAAATACTGGAGGAATTGATGTAATGTGAAGTTCATATTACTGAAACAGAAAGAATTGCTTTTCAAACTAAAATCACCCAAAGTGAGTAAAAGAGAAGCAAATTATGCTGCCCAAAATGTGCAGTATCAGACCAGTAACTGTCAATGCACCTGCAATTCCCTACACCTTGCTTGGTGCTACCAGACAGTCCACAGGCAAAGGAGTACTTAGAATTACTCCGATTAACTGTGGTGGGAATCGAATGCCAATGGAAGGACAGACAAGGATGAATAGAAAAGAAAGGGACCCCAGGCCTAAGAATTTATTTCCAGTTACAGCACAGAAATCATTCACAGATGTATTTATTTCTTCTGTTTATATGTTTATGCTAAAGCAAAAAGAGAAAATTAAAGGGAAAAAAAAACACAAAGCAGAAATGCATGAATCATCAACAGATCTTCAAGGGGTACCAACTTGGATGCAACTGTTAACATCAGTGGATCTACGCTCAAGACCTGGCTGCAATTTTCACAGAAGTGTAATATAACCACACCGTTTCATAAAGGACATACGCATGCTTGGCTTGCTAGTTATTTAATTCAAGCCTCAGGAAGAACTAGGGAAAAAAAATGCTCTAAAGTTTCCTCTTGGGACTGATGGAAAGACAGCCACAGATATGATCGACACTTTTAATTTCTTTAACACAATTGCATGGCACATGAGTAACAACTTGCATTTCAGACACTGCAGCAGCAGTTCCTGGACACGAAGACATCGTCTTTGACAAAAAACCCAGCAGATCTCTTAGGCCAGCAATACAACAGTGCACCCTAGCCAAATCTATCTCCAAGGCAGCCTTTTAGGCTCTGTAGATATTAACTGTCATGAAAGGAGTCTACCAATTTGTCGGTGTTCATTTTGATTAACACAGTCTACAGCAATGAAAGCAAGACTCATCCCCACAGCACATCTGATTACACCTGAGCTCCACAGCATCCTGAGCCTGTTGGCTCCTGATGTCCTTTGGTCCTTTGGTGCAGGGACCGAACCCACATCCCAGGGCTTGACCTCAGTCCTCGCTCTCAGCAGCTAGAGATGGAGCAAGAGCTGTGGTCCCACAAACTGCCAACAGTTCTTCAACGCAATAAATGAATTGCTTTCAGTATTTCTTAGTGTGGTGGTGCCAGAATTTTAGTTTAGCAGACGTTTCATTCATCCAAAACTCTTACAATGGTGGCTATAAAGGGATAGTCTTTGAAGAACTGCTGAGCATCTATACATAAAGAACGAACAGGTTACTCCGCTTCCCCTCAGCGGCAGTTTCAGTCTCCCAAACTAAGACGTGAGTGATCAATTTTTATACTTCAGACAACTGTACTAAGGGTTTTAGAGGACTTGGCACAAAGGCTACCTCTATAGCAGTAATAACATCATGAACCAGCCTGCTCAGAGGGAACACCTCTGCTTTCAAGCATACATTGCCCCCATTCGTACAAGCAGTGAAACGCTCTGAAGATGCATCTCTGCATGAAAACATTTGGCTGTTTCCTGAAGACGAAACACTAAAACTTATTTTACAAAACACTCCTTTTACCTCGTAAAGCCCTGCTGGTTTATCAGGAAGGCATTAGAACAGAAAACAAAATAAAACAAAACCATTCCCCCCAATCCCAAAAAGCCTTTGTATGTCAAGCATAGCTTACTCGATTCCCCTAGCAAGCATCATCACCAGTTAGGTATCTCCAGCATTTACGTAACCGTGGAAAATTAGTTTCAAGCTTACGAAGTTTAGGTGCCTCTAGAGACTGTAGTGTAGAAGAATTCAGTGAAGATCATATTTTGGATGTTGGACACTCAAATACATAATCTATTACTAGTACTAATCCAAGGCGCCAAGATCGTGGGTTTAGCCTGAAATGACTGGTTTAAAATGAGCAACTCTTTCATCCAAATATTTTGTAGCATGTTTTGCCTCTATTAAAAAAGGCTCATTTTCATAAATTCAAGGCAAAGTGAAAATAAGATTTTCAGCTAGTTAAAAGCATTAAGCAAAAGAGGAAAAAGGAAGTGGAAACAAACCAGACTAAATGTTTTAATTTCCAATTTTGTTTAATAAATGCTACACAAGTTTGTTTTGGAAATGAAAGCCATTCTTTCATTAAAAAAATCGACCAGCTCTAATCCCGTATTTGTTTGAAATTGTTCCCATGGCAACTGCAGTCAGAAGCTGAAAAGATCTTCTGCTTTTGTTTGAAGAAAGACTTAAACTCTGCAAGTCTCCTCTTCTTTGCCCAATTGCTAGTCTCACAAAATGTGATTCTCCCTCCCAACCATGATGTCTGGCACTCGGATCTTTTCTATGCAGAGCTTTTGTGACCCACAGTGAAAATGTACCTCTGCTTTGAGAAGACACACACACACCAGAAGAGTCCAAGAGAAGTTTAAAACGATTTTTATCTGAATATCAGTGGCACCAAGTCAAATTTTCCCAGCTTCTCCTCTTATATACTCTCATGCAGTAACAAAATAGTAAGTGAGGGGCTTATAAGCCTGCTGCAGGTGTTATGTGAAGCATCTGGGGTAGTGCCTGCACCTGCCTCTCAGTTACAGCGAAAACCATGACATTTAGCTTCGATTAGACACTGTGACATTTAGATGGTCAAAATAAAGCAGCGTAAATCACGGTGTGTACCCTGTGTACAGAGCGTACTCTGACAGCCAGAACGCATTAGCAGGAGTTCGTGCCACACTGAATTACTCTCTGGTCTGATACGACACTGAATCACGGCATACACAAGTTTGCATCAACCAAATCCTGACATCTTTATTCGTGTAAATTACACTATTCCATATAGAAACTATTCACATCCACAGGTATTGGAGGATCCAGGAAGATGCATGGTCACTTCTGGAGGGTTTTTTTCTCCTCAAAATTCACAGAGCTCTTCTTACCACATTTCCCTTATCACATGTTCTTAGCAAATACTATTTCTAAATGCCAGAAGTTGAGTGCTCTCTTTCTCCATATACTTCAATCAGGAAGAAAATCTCTCAAAAACACACCCAATGGCAGCAATACAATTATTTTCAGCATCAAGTCATTTCATAATCTCAATTTATTCATTCCACAGTATAGACCTGATATCAAAAATTAACTTCACTCTTGACAGCAACGTGCACAATGGTTTTGAAGACCTTTGTCGGCACACGCTGCATTAAGTGTTACAGCATCCTGCTTTGCATCAAGAGTCTGTAGTCAATTTGCTAAACCCATGGCTTTGCTGTACTCAGCTTGGCAGAGACAGACAGCTCCTGAAATCGCTCTCCCGTTGCAGTGCTGTTTGTGAGCCTGCTCTCCTGAGACCACGCTGCATATTCAGCAGCTGCCCGAGAACTGCCTTATCCCAGTATTGGGATGAGTTTTCACTCGTTTTATTCACAAGTGAAATGCAAAGAACTGGGGCCTTGTTCCCAAGTCTTTATTCAGTCACTGAGAGGCTTCCTGGTTTAACTCCCTCATGACAGAAAAGCAAATGTGGATCAAAGGAGCTGACAAGAAAGCCTGGAGCTTTCCACAGGTGCTCCCAGCTCATCTAAGAAGTTGTCACACTCCAGTACTACAAGGCTGAGACTGAGTGATAAGGCAGAAGCTGACCTGGAAGGAATCACTTTATCCTTGGTGCTTTGTAAGGGTGTTAAGCAGAGATAGAAGAAAAGCAATCAGATAACTGACACCCTCATGGGAAGCAGAATGGTTAGATAACCACTGGAGGTTGAAGATACAGACCCAATGTTGTAAGTGGCTTCTTAGTGATGGTGCCATTGGGACTACGTGCAAAAGAACGAGATTACAAAGCCTATAGTTCTATATTTAAACTTTATAGCAGACCTCATGAAAATATAAAATAACGACAACACGTCAGTCCTCCAGATCTGCAACCTGCGACCTCATTTACTTTGGTATCACTGCAACCAGGAACATATTCCATAAACAAATACTATATCTCTTCAAAAGTCAATTACATTAACAGCATGCTGAATTGTTATACACATAAGGTCAAAAGTTAATAAATAGAACTGTGAATAAAACATTTATATCAATGCAATTAGCTAGATGCAGTTTATTCTCTACTATGTAAGAGTTGCATTCCACTCAGTCTTGCTTTGAAGCTCACATCTGTGTATAAGGCTGCAGAAATTGTACCGATGGAGTCTGTGGTAAACAAGGTACCCTTCTTGTGTTATTTTTTCTAAATCATCTTTTTAAAGGTAGCACAACTCTTATGTGAATGTATTTAAAGCAAAACACTTCTCGCCTCTCCCACAGTGCAGAATCAATGCCGTGACTTGCTTCATGCAGTAGTGCCATTGCTACAAAACAGACCATCACCTACTCTTCAGAACAAATGTACGACAGCCTCTGTCCAGAAGTTACCTACTGCAGGTACGAGCTGAAGATGTGACTTCAGGTTTTGGGTTATTCTCAATTTCCTTTCTATTTTACTGTGATGGCTAACAGCTATGGCTTCTTTTACCGAAACTTGGAAGACATTTAATTTCTCTTTACTGATCATCTGCAAGATTAAATTAAGAGTATTCTTATTAAATTCTTGAACAACAGCAAACTGGGAAAAGCAGCAAGCACACTGAAGGCAAGATCAAAACATGAGAGTCTCAACCAGTCAGATAAGTGGTCTGAAAGGAACAGACTGTGATGCCATTAAGGATATGTGGAGTGTTGTGTAGGGAACGGCACAGCGGCAAACTGGAGACATGGCAGCACAGACAATCTGTTGTGAAGAAGCTGTAAGGAAAATATTGTAAATAATTTACAGAAAGTTGGTGAACCACATCAGTACAGGAAAGACTTCTGAATACCGCAAATTTTCTGCATTTTTGTAGAGCAGGGTAGAGTGTAAGGGGTTTTGGGTGGTACTTTACTCAAAAATGCACAGATAGGAAAAGCACTGTGCACTGAGACACACTTGGCCACTATCAGCTCACCAGTTAATCTCAAAGCTAAACTCAAAGTCCATTAAAACCCTCTTTAAGCGTCCAACTACGCGGAAAATAAATAAAAAGAAAAAATTATGTGGTATTCATTTGGGTTTCAACCAGTTGGAATCACAATTTCTAACATATTCATTCTGTTGGAAAAAAAAAATAAAAGAGCTATATGAAGGAAATCTATGACAAAGCAAGGACTTATCTCCCAGCTCTCATGATGGAAATATGTTTTTCTGCAGTCCTCAGTAAAAAGCAGACATCAAAGAAGCAAATCTTTTCTTAAGGAAATAAATATATCTTTGTGAGAAAAAAAAAAACTGTGAAAGTAACTGTCTTTGTTAAAACTGCCATTGAATTACTCTTCCTTCTCATTTGATAAATGCAGAAAATGGTAAAGTTTAATCACTGCTTATTAGCAGAACAGAAAATTTGTTAAAAATATTGCAAGAAAGAATATGTGATATTTTAGATAGTCTGAAGATCTGAAACAGTAAATTTTCAAGACAGCTTCAAATTCCTGATGCCCCCTTTATATTCTCCAAGACAGAAGGAAGTGAAAGTACAGATACCTTTAAAAGAGCCTTTCAAAATGCAACCCTGAATTACCGTATATTTCTATCGTATACAAAGAAGAATGACACAATCCTCAGCGTGTAACATGCATGAAGGCCAACTTGCAAACACAGCCACAATGGTAATTTTAAACCAATGCATTACCAGTGATCAACAGCAAATAAATACAAAGCAGCCGGCACACATTATAGATTTAATTACTAGCAATGGTCAAGCCATAAGCAGAACAAAAATATTCTAGAAAAATCTGACAATTATACATTTATTTTAATTAGTGCAGACACTGCACATCTATCCACTCAAAATACTTCTAATGGCCTTTCAATGTATGCTCCCTCTGAAGTAATTTATTTCTTCTGAAATTCTCCATATTAGTATTAATATGTATTAATATGTATTAATACTAATATGTCCCATATTAGTATTTTTCTACACTATAGCAATGCAAAAACCACTCATATTTTCTAACAAGATGACACTCTCATATGCACAAAATCAAGGACTAAAGCCTAATACCGAAGCTCCAAGTTATTCAAGCTCTGATCTCAGATTCTGCCACTTTCAGATTTTAATTTATTTTCTTATTCAGTTGTCTACCTTCAAACAAAAGTGGCTGAAAGTAGAAAACCTCTTTACTGAAGGCAGCTTCTCTGGCATAACAGAAGAACATTTTCTGAAGAAGTTGGCTTTTCCAAATATAATTCTCTTTCCTGTATGTATAGCCAACCAAATGACTGTCTCCTGCTCCCCAGAGGAACGTCTGAGCCTTGAGGAAAAGAAATTCCTTTCAGTTGTTGTGGCTTTCAAGCTCTTCGACACATCTGAGGTAGAAAATGTAACCAGTGGTCACACACACAAGCAAGCACAGATTGTCCAAACGCAGACAGACATTATCAGTTCGCACCGAATGGCCCATTGATATTACAGCTTGTGTGCAACACAAAGGCAATCAGTGAGCACACTGCAAAGTCATCCACAAGTGTTGAGTCTGACCTTCCCTATCTTGCTCCCTGGGAACAAGAAAATGAACAGAAAGAGAGCAGTGCAGACCTGAGCTGCTGGCCTTTGCCAGCCATTTTGCAGATGAATTGAGCAGACAAGCAGCAAAAGCCGGATCCCACCTGGAGTGCTCCGCCAGCAGGATCACGTTTATCACTTCCACAATTTTGCCTGGCCGGTACATGTGTTCTCATTCAGCATCCAATGGCCTGTGACAGTACATCTTTTCCTAACACAGCTTTTACAATTCAGTAGGCAAAATCAGCTTGCTTTATGCTGGCACAGCTACGTCTGCGCCAGCTGTATCAGCACAGCAGCAAAACACTTCGGCACAGGGCAGAGGGGGAACTGGGTCAGCTGAATGAGGGGACGTGGGGCTTGGAAAATCCTGCTGTCAGACGCTCAGGAAGTGAGAGCTGTTGATGAAAGGCAATATAATTACTGGCACTGGGCTCTATTAAGATAGCAGCATGAAAACTTAACATTCCCCAGAAGAAATAAAGGTGTTAAAATAGCAGCTAGGTAAATACAAGATAATGTAAGAAAGCTGTGTGATTTCCCCAGGTACAAATAAAGCAAATGAGCATTTTGCAGAATTAACCTCATTAATGAGACATTGTCACTTTCGAAGTTAATCTGAAAACAAAGCTATGACAGCAATAAATGAAGATAAAGTTGTCTATGAAGTACAAAGATTATTTCCGCAAAAAATGTTACTCTACTCCCATTTTTACATTTTTCTCAGTTCAAAAATGCCAAGTCCATATATGTATTGTTACTTTTCTATATGATTGACTTTTTGACACAATGTTGGTAGTTTCTACCAGAGTATCATTCTTGGTGTAAATTATTCCTCATTAGGTTTAGCACATGTATTGTCTTTCAAAACAAATTAATACATAATAGTGAGGATGGAGAAATGAAATGGAAACTTATCGTAGGGGATATCAACATCCTCATTCCACAGAAACGTTTTCAGTTCAATCAGCGTACAGAAAACACTACTCCCTAAGGTGATTTTTTGTTGATATTAATTTTTTTTTTTTTTTTTTTACCGTATGAAAACTTTCTTGCTAAGGAAACCTTTAAAATGAAATCTTTTAAATAAAAGCTTGATTTTAAGAGTTAAACTAAACAACCGAGTAAGCAATACATGCTACTGCATGCTAATCCAACACCTCCATCTCTGACTTGCCAAGCCACAAAAAGAGAGGAGAATAAACAAGCTTTCAGAATCTTAGCCTTTCTGAAGGGAACTATGCAGGCTCCACACTACTATCTACACCTCTGCAATTTTGTTTCAACCTCTGAGATATAGCAAAGAACTTCACGCCAAAATAAATTAGACGTCAGTAAACACATTCACGAAGAAACTACAGCATACAGCATGAACAGCAGCATCATGACACAACACAGCAGAAAATCAGTTACCTCACTGCACATAGTTGCACGTGTCCAGACGCCTACGCTTACAGGTTCTGTTTAAATCTACGGACACTGAGAACCATGTCAATTTTAAAGATTCCAGTACGTGCCCATTTCATCTTAGCTTAGAAGGACTGAAGTATCTTAAAATCTTTTTCTTTCAGACTTTATATGGTGCTAGCACTAAGTTTGTACAATGACGTGGAAAGCCAATCTCTCTCAGCAAGAGCTCCTCTTACAGCTTTTCTGGGGCATTTTATTCCCTATCCATGCAACTCTCTAACCTACAAACCCCACAGGATTCTTCAGGAGGGATCACGCTATCAGCAGAAAACTGGGATAATGATGATGTTAGCCTGTAGCAGTGCCTCTACATCTGCTACATCTGAGGACTGACTGTTCTGCACAACCAAGTCTCCTGAAAACCTGGAAGCAGAGCCATCCAGTGCAGCGGCAGTGCCTCTGAGCAGGAGGGATGCACTGTGCAGAGGGCGCAGACTGCATGCTAACGCTGGTGAAGTGCCTGGTGAAGAAAGGGTAACAAAGCTCCAGTTTTAGTCCAACAGGGAGAATTAATTTCTTCCATAAATTATACCAATGACAGTCAGTCTGTTTTCACTGCGTTGATTGATGTGTCACTGCCCAAGGACTGTTACTTTTTTCCTGTTCTTCCCATGTTTTGGATCCTTGGTCAATCGCTTCAGGCAGAGTGTAGACAACAGCCACAACAAGAGCATACCCAGGGTCAGGGACAAGATGAAAAGTAATGAACTTCCAGGGGGAAGCAATTAAGAATGGGATTAGTGAGAGGACCCTTCATTTTCAATACTTTCAATCTGAGTTAAATACATTATATAACCTGGTAGAAACCAGCAGAAAGAGTTGCTTAACAACGGCTGGACCTTTTATTCTCACACAAGCCCCAGTTCTACAACGAGCACAATATTAACCACCAGTATCAGTTACTTTTATCCTTTAATTTTACTTCATCAGTTTAAAATAATACGTTAAACCAGACTGTTGGGTGTCCTTGCCTGATGTTAATTTAGTGAGAATGAAGAACAATTTGCCCCATGTGGATAATGTTCAAAATCCTGAAGAGTTTGGATTTTTTAAATTAGTTTATTGACAATGACTACGAAGACAAACGGGCTTAATTTGAGCAGCTTGTCCAGCACACATTTCTTGTAAGACTTCAGCTGTGGAATAAGGATGCTAATAACTATGGTACACACACTGGAACTGCACACACACCAACTGGCCCTCCTCTGTCCTCTGAATGACAGAAGCTGAACATAAACCAAATTTTTACTGAAGTGGGCTGTTAGCTACATAGTACCCACTTCATATGGTGTGAGAAGGTTTACACATTCCTTTGAGTATGTATTGCACGATATGGAACTGATTCAGATCAGGACATGACATTTCCCCACTATTCCAATCACTGAGCTACTTCAAATCTGTGATGAGTGAGAGCTGCAAATTATCCTTCTATTATTAGACATGCAGATTACTTGTTGAGGATAATACATTGATATTGCAATCAATATTCAGATTTTGCATTGTACCAACATCTTATCCGTGAGCAGTTCTCTTGTTTCTCTTCTCATATAATAACAGCCTAGAATCTGGGCTTGGAAGAAGTCTTGGCAGAAACTTCCATTCAAGAGAGGATACTTCAGCTCTCAAGCACTCCTTGCAGCTCCAAGTACATCTCAGCTTTTCCTGTGGCTTCTTCTCGCACGTGGGTGCTTGAGACACAGCTTTTCCAAGCCCCTTTCTGACACACCCGAGCCTCCTCCAGAGGCAGCTCTGACCTGCCTCGAGCTAGGACAGACCCTACCCTAACCTACCTGTGACCTGGGGAGGACATACCACATGCATTAAAACATAGCAACTCTGAGCACCCACCACCCCCACCCACTCCTCCTGTGAGAGCGATGACCTCATACGAAGAGGCTGATTAATGCAGTGGGAAAATAATTACAATTACCAGGCTAATTATTGCATAGAACATTTTCTAATGTTAATAGCAATATGAAATACTAATTGTTGTTTACTGTGGGATGAATTTTTAAACACTTGTCAAGTGACATGGGAAAAAAAATGTTTCTTTCCCCTGGAAATACATGACAACTGCAGACACACATACAAAGTGACATTTTAATTTTTAAAATTAAATTGGCATCCTATTAATACACAGGCACAGAAACTCCATACCTGAAAAACAGCAAAATGCATCATCACAGTACCATCAGAGTTTGAACATAGTTAAAAAACCCCTCAAAACAGGCTTGAATATCATCTGCTATTAACCAACATATGCATTTATCTTTTCCAGTTGCTGTTTTCAGGGTTAATATTTACAAACTTTCTGTCAACTAGAAAGGTTTGAAAATTAACTCTTTTTTGAAATGTAAGAAGACGTTCTTACCAATTTAGAGAAAATTTGGGAGTAAGAACTTTAAAAATATCCACCTGAAAATGTGAGAATTGGCAGCACTGTGATCAAAAATGCTTTTGAAGCTAATTCAGCTCCACTTACAATTCTCCTGTTTCTTTTGACATATATAATGATGCTTCATCAAGAAATGAATGCAACAAGTTGCAAATATTTAAAATTTAAAGTTTAAGTTTTGAACTGAAGCTACACTCCCAGTTCTACTGAAGTAAGCTTATAACCAACAGAGAAATCTGAAACTACTCCAGGATTTAACACTAACCACGTATGCTGAAGATCTGAACCATCAGCTATCACTGGAGAAAACAGACAGCAGAAGTAACATTCAATGCTTATTAACAGCACAAGATTAAAGAGTAAATTAGCTAGACTAACAAAAAAACAGAGAGCAGATCACTTGCGGGCCATCCACTTCACCTCTTCATGTCATCTGCTAAACCACAGCTCATTACAAGGCTATATAAACACAAGGACAGTAAATCAGTACCTGCTTTATATAATAAATAAACTTTCCATATAAATTATAAAGATACAGCTACAGTAAAATCAGTGCAAAAATGACCAAAATGTACTGAAGAAATACTGAGTCCTGTCTGCCAGAATGTGCATCACAAAACACCCAACATACTTCATCTGTAGCATCATACACTATCGAGAAATACAAGATGAACAATGCCCACTGTGAACTGTGTCAATGTAAAAGTACAGCTATTTACAATGTCAGAAAAATGATATTAAAACAATCCAAGAGTTATCTAAACTGTATACTTCATTCTTTCTCATTATTTTTCTGATTTTAAGTAACTTCCTTTTCCCTAGTTGATTCTTCAAATGGAAGTGTCCCTCATTAGTCCATACTTGCACGAGTAGCCTTTTTGGAATTAAGAAAATTCTTTTTCTTTTTTCTTGGAGAGATGTTGAAAGAAAGTATTGGATCACTCTGGTCACGAAACAAAAATATCTTCTCCCCGGTGTCTAATACCTCTATGGCTTCGGCAGACACAGTGCTCAAAGAAACGTGTGGACCGGGCTGTTCCACAGGAGGATGTGTAGGCAAACATTCAAGGTGAATGAAAGATGCTTTTTCCAGGAGGGCAAGTTGCTTCTTCCTTATCAAGCTACATTAATGAAATAAATAAATAAATGCATAAATACTTGGCAGAAAAACAATATCACTTTCTATACCATACCACGACACAGAAGTGGTGACTTTCCACTGGAAACTAAAAAAAATCATATTTCAGATAGATAGAAATGTAATTTCCTTTCCAGGCTCCAATAATTTACAAATCATTTTGTGAGATACAAAATCACATAAGAAAAGGTAATCTTATAAGAAGTAACATAGGGATGGTGGGCAATGGGTAGGAAAACTATGTGAATTTTGCAGGTAAGTGTGTAAAAATCTTTTCAGACTTTTTCGACTATTATTGCACAGTAGAATAATATCAGAAAATGCATACTTATGAAGTTACTTTCTCACAGATAAAAAAGGAAGAACAGCTGGAGATTAAATCAAGTATATTAAAAAAACGATCATATGTTTTGTCTTGTTTTTCTTTACCTGTCTTTTCTCCTGTTCAGAGAAGGGATACTTTCTAAACTTCTGTTTATCAGGTCTTCCCTTACTTTGTTCTCCAGTGCTTGCCACCACTCTTGGTTCTTCCTGAAGAAGGAAAGAAAAAATTCCCAGCAGCAAATCCCTAAATACACACGTTTTCTTTCCCCTTCTTATTTGAACTATCAAAACCATGGCATTAATACCATGAATACAATCAGATTTTTGCACAAATTATTTACATCACATAGGACCACACCTCACAGCATGGTCCCAAAGACCCTTAGTTGTTCCTTGATAACACACATCAAACAACTGGAAGGGTCCAGTACCACAACATCTGGTTTCTCTCCCTCTCCTGTATCATGGCAGGGAGCTGGGAGACAGGCTTTATTATTTTAACAAATTTCATGTCAACAGAAAAAAAATGATCAAAGTGAGGTTTACACATCTATACAATAAATGCTTAATTTATAAATTTATAAAATGTATGAACTCTTCATCAATCAATTTATTTCATAAAATAAGGAAGCAGTTTCAAAACGCTTTTGCCCCATGAAAATATTTCACAGAAGAAACTTATGCACCTGTTTTTCTATTGTTGTCACCCTGCTTGTCCAGCAAATAAATATACATAGAAAGCAATAACCTTTGGCAATGACCTATCCAAAAATACCCCACATACCTTTTTCTAGAGCTGCCAGACTCATCTGCATTACTACCACTTTCAGTTGCACCATCTGAATATATACTGATGGAATCGAGGACAGAAAGAACTTCACTTTGTGAATTGGAGGGCAGCAACAAGTTCAGAATCCTGTGCAGCATCCCCATTGGCACCCTTGCCAGTTTGGCTAAATAACCCGCCAGTCGGAGCTCCTGGAAGATTAATGGGTGGAAGATGGACAGATACAGCTATGTTTTAACTGTTAATGTTAAAGAATTGTTCATCAGAAACAAAAAATATTACTGAAAATCATTTTAGTGGTGACAATTTTGGTGTCAAATGGTCACAGTCTCATGTTTGTTGCTTCCATCCACATGGCTCCAGATGTATTGAAGTAGCCCACTTCATTCCGGACCCAGGCAACTCAAATTTCAGAAAAACAGTTCCCTCATGAAACCCACAAGGTCCCGCTATGCAGAAAGACAGCGAGTTTCTTTCTTCACAGTGAATCCCAAATCTCTCTGCAGATGTTTGAACTCTGCTCTTTTTTCACAAGGAATTTTCAGAGCACATGTACTAGGCGAATCTTTTTTGAAAGAAACTATTTTACCACAAGGACAATCAGTAAAGGACAATTCTTTCTGCTAAATCCATGTAAAAACAAACATTTCCCAGGCAGCTCTAGTCCAAATTTTAAAAGTCATATATAATAATAAAATCAACTTCCTTTTCCCATAGCCAAGCAGAAAATTCCTCTCCAAAATACAGGAGAACATCACTCCCCAGAGTGTCCCAGGATCTTTACTACTGCTGGATGTTTTCTATGGGAATTACTGAGATACTGGAACGAACGAGAAAAAACGCTAACATTGATGATAGATTAGTAAATTGATAGGGTATCTTCATCCTAAATCAGGCACTGTAGTTAGATAAAAGAAACATCAGCTCAGGCTTCACAGAGTGAGAAGTTATTTGATTCTTCTTCGGGGAAAATATAAAGAAGACGTTAAATCTTAACACCGACATTTAAGTTTAATTTCTGTAGTCATTTGTGTTATTCTTTTGGTCTTTAAAAGCTGTTGTTCTAGAAAATTATGAAAAACATAAAAGTGACATATTTCTGTGACCCATCCTTTGTTTTGGCTGAATATACTCAGGTCCTTTAACTCACTAATTTATATGCAGATGATTGAACCATCCTGACTTCAGTACTGCTCTCCTCTGTAATAGTTTCCTCTTTAAAACATTCCTTCCTCCACTCTGACCATTACCTTTACTTAGCACTACTGCATAGTTCTATTTTAACACAGCAGAATTCCTGATTAAGTCATCCTCCAAGGTGCCACCGTGCTGCCAACAGTGCTAAAAGTGGCATCAGCCAGGTGCACCCAGCATATGTCTGGCAAAGGGAATGCTGATGTGTGAGCCGGCACCTGCAGTGAGCAGCATTAGAGAAACCCACAGCTACCCAGACCAGCCTGCCTAAGCAGGAAGAAGTGAATGTGCATTCAAATACAGGAATGATCACGCTAGTCGGGCCAAAGGCCCTCCAGCGTGGTATGAGCTTCAATCATTAGGCATATCATATGGTAAGGTACTGCAAAGATTAGGAATTTGCATGTTTTGTAACATTAGTGATATAATGTGTCAACAATAATCTCATTTGTATTCTCTGAATTTGGCCAAAATAAAAATATGGATGTATGAATTGTGGTATACAAACAGCAGGATTTTTTTTAAGTATTTGGTGTGAGTAATGTATTTTTAAACACCTAGATGCAAGAACCAATGAACTTGATCTGTGTTTCAAGCTTATTGTTCTGTTTCCAATGAGAGTCTGCCTCCATCATCTGTTGTCTCTAAAAATCAACTATTGTCTCTGGGGCTATAGCTACATGCTTATTTAAAAGTAACTTCTCAGCCAGAGGCTTAGGATCCTGAACTCACTATCATTCAAGCAAATCTCTTACTGACCCAGATCCGTCTCCATTGGCACATAAGCTGCAAGATGAAATGTAGGAAAATGAAACATATCTGGTTTCCCAGAGAGGGCTACATCCACATTTCAGAAAAATAGTCTGAAGGGGAAAATCCTCTATAAAGAAAAGAATGAATGTAAGATACAGAGGTACAACAGTTATAGTTTCTTAATATTTGCAAATATAATGTGTCTATAAATTGTAAGAAAACAAGGAAAAAGATTTGAAATTCAATTCCTGTTATTAAATTAGTTAATTAATTAATTGCTAACCTACTAACCATGTACTTCTTTACAGTTGAATTAAGAGTACTCAGGTTTGGAATTATAGTTGGAGTTATGATATTATGGTAACTGCTGAGAGTAGAATTTTGTTTTGTGTATCTGAAGAAGCTCTCCATATATGATAGTCCTTGAACTTAAACGCTAAGAAAAGAGTCAAGGTCTGTTAAGAAAGGACTTCTCTTCAAATGATTCACAGTCAGGAGCAGTACTCAGCCATCGGGTTTGTCTCTCTCTTCCCTTCCACGAAGTCCTAGACAGCCGCTTCAGCATTCAGCTGACCTTAACATGCCACATATCTTGAATTAATGACTTCATAAGAGAGGCAAATGTTTAGGGTCTATCAAGCTAAACTCAAGAGCAGCAGATAAACATTTCACAAACTCCTCTGCAAGATAAGAACTCTTCCACTGAGGAGCTGACCTGTTACATGCAACTTCTTCCTACCCTTCTATGCCCAAGAGCATGGCAAACTACAGACCAGAGTACAAGATTAATGCAGTATTCATGCTCTCTTTTAAGAATTTGAACTTAGTGATGAGTGTTTTCACCAGCCCATTAAATAGCTAAATAAACACTGTACAAGGTCCCAACCATTACTTCAACTAGTCCAAATTCACAGGGCAAAAGCAGATTAAAAGGCATTGAAATTACACTACAATAATGGTATCAGTAGTGCTATTCTGGTGAACTTGGTGGTCAGCGCTGTTTAAAGCCTGTATACTGGTCAGCATTTCTGGATGCAGAATGTTTTGCCACATAAATATACAATGAGCTAGAAGAAAAAGTACAAAAATAATTGACAGTACTGGTCCACCAAAACCAATGACTTCAAACACTGCACTATAGGGAAACATCAGCAAAGCATTTTCAATTTTTTTGTGTGTTTTCTGCTGTTTATTTTCCACTGACGCTAAAAAGAATTTGTTTTATCTAAGACTTATCTTACATTTACCATGTTCAACAAGCATCTGCAGCATTGCCTGTTTCAGCAAAATATCCATATGAGCCTTACCTATTTTACCAAAAAAGAGAAATTTTGAACGAGATAAAAGATTTATCCTCTTTTCAGGTAGAAAAGTATTCTGAGATTATTTGTTACACAAACTGCAATTACAAATGGGCAAACAAAGCCTCAATTTAGCATTACCTCTGAAAAGTGTTACAGTTGTCACTGCCCAAGTCACTGTCAGCCAAGAGATAATAAATTATGTCCAATGAAAAGGTGATATTCTTTATGACAATACTAGTAAGGATACTAGAAAATGTAACTAACAGTGCTTCTATAATTTGGCTTTGTAATACAATCAATGCAAATCATTTCTCACACTGATTGAAAACTAAATAAAACCCCTATCTTAACACATGAAAATCAAACTGCAAATCTGTCTATAAAACAGAAACTCATGCAGTTTAGTTCTCTCCATGGAATGAAATGCAACAGGACAACTGCCAGGAAGGATTTGTAAGTGAACAAAAAGTATTATAACAGTAAAATTAAAAAGGCTGGAAGCAGGTCAGAAAGTCGATGGTGATACAAGCTGCAAACAGCAGAACTGGTAGTGACTGTCAGAAGAACTGGGTCCAAGTACAACTTCAATAGCTCCCAAAAAAGAAGAAAAACTGATTTCCATATACAGCTGTAATTTAAACTTGGAACTTTTGTTCAATTTCATGCTTACCTGATTATAAAGTGCCAAAAATGCATCCATTTCTATGTTTTCCAGGAGATCTTCAAGCACTATGCAACTCCATTGCTCATCTCTCAAGCTGAAGTGAAAGACAGAATTAACACTGAAATCTTCTCAGGACCAATGACTGTACCACAGGAAACAATATCTGGAAGTCATCCATTCAGGAAGCATAACTCTGTCAGCCAAGCTGGTTGAGCAACAAAACTTCTAAAACAAGCCAACTTCTTCCCTTCCCTTCTCCCCTGAACCAAAACACAAAACCAGAGCAGAATCCGAGGCTATAGCCTTGCACAAAGCACAAATCTGAAACTGCTCCAAAGGACTGTGATTCAATCTGTCCTCCTATCATCTCAAATTTTATCATCACACTTCACCGTAACTTGTGGATATTTTTGTTGCTGAAATAACAGTAAACTGTTAGCTTCCTCTTTGCCAATGATTTTTTCATTCTATACCAAATTATGAAGCCATTTAAATGCAATTTGGAAAAAGTACAAGATTCACTTCTTCCATTATGTTTACAGGTACATAGTAAAGACTAGTTACTGTTCCTTTGAAAGCACGTCTAATACACCTATATCCTGTAGTATCCCCAAACCAGTGACCTATTTGCTCTTCTAGTGACTCTGTAACGGGAGAATCATTAATCTGCATCAAGTAAAGAGCTCTACTCAAAGCCTATCAAAGCCCTTTTAATAAATCAACAGGTTGAAGGGAAGGAAACCCTCTTCATAACATAAAACACCCTCAAAAGATCTTACATGAAACTTGAAATATGGTAGGCTTTTGATACTGCTCAATACACATGGATATATAATTTCTAACTCCTATAACCCTAATAAAAGTAACACAGTATTTCATAATTTTGTACATGATCACCTATTGCTGTGTGACTTCCATGACAAGACAGATATTTCTACATATTTCGCAAGAGGCATGATTGTTTTTTTTTTTTTTCCTCGCTGATATTTTTACTTAAAAACTGGCCAGGGAAAAGTGAAATTGAGCTTCTCTCTGAGGAAGAGTTTATATATGACATTAAAAATGACTGTATGACAGGGAATTCAGTCTACAGTGTGACCGTGGAGATGGAAGTTCAATTTTCTTGTCTCAGCTACTTCCTCTGATTCCAATACAGCAGGTTACACTGAGTCCTTACCTATCTTCTCAGGAGATGAAGAAATAAGATGAGAATTCACTCCCCCCTTGCCACGATTGTTGTGTTTTCACCGTCCCCATCAAGAATTGGTGATTGTCATGTAGCACATCACAATCCAAATGCAACTAAATTGTTATTGCTTCATGTTTCTTATTTCAGTGTTCCTGAGACTTCTCAGTTATGCTCTGGGCCACATTACAAAAAAACCACTGTTCAAACACAGATGCACAGCTCCTCCCCAGCACAGCAGAACATTTTGTATGCTGTTTCTCTGTGATATCTTAAGGTTGATCATGATTGCAGTGAGTTAGCAATACCTGAGACCAAAGCACTCACCTTTGCTGGTGCAGGTCTATAAATTGCCTGCATTTATTCATGGCCTGTCTTAGCAGAAACGTCACCTGTCTGTCTACATTTGTTTCTACAGCTTCACTTGAAAGTCTCAATCCGTCCGGAGTCCACCTCTGCTTATTCATTAGATGCTGCTGCTGAGCTGACTCCTTATGCAACATTTCATACTCCAGCTTCCTGTCAAGTTCCTCAATCTCCTAGAGTTTGAACACACAGAATGACAAAAAGTTTGTCTTAGTTTCTAGCTAGGACAGAAGTTGTCTTTCTCGTGTAGTGTCTGGTATGAGGTTATGCTTTGGTTCTAGAAGTAAAACAAAACTGATAACACACCAATTTTTTACAGTTGCTGCCGGGGCAGCGTTGAACAGAGCCAAGGAGGTTTCAGTCTCTCAGCTTCTTGTATTGCTCTGCCAGCAAAGAGACTGGGGGGTAGGGGGAGGGGCAAGGAGCTGGAAGGGGACAGGACCAGGGCAGCTGACCCAAACTGACTAAAGGGATATTCCATACCATATGACATCATGTAATATAAAGGGAGGGGAGTTAGCTGGGGAGGGGCTGCTTCTTGGGGACTGGCTGGGCATCGGTCGGCGGGTGGAGAGCCCTTGCTTTGTGTATCACTTTGTGTATAATTACTGCCGTTTTTATTTACTTCCTTTTCTGTCTTAGTAAATAGTTTTTATCTACAAGTTCTACCATATTTTCTCCTAATTCTCTCCCCCATCCCACTGTGAGTGGGAGGGGGGAGGGAGGAGAGAATGACTGTGCGGTATTTAGCTATCTACTGGGTCAAACCACAACAAAGTTGTAATTCATCTTGGAAGAACAAATTCCATTTGGAGTGCAGAAAAAGGATGGTATCAGTTTGTGTTATTTATTTATTCATTTTGTCATTCCACCCAGCCCCGTGCAGTCATTACACTTTCCAATGTATTGAATGGCTTCAGTAAATATGACTTGCACACTATGAATATCAGAACAATGTCTCAAGATATGAGTCAGTTTTCATTGTTGATGCTCTCTGAAATCACCCACTATAGGGTACATCTAGAAAGTACACTTCAGCAAGCCTGAGATCCAGCAAAAGAATGGCACCATTAGAATTAATCTATGAGCTGCATAATGCCACTGAAATGGCACAAGAAACTGAACAAGACTAGTTCTAGTTATATTGCATCAATCACGAGTATTAAAAAGATAAGAAGTTCAAAAACAGTAATTCGTATCTAGCGTAATAAAATTAGTGTTAAAATGCAATGGTCTAGAAATCCAAGGGTTAAAACTCAAAGATTTAAGTGGACTGGATCTCTCATGCCAAAGATCTCTTGTTGGTCAAAGAATCCAACTATCCTCCAAGGGTTTGTCCTCCAGTCTTCCGGTGCTATTTTTGTCCAATCTCGAACAAGCTGCTTAATAAATATCTCAGCATCCTAATTCTCAACCTGTAGCTTAGATTCAGTATTTTTTTCCATCTGTTCCTCCACCTCATCAGCTGTATTCATATTAAAAATTCATTGGAATATGGCATCTCTAAGTAAGTGTCTGCCCCCTGGTCAGCGAGATTTGACAATGGAGCTCAGACCTATTCTTCTAACATCAAAAATTAATATAACTTGCTATCTCTAGGGGATGAAGCATATTCATATATAGCCAAACATGCTTGTTTCATTGATTGGCAAAACTGTCACTAATGTAGTAAGTATTAGGGAATCCTGTGTAATCTGATAAATCTGTTTCAAAATAACAGGTGTTAAAATTTTCCAGGTGGTGGGATAAAGGAGCAGAAATAGAACACAGCAAGATACAAAGGCTTGATCAACAGGAGATGATTTCTGTAAACCATCAATACATAAAATATTTTTTTTCCAGCTAAAATGCTTTTTTAGGTCAGTTCTTGCACACTGGATAAAGAATCCAGTGCTAGCTATTCTACACCTTTTTTCTGTCTATCCCTCAATACTTTTTCTACATCTGTTCAAGGACAGAGAAGCTAACAGCAACCTCTTTGCAGAGGACAGGACAAAGCCCAACCTTTTCTCCGAGACCTCTTACATTTCCTGCATTAAAGTCAATAATCCCAGATTAAATTCTTTTAATACTCTGTCTACACAGAAATTTCTCTATTTCCTACAGATTTAATAAAAATGGAAAAAAAAAAAAAAAAAAGCAGCCCAGAAGGATATAAGCATACTAACTACCATTCTAAAAGAAGCTCTATAGAGATGATAGCATTAAAATTTAAGCAGGAGATTTCACAGCAATAACTTTCTAATGATGCCCTCTAGCAAAAAGGTTTGGCTCTTTAAACACATTTTGTTTGTTCTACTCCAGTGCTCTCCCAAGCCTCACTTGAATGGTCACAAATAGTAGACATAAAAAAATTATATATCCTTATTAATACTGAGCACTGAAGTATTAAAAGGGGATTAGAAAAACTGTCACATATCAAGTATGCAGTAAATGCCATGAAGGGAAAAAGCCTTTCTGAAGTTTCTACTATGTAAGCCACGTGAGCGTGCTCAGAGTAAGATAAACAGGTAGGTATATATATAAAGTCATCATGATTTAAATATATCATGTAGTTATGGATTTTAATGTATGGTTAGCATTATAAGGTGAAAAGTCTGTAACACATTCATGACAAACTACACTATCACAGTCATGACTCACTATCACTTCCTAATTGTCTTCCTTGTGCTCAGCACAAGTTTAACATTAACTAGCCATCAAAATACTGCCCTTTCTGACAGTCGATCTCTGGATATGACTACAGGAAAAATAAATAATCACAACACACAATCTTCTCTGTCTCTACTACTTTCTTTTTGCTTTCTTTCTTTTACTTAGAGCACTAGAGCACGCACAAAAAATTCAAGACCAGACCCTCAGGAGATGCAAACCAGCACAGCTAAAGTAAAGCCAAATAAGCTACTGTCACAGCTGCTGTCTCGTAATAGGAATTTTTCCTTTTCACAACTTCATTACTTACTGGATTATGGGCTTCTAAAATCTGAATACATTCCAGTTTTGACAGGGTTTTTGACATGCTGAGTTGTTCAAAGAGCAAAGCTTGTACACTTATGATAGCAGTATATAGCTCCAACATTTTGCATTTCTTAACACTCTTTTGAAACTCTAAAGAAGCAATATATTCTCCAAGCTTATTTTCCAGATCATTTCTCTGACAGTCTTTCTCAAGTAGCAACTCACAATTAACCTGAAAAATAATGAAACACAAAAGATAACAAGATTAACAGAAAATGCTACATACACACTCATGATTTTGCTACTCTGTAATCAACAAGCTGGATTAAAACAGCTAAGAAATCAAAGCTGTTACCTTGTTATGAAATACATTGTTTTAAAATGTGGCTTAATTAAAACATGGCATTAAATTTCAAGCTTTTACCACATTTAAAATGATCAAAAAAATACTGCAGTAAGGTCAAATATTTCAATGCGATTGGCTTTACTGTAGGTAGAGATAACTTAAAATTAAATAGTAACCTGGAATACAAAGTCTATACTAATTTATAATAAAAATAAAAATTAAGAATACAAATAAATCTCTGCGTACCCACGTGATTGGCTAAATAGCAAGAAATACATCCTTTCACTTAGCAAAAATACAAAATTTATAGAAAGGCTACATTTAGTTTCAAATTGGCATGTGTCAGCTGATTTTGACCAATAAAATCCAACCCACAATTCTTTAAACAAACAAATAAAAATCCTCTTAGGTTAATGCTAAACTCTAAATCAAGAGCCTATTGGTAATGGATTTCAAACAGGATTAAAACTGGATTGAGTAGACATCAAACAGGATTAAATCAAAATGCTTTAACTCAGTAACTGCGTTGTTGCCACAGATCTAATGGAACATACATAGAAAGAAATCCACGAGTGAAAGGCAATCTGCATTTACAAGTACACAATCAAATGCAATGTGACTGATGAGCCCTTCATACTCTATCGCTGACATTCACAGACAGTGAAATTGCCCCTGCATCTGTTTTTCTGCAGGACTCAAGTCATTAAAACCTTACTAGCTTTCTATTCATGTTAGCTTTTATTCCATTCATGTTAATCAGAATTATATATTTCTCTTTTACTTTATTCATGGTTTGCCTTAAAGGAGCGTAGTGTGATGTCCATGATTTTTCTCTGAAACCCACCCAGAATAATTGTGTATCATCCAAATTCTGTTATCTCTTAGATATTGTCAGGAAGTATCTCCTACTAATGTGAATTAAGACAATTACAACACAAGAGCAGGAAACCATTCTATAGACACAAAGTAGAAACAAGAACAATTTTCTTGTTCCTTTTAAGAAGTTTTCATCTTAAAAGACAGACATGGTCTTTCAACATTACTGCTAATTTCTATTAGCAGTAAACCAAAATACAGTAAACCAAAATGCTAAAAGCTAAATTGTTATTTTTGAACAAGAGTCAGAGCTCTCCAGTGAAAAGTAAAAGTAATGGCCAAAATCTGGAGTGTATGAAAGCAGAGCTGAGCTACTTCCAAGTATTCTTAACAAACAACCAAACAAACAAAAAACCGTAAAAAAGTAGATGACTTGTTCCATAAGCTAGATTCAGAAATATCCATTGCTTGTTCCTATGTTCCAGTTTTCAGTGGGAAATGTTCAATACTATTATTTTTATGAATACATTTTCTACATTCTTTGCATGCAGAACAGAGAGAAGAACAACACCATGTGAGCACTTGCAGGAGAATAGCAGTAGTGAATGGAGGAGAAATACAGCAGAGTGTTGCTCCATTGTCTTTTTTCCTCCCTTTGAACTGGCTGTGAAACTTCAGATGGTTAATTCCAAGTTAGACGATGAAAGTGTTTACATTAATGTAAAATTTAGAAGTGTAAGATTCTAAATGAGGAATGAAATAACTAACTGTCAAATGCAGAAGAAAGGAACATTTCTTCAGTGATCAGCATAAAGTTTACAGCAGTACTTCTTTGTTCTAATAAGAATGTGAGAACTCATGAGTTTCCTTAACAATAGTTGAGTCTCCTTATTGGGAACAGTCTAAAGCACTTGGCTTTTTACAACTAGTATGCAGTTATACAATTAAAATAACAGGTATGCCAGATGGTGCACGTAAAACTAAAACAAACAATGAAGCTCAGAGAAGCTAAATTTCCAATTTTAAAACAAAATTCTAACAAAAATCTAAAGACAATATTCACAACCAAATGTGTTAAACCAAATGTGTTAAAAAATGAATGCTTAAGAGCTGAGCCCATACTCAGTTGTACTTTCAAGTAACGGTAATAAATAAATAATAGAAGTAGATTTTGGAGGTCATGGCATCAGATAATGAATCCAAAAGTAGAAATGTCCCCAGTTATAGATTAGATGCATTCTTGGATGAGAGCTATTAAATTATTAGGGAATGGTAGAACACGGTTGGACACTTGTTGCATTCTTGCATAAGCATTTGCTCTCACTTTCAAAGACTGGAGGCTGGATAAACCTTTGCTTTTACCATCTGTAACACACAATAACAAGCTGCTAATCTCACATAAAGATAAAATTATTTCTGAATAAACATGCCGACCTAATATTTTCCATTCCTCAGGATATAGGTATATAAAGCACAAGAAACAAGCGTAAGAACAAAATCTGGTCCAAATTTACACACCAAAATTGATATTGCAGTCATTTGTGGAAGTATTTTTATCTACCAATTTTATCTTCCAATGACACTTGTTCTGCATAGCTCTTATATAGCTGAGCACTATCTATGTCTAACAGTTGTCATTGTAATATTTCTCTGATACAGAAGATTAATGTTTCCTGCATCTTACAAATGAGGAAGCAAAGCAGAGAGAGATTAAAGAGCATGAACCATATCTCATGGATCTCATGAAAATTCTGGGGACTGAGAAGGGAAAAAGACTCCAAATTCCCATATTGGCATCAGCCCCAACTAGTTCCTTAAGGATTAACAGTAGATTGCAGCTGGGACCCTTTTAGAAGATACCCATTGTATTCAAGGCTCCCATTCAATGAGTTGAGTAAATAAATAAATAAACAAACTCAGCCCCTACCCAAAATATCTTCTAAGAACTCATTTCTGGGTTTTAAGTAGCATTAGAAATGGTCCATGAAATAAATCTTGCTCATCAGTGAAGCATCTTCCACTACTTGAAAATTTACTTTCTTTCACTAAGAAAGTCAAAGGACCTAGCTGCATCTTGCAGTCATGCATACACCAAGACCTAGAACCAGCTGATGAAAAAGAGACCTGAAAGCATTTTGGTAACTAAGTTGGCAAAATCAAATCATACTGTTAACCTTTACAAGTATCTTAACAAATGTAGGCAAGAGTAAAAGTACAGAAGTACAAGAAAGTACAGAAAAAGGTTTGTATTTACCTTGCTTAAATTTACATCTTTCACTGAGTCTTCATAAATGCACATTTTGTCCTGTAAAGATTTCTTCAGAATATCAATCTTATTTCTATTCTTGGATCCTGTTTTCTTCATTTTAGAATGCTATTGGAAGAAGACGAGCACAAAGTGCTTTACTTGGAGGAGACAGATGGGTATGCTAACATTAACATTACTACTTACTATATTTGGCAGATTCACCAATTAATGAAACACTTGGCAAGGGCAACTTTCACTAAGAAAATATTTCTAAAATGTATGTGCTGGCTATTCATTCAGAAGATTCCTTTCAGACATTCAGACAAAGTTGAAAATTACTTTTTTTAAATTTCTTTCAATTAGAATTATATATTCATCCTTTCCATGAAAACTGCTATAAATTTGATTTTAAACAACCTTTAGCAATGACAATACAAGATTTTAACTGATACATTATCTCCTCAGCACAGTTAAAAATGAACAAAGAATATTAATTTAAGAACGACATTGTTTTCAAGACACATTATATGAATCTCAAATGAACCGTGATAGTATTAAGGGGCACCGTTCCATGTAATCAAATTATTCTTGACCTTTGTATTTCTTTACAAGAATATCAACTAAGTATAATGTACTCTCAGGGAAATGATAACATCTGTTCAGCTATAAGGCTTTTGCAAAGTCATTTGCTTTTTTAAGTACTTCAGAAATTATTAATGTTTTGAACTAGCATATTTCCTAGTGCAATTATCCCAAGTTCATTTACACATTTAGAAAACACAACTAAACCAAAGCAAAACAAAGCAAAGCCCTTTGTTTATGATGGCATCAGCTAATCACACAGGAAACAATTTTATTTCTCCTGTTTAAGAAATGGAAAACAATTTATGACTCCACAGGCTTTAAAATTTACAGAAAGAATTAAACACCCTTCACACAGTTATTTAAAAAAAAGTGCTAGATTTGGAAGATATTTCTTGTTGGGAAAATCTCTCCAGCTTTAAATGTACTTACGTAGCTCAAAAACAAACAAAAAAACCCTCTGTATATGCACAATTCTTTAGGAAAGAAGAATCATAAAACAAGCTATATTCTTGCCAAGTAACATCAGGTAATTCAGGATTTTTATTTTCCTAAATGAACAAGACAATGTAGGACATTCCTCTAAAAACACTCCCTAACTTGTCCTTCCTTACTTTCATGCCAAATTTAGTGAAGCATGGAGGTTGCAAGAGAAATTGCAGTTTGGCTTGTAAAGGACCAGACTTGTCCCTGATACTCAGTCAGGCTTAGCACCGCTCCAGGTTTTGACATTTCAGTGGACTCAGAGATGCGGCCCCTTTTGGCCACCCAACTCCTTCTTTACACCTATGCCTTCATCTTGGCAAGGCTGCAGGACATGGAAGCAGTAGCTACATGGAAGTGTGTGGGAAGTAAGCATATAACTGCTCAAACAGTTATCTTTAAAGTCCACCATCCATAGAGGAGGAGCATACAACTCTGCCATCGCTATGGAGAAGCTATGGACCTGTATCTGCAGATGAGGCCAATAACCTGTGTGTACCCACACAAACATCTCACCCATTCCCACACTGATTTCAAATGTTCCCACCTGTTTATTGGTCACTGCTAAATTCTGATCGACTTTCAGCAGCTCCGCATCCCTCTTCTCCTTCTCAAAAGCTTGAAGTAAAGTTCTTGTTCTTATCTTGGGCAGAGCCAAGCTGCTATCCAGCTGAGAAAAACAGCAGTGGAACTCTTGCCTCATTTTGAGCAATTCCTCTTCAGACAGTGAAAGGGGCAAAGTCAGAAGCTGCCTGTTAAAAAAAAAAAAAAAAGCTGTTTGCTGTTCAGCGATACAGACAATTTTGCATAGAATTTAAAGGCATGCACAAAAATACACAACCATGATCATCCTTTTTTGTCTTATACATACATCAGTTACTCATTTCACATAGAACAGACATGCTCAATGTGTTCAAAATGCCCTTGGGGATACTTTAAATTCTGCATACAGAACTTCCTGGATTGTAACATCATTTTCAAAAAGGATTTGGAATTTTTAAAAGTAAATAAATACAATTTTGAGCACTTCACTTATGCACAGAATTCTTTGTCCACTTCAGACAATAAAAACTCTGAATTTAGGGCTGTAATCAAGGTAAAGGCTTCCTGTAAGGCCTCTCTGTGCCCTTTCTCAGCACTTAGTTGTCACAGGTACTGAGAGTGGAGAAAAATAAAATTAAAAAAAGTGTCTCCATTATAAACCCATATGTGTCATCTGTCCCATCACTAAGTGGTTCGACCTGTTCTTTGTAAAAACGCTTTCAGCAGTCTGAAGAACATGGATTACATTTTAACAACTTGAATCACTCAGAAAGTTCATCTTTTGTAGAAGGAAGGTTTCCAACATGGAAGTCTGGAGAACTGATCAAGGTGAAATTGACTTAAAAAAACCAAGGTGCTAATGCTTAAATTCATCTTCCAGTTTTGACTAACCTTAGACTACATTCATCTTCTTATCTTGTGACTAAACATTATTTATTTCATAAAAGCAGACTAACTTTTCTTGTGAGATGATTCTACTTCCCAAAAAATCATTTGCATTTAAAGTACAAGGAGTACATTTTTAAAACAGCAGTTTTTTAGCAGTCTCTTCAATAAACAACAAAAATGAGAAGCTACCATTCAAAATAATTCTTTGTGAAAACTATACAGCAGGTGAGAATGCAAAGGGAAGAGCTGGCATCTGTGATTGAAATATCAAAATTGACAGCTGGAGGACTGAACAAAAAGACAGTGATAGATTGTAAGGGGCTTTTGATAGAAGAGTTGTGTAAATGCTGAAGGCTTTGTATGCATTTGCCAGCATTTTACTGGAAAAAGCAAGCAGCTTACTAGTGCTGTAAATAAAGATAGCATCTAACAACAGGCAACACTGCAGACTAGAACACAATTATCATGGATTCGAAAATTAGGAAATGAAAGACCTGCTGGGTCATACAATCTCCTTTCCTGCTCATGCTCATATTCTGTTCTCAGCAATATGTTCTGAGATAATAAGACAAGCTAGCAGATACGCTGAAATGGCTTACAGGAAAGTATTTTAAATGCTGAATAAAATACAAAGGCCTTGAAAACAGAACCAAACCAAGACAGAAATGGATTTTTTCCTTTAACAAAGCAAACATGCAGTGGACAAGGTTTCTTTTTATACTCCTTTTATATGCCTCTACCTTGTACAGTGGTCAAACTTACAGACATGCTGCCTGGACAAAACTGCCCAAGCAAATCTGTTTTACTTATAGAAGAGGTATGAAGGAGAAAGTTTAACTGATGCGTTTCTTCTCTGCTCAATTTCTCACATCTGCTGTGCTTGCTCCAGAGGCTCCACACATTGCCTGTTCCAGTGGCTTCCCCTACAGCTACAGTTTTGACAGAAAACAATATACTCATGTTCCCATGTCTCTAACAAAGTCTGTTATTAAATACACTGCATAGGAAATGTAGTACTGTACATACGCAGGTAATAAAACAACTAGTTATAAATGTACTTGAAAGACAAAAGCTTGGAGCTTTTGGAGCTCCAGCCTCCCAAGGACCAAACCTCTCAAGTAAACCTCTCAAGGACCTTTCCTGCCCAGCCTGAGAGGCACCGTGCATGCCTTCTCTCTGCTGCAGTCATCTCTCCCTTCATAAGTTCTCCCAACAGCGGTAGCAAGGCTTCCCACCTTCCCAAGGTCACATTGGAACACAAACCAATGGCCAGAGGGTGTGACTGGGGTCATCAAACCTCTATAGCATCACCAGTGCTGTGCGTCATGATGCCTCTCTGCCTTGGGGCTTCAGTACGGTGACCTTTTGTCAGCAGGACAAATTGGCCATGTGGAGCTCATGAGCTGGAGGGGTACGCTACTGTGCTGGGTAGTTATGAACTATGTAGAGATACTATTGTAGAGCATAAGATGAGCACCTGATGGATAAGGCTTGACTTATGGCTGGAAGGAATATACTAAAATTGAATGCAGGGCTAATTAGGCCTGACATACTAAATGACATTTGCAAAGTGCTGGATCTCTGAGAATGGACGGAGAATAATAACGAAAGATGAATGACTGACACCTGACACAGAGTGAACTGAAGTATAAAAATAACATTTCACCTTATTGGTTTCATAAACACTGTTCCCTGGAAATTCCACTGAAGAGTCAGACTGTCAGCTCATGCTGCTGGCTCTGCAGGGGCTGAGCACTTGTGAGAAATCAATTCCCAGGTGCATGACAGAGAATTGATCATTAAGAATTACAACCAGACAGGTATGTGGACTCCTAGTTCACTGCTATTTACAACAGTAACTAAGAAAAAGGTACAGAGAGATACTTGCATGAATATTGATTGTTCCCAGCTCCTTAATTTTTTTTGTTGAGAAAGACTAGCTTCCAGTTCTTGGCTTAGTTTTTGCCTGGTGAGCTGAAGCAGCTCTTCAGTGGCCATGCTCTTTTCACGTTCTTCCCTTTCAAGCTGCTCATGTTTAACAATCATCTCTTTTTTATGCTCCTCCACAACTTCTAGCAGGAACATCTTTGGCACGTTTAGCTTTACCAGTTCTTGTCCAAATACTCCATACTGAACAAGCTTAAGTTCTTCAACAGTTTTCTCTGTTAGACTACATGTAAGGTCTTTCAGCTCTTCGCTGGCTTCATTATCCAACTTTTCAGTAAGTTCTTCAAATTCACTGGCGTGATCACTCAGAAGATTCTTCCAGTGGCTCAGGTAGTGAGTGACCTCCTTAGTGGTTCTGAAGGGGTTCCCAACTGACAACTGCTCCTTTCGGTGCTCTTTCTGCTGATTCATTTGCCAAAAAGAAGAGCAAGGTTAAGAGAAGAAACAGTTCTCAAACTTAAGCTCATTAAACGTGTATGTTATAGCAAAGCAAAATTTCTGCTTTTGTTTTTAAGTTTTCTCAAAACTGCTTTCCATTGTCAACAGACTTACTTAGTACTCAGCATGGTGGCTTTGCGTGCATCTAGCAGGCCTGCAATGATTCAAATTATTCTTAGACACAAAGACTAACACCTAAACAAATGTATGACTGTAGTTTGACAAGATCCCAAAAAGCCAAACTGTAATGACATGGCACTGGTCCAGAAGTGAATCTTGATCAAATAATTGCCAATGAAGATGAAGAAAATAAAATATAAAGGTTCTCTTGTGGCTTTTTGTTTGTTGATTTTGCCTTGCTGGCAGCAAACAAAAAATTAAGTGGAAAGCTAAACCAAAGCTACCAACACTGAGAATACAGACAACAAATAAAACATCCATTTTTATACCTGCTGTCACTCTCTACCATGATATCTGTTACAGAGCAGAAAACACTGAAACACATGGTTCTGAGAGGATAAAATTAATCTCACCAAATTTTGGTCGTCTAAAAAAACATCACTTAATCCAAGGTAGTTTTCTCTACATCCTTTAGGCAAAGTTTTGCAGTTGACACGCAAGAATTTTAACCGTCCAAAGGGTAGACTAACTAAATGAGTATCATGAGTTTCTCTACTTACGTTACTTTCTTGTAGGGCTTTTTTTTAGGGCTTTTTTTTCCCCCTTAAGAACAATTATTAATTACTGAATAATTAACACAGTACATGGTAGCACATTGATAAAAACAATGGAAATTTATTTTCATCTGTGCTCCTGGTAGTGTTGATCCCCGTCCTAAGAACTATGTTGTATTTTTCAACTCATTCAATTTTTGCTTCATGTTAAACCCCGTGAAAATAAATTTACTGAAAATAATTACCTTTTGCAACATTTCCCGCCTTCGCTTGGTAATGAGTTTCTGATGAAGCTTTTGCTTTTCTTGTTTTAAATTATGATCAAATTTCTGTTTAACAGAATTAATTTCGGCCTCAGCTCGGTCCAGCAGCGTTCCCAAATGACTTTCAGGTAGATGACCTGCTCTGTAATAAAAGTGTTTGAAGACCGTTATCCCAAATTCTTATGAGCAAAAGAATATCTGAGGCAATTAGTACCATAAATAAAGCTCAATCAAGTAGCCACAAATAAATATCTGTTTTTCGTTTGTTTTTGTTTTTTTAACTGTAACATAATTCTCAAACAAACAAGTGGATAACATAATCCTAATCTCAAAGATGAGTACAGAATCGAGGCAGATTGTGAGGGCAGGTTCTGAAGAAGGAATTGGAAGCAGGAAGAAAGGGAAGGCAAATGCAAAACCAATTACCTATCAGTTTGCACTGTAAGTAATATTCAGATGAGACATTTTAAACCTTACATATTATTCATAATATTTACATTTTTCATTTAATGCTACTGGAATGCAATTCTAAATGTCTTTTATACCTCCTTCTCATTAGAAGCAATTTTCTCTTTTAAGGATGTAATTTAATCAAATAAAAACACATATTCAGCTTTCCTATTACATTTAAATAAGAAAAATTGTAAGTGGTTCAAACAGTGAAATACAATACTCTGCCACAGCAAATGCTCAGTCTTAAGCACACAGTTCTTTCAAATAGAAGTTTAGGACTATGGTCTTCCTCCAGTTTCTACACTATAGAACATTAAAGAGTAAGCAAAATACCAATCCTAGTTACTTCAATAGTGTGATTGATAGAAGAAAAAAATCTCCCTTTCTATAAACTCAAATTCAATTTTTAAAATTGTCCACCATCCTATTCACATTAGAAATTTCTTTCAAATCTTTCTTAAGCAATAGCAGAATAGAAGAACATCTTAATGCAGACCATCTTAAGTCAGACCAGCCTGTTGGGCAGTTTTAGTTTATAATTAGTAATATTAAGCATAGTGGACTTTCAAAATGTGGGGTTGAAAAGGTCAAAATGAAATTTTGAGCAGAAAGCTTCCTAAGATGAATCTGGATGTTGCCCAAACGCTTCCTGGTCTAATTTTCAAATCCCTACTTTTCAGAAGATATGAACATCACACACAAAGCTTGGATTCAAAAACTTTTTGCAAAATTTAATAACGCTGGTCTTTATATGTTGGTCTTCTAGGTCCCTGTTCCAGCATGACATCTGACCCAATTAATGAACTACATTAGTGGCTAAACAATGCAGTCTACCATCAGGACCTTCTCCAGCAAGTACTGGGTCTTATTCTGTTTTATTAGTATTTGTTCATTCTGTTGCAGCTTTATTCCAAGTAAGATCCTCAAAATACAAGCTAAAATGAATAAACCAGAAGATGAAGTTTTAGCTTGTTTGCAGCCACTGTATTACAAATGTGATGTCCAGACTGCACAACTCACACCTCTCCACCTGCAGCCCTAGCATCCACAGGTATCTGAGCAAGCCACATAATATCCTGAGTATTGACTGTGCTGGAAAGAAACTCAGACGTGCTTTTTCACACTGTTATGTCAACCAGAGAGTGTCTCCTTCTACAGAGGTCTCTTCCAATGTCTACTGTATTTTTCTAATCTTCTGTAAGGAGGACTGAAATACCTCTCAGCGACTTGAGAGCAATCCACCAAGCATCATTCTCAGATCTTCTGGCAAAGTCATTTTTGCCTTGAAAGGAAATAAATTTCAGTGTTATGTCCAAACAAACAATAATGAACTCAAAAGCACCAACTTTCCTGCCTATATTTGGTAGTTCTAATGCTCCCTTTTTGAACAAGCCCAAGGCAAGAGATTACTAAATCAAAGGCAGATTTGTTACAGTGAAGTAAGATAATAAGCAAGATATTATTTTTAACACCTTCAGCCTGTCTCGTATTGAAGAAACAAACCCAGCCTTGCTGCATCCAATTAAAATCCCTGTCCTGAGCAGTGAAAAGGGCTGCAAAAGAAAAAGACAGATGTGCTGGAACTACCCTGCAAATGAAAAATTTTGTAAGAGACATGCAACAAAGAATGACTGGAAGATGATTAATATACCCACATGTTCTTAGGATTAAAAAAAAAAGTCTACATTATTTCAGTTTTGGGTTGTTGATTTATTTAGAGATCCAGTATGTCCACATCTCAAACTGTATTTGATGCTGTACTGTAGGACCTATCTATTTATTTATGTGGAATCTACTTAACTGGAATAAAATAATAAAAGTAATAAAATAGTGGGCAAAACTCCTACCACCACAAAGGTCTACAGAAGTTTAAACAGTAATTTATATTAACCAGTGTTATGGTAATTCCTAGGAGGCTTAGTCATGGCAAGAGAACTTCATTTCTGTTTCCATACAAATACAGCGTAAAAACAATTGGAGTATTGTAACTGAAAGATGTGTTGTTCCCAAAGGACTGCAAACTGAAATACAGAATAAAAGGAGAGGAGAAAGACAGCATAAACTGTACGATACACTGCTTGGTCTCAGCACACCAGACATCTAATCACTGACAAAATGTGCAGGCACGTTTAATGTCTTTGAACAAGGAGAATGTTAATAAAGGAGAATACTGCAGTAACGACAGGGATGTTCACAGGGAGATTTGCCCAAATGCAGTGAGCACCTTGGAAGGCACAGAGATGAAATGTGGGCCCATGAGAAGTGAGCATCATCGGTCAATTCAAGGCAAACCTTGATTTCTCTGTACTGAATGAAAGCCAACAGGTTGAGAGGAAAATGTGAAACAAGGGCACTAAAAGTAAAAAGTAGTAGTTGATATTAGATGCAGCGGAGAACTGTCTAAGGAAAGCTGGACATCAGCAAAGGAAGATTGTTTTATGAAATCTAGAGAAAAGAGTCAATGAAAAACAAGAGATGAATCAGAGAAGTTGTATATGGAGGCTATCTCAAAACAGATTATTTGGAGAGAACCTGCAAGATGATGTCCAGGTTACTGAGCTTCGGCTATTTCAGGATTTCACCTGCTGAACTGGCATACTGCTGATCAGCACTGAGGTAAATAATTCAAGGCTATAAAAGCCTTATACAGAAAAGAGCTACAAATAGAAAAGGTTGTAAGAGATCATGAGAAAGCTTTGCGCTGATGCATCACTACTGGAGACATTCACTTTCCAACACCTACTTCCTGAAAGGTCCAGCAAGACACTGGAAAACTGCTTTGGGTATATCAAGATCCATGAAAATGAAGAATGTTCAGAAGAATAACACAGAATGTTTTGCTTCCGTCATTTACGTCAAAGATCATCAACAACCTACTTTAAAAACACAGTTCATAAGGAATGCTTGTAAACATGAAAAATTTTGAGAAGAAAGGAAACATCTTGTGAAAGTGCAGACACTCGCACAAGAACAATGAAGCTGCTGTAGTTCAAAGATGCCAACAACACTGCATCTCTGCACATACCCAGAACAACACTGGGCTAAATACTGCCTCAAGTGTTCACTTTTGACTCACTTATTTTTTTAGGATAAACATAAAAAGCCTAATCAGACACACCTAAAAATGTATCCCTAGAGTTGGAAGTTTAAAATTTGTTTTCCTGCCTTACAGCACTGCAGCTAACATGCTTGATTTCCAAACAGCACCAAGTACATACAGTCAGTCCTAAAAAAATGGGACATTTTATTTAACTGCTACCTTTAGAAAGCTCAGTTTGAAAAACTTGGCTGTTTTATTTCATTTAAAATCTTCACAAACCTTCCAAGAATTGGTTTGGTTTTATTTATTTATTTTTATAACCTTTATTTCTGGGTACACATAATCATTTTCATGTTCATTTTCAATTACTGTGCTATCTGATAAATTTTACGTATTCTGTCATGACCTCTACCCTTATCATTTATGTAGTTTTATTTATTCTTCAATCTGTTAATCTGTAGTATATCAGTTTCTCAACTCAATATAAACAGCTCTACATTTTAGAATTTCATGTATAACTGTAAATTTATGGCCCATTATCAAAGCTAGGCACAACAGATTAAGACAGACCTGTATTTACATTTAGATAAGAAGTTGAAATGCTAAAATGAAAAATAAGAGGACATTATGGATAAAAATTTAAAGTAGCAGCTCATTAAACCAAACTACTTGCTCAAATTTTAATGTCCCGATGCGTAAATATTCCTCAAATCAGTTTAGAGGTAAAGACTGAAATTCAAGCCTGCCTAGCAGGTTATAACTTCCTCTGGGTTTATATTAGGATATTTCAGTTTGATGTAGAAAAAAGACTAGCAAATAATCTAAATCACTACATGCAGGAGTTTTGTAATCTCAGCACCTAAAGAATGAATGACAAATAGCAACTTGGCCAAAATTTGCTTGAATGAGATTCATGACCCAGCAGGTATGGGAAGTTACAGGAAAATAACTAGTTCTACACTCAAAAAGTGAGATGGGATTTCTTCTCTGCAAATGTGATCTAGAACTATGGATACATTTCCTTTGTCTGTATGTACTACTGCTCTAAGAAGGTTGAGAGGGGGGTGCCACAGGATTTATTTTTCATTTCGGTAACGCTGCTTTAAGGGGGAAGAGGTTGTTGGGTCCAGGAGAGGGTGGTTTTTTTTTTCGTGTATAAGCATCTCTCCTATTATATCTTTTGGGATGAAATCCCCAAGGTCTTACTAATACTAGATGTTTCCTCTCCATTCTGTTGTTCCTCTGTTTTTTGACTATTGAGTGCTGTAACAGGCATTAAACACTGAGTGGAACCTATTTTTCCAGCTTGAGAAGTCCCAGTTGCTATTGCAATGATTTGATCCATGGATACAGTGGTTGTAGAGATGAGAATTTCTCATTAAGGCTTTTCACATAATGACATCTGTGAAAACATCTCAGAACATTTCTTATATAATACATTTCTAAAAAGAGGAATAAACTGATGGAAAGGAACTCTCTGTGGAAGATGTGCCTGAATTATATTTCCTATGCCAAGAGATTTATTTTTGTCTTGGAGCCACACAGCTGCAGATTTTAGGAAAACAGGCAAAGCATGGCAAGCATACTGGAAGAATCTCTTTCTGATCAACAAATCTTGAGGCTAAATCTACAGCGTGGCAGTAAACAGGACGAGTAAGCAAAGGTTACAAAAATTTAGTTAGTTAGCTTATCATCTCAACAGATGCTACCTTTGGCAGTTTTTAGGCAAACTTTCTGCTAATATTAAATTAATTCTAATGTAAGTTAACATCAGGAAAGAAAACACACAATGTAAAAACTGATCTATCTCTACGGTGCTGACTCTTGCCACTGATTCCAAAAGGCTGATGTCACATCACCTATTTTATACTTGCTCTTTTAATGAATACCCCATACGATGCCAGTGACTAATACCAATTTAAATGTCTAAGACATACAAATAAAGATGCACACACAGGACCACCACCAGCAGTGCTAGAGTGTTTTCCAGCCCACTGACACTGGTATCAGTTATAAAATATTAGAATTAAAAAAAAAAAAGCAACATTTTTATGCACCTTTCCTGCTGGTAGCACAAACACAAAGACTTCTGAAAACTATTCTATTGTCATTGAGATAATATAGCCAAACAGCTGCCAGAAAAACAGTTGAGACATTTACCTTTCCATCTTATTAATGAGACTCAGTATCTGGGTTGCTGCTGCATTTATAAGAGCAGAGGCTTGAGAATCCCTTAACTGTATCTTTCTTATAAGATACTCTCTGTAAGCAAATCTTCTGTTCAGATGATATTTCTTGCTAGCTTGCAAAAAATCCATTAGTTCTTCAATGTCTCCCTACAGGAAAGAACGTGAACAAATATATCTAATTAGATGTAATGTTAACTGCAACTAACACCTAAGGGTATAAGGTCAGCCTTGTTCATTAACAGAGAAAAGTTAAAAAGTTCTTACAAGTGAAAAAACAGTGAGCTTATACAAACTTAAGTCTAGGGATTGTGTTTAATTATTACTGTTATCTCATCAAAAGAAAATAAATACTGCACTGAACTTTTGGCCTGAATACCTCAATTTTGTGTGTACTCTCCTAAATAGTTACTGCATCTCCTGAGAATCCTGATTTAACAGGTCATTTCACCAGGAACACTCAATTACACACAGGCAACCCTATCGGTGTTAGAATTCTTCCTGCTTAAAGCTATCCACAGACTGAAAGGCCGCACTGAACTGGGACACAAAGACAGCATGTGTTCAGTAACTGGAGTAAATGGTAGATGTCCTTTTTGTTTATTTGCTTGTTTTGTTTTGGTTTTGCTTAACAATGTATTGTATAATGAAATAAATAGTAACACCTCCAAAGATTTTATTTGACTTCAAAGCCAAGGATAAATCTTTCATATGTCCAGTACAGCATGGGGAAAGACAAACTAGCTGCATGTAGGCTGGCTCAGAAGCTCCTGCTTCCTACAGGTGGGAATAGAAAGGGTTTAGGTCTACAAGTGGGTGCAGTAGACACAAAAGGTGGGCACAAGATGGTCTCCAGCAGACATTCTGCTAGCATCAGGGACCTAAGACGAGTTCTAATACTTAGGTCATCCACGTCAAAGCAGCAAAATCAAAATCTTCAGTTTCTTTCACATCTTGCAGTGGCTCATGTGAGGCTTTTCTGTACCAAGGCTTGACAGCGCACCTAGTTTGCGGAGTGGACTTCATGTTTTAACACTTACTTTCCAGATATTGCTTTGTAAGCTCCAGAACCTGAACCTCTAGGATCGCATCAATCATTCTTCAAGAAGCAGGCAGAACAATTCCCAGAATTTTTAGAATTCAGAACACTAAGTTCCAACACAAATAGAGTAAAAAATCCCTTAAGGAAACAAGCTATGCTGTTGCAATGCACTTTTGCATTTGTGTACTACATTGAAGGCCTCATTAACATCACCTAGAGCAGACCTGGAACAAGAAGTTTACTTCATGAACATAAATCAGCTCTGTGACTGTACTGTGGGAAAGGGCCAAGAGAGCTGTACCATGAGACCTTTCAGGAGCTATACAGGGGCCCAAAATATTAACTGCAAAATTGCATATTTGTATATCACAGTTTCCCCATGTATAGTGTAGACAAATTTTCAGACTTATTTCTCCTGCATGACATAGTCGTCATAGTCTTAGTCTTTCTTTCCCTCAGCAGCTTTAAGCACTTGGACACTTTGAAAATATTACCCATGAAAACAGAAGTCAGTATTAAGCACATAATGTTGTAGCAAATACTTCTAGCTCATTGTTCTAGAAAAAGGCTGTGCAAATGCATTAATATACAGTTGTGTAGATATCTAAATGTGCATAATGATGGTAATATGCTTTTAAATGTTATTCTTATGAAAATTAGTTATAAAACTGATATATATGGATAACATATTTTAGATATTAGTGCATATATTTCCTGAAACATTTCACAGAAGTTACTGTGGGCCTGTATTCTCCCATTAGCTTAAGAAGGGAACAGTTATCCTATTACCTGTATCTTAGAGTAATCTTGCGCTAAAGTTTTAGCTGCCTCCAGTTTCAGTTCTCCCTTGAAAGTAGCATTTGTCATCTGTGTAAAAAAGATGTTATGGAGCTCCTTTCTCTGGGAAACAGCCAGTTGTCTATAAGCGTTTGCAAAATATTCCTCCTGCTTTACCAGGAGGAACCTCTTCAGGTGGTCCTGCTCCAGTCTGTGAAGCCTATCCAGAAGACTTTTGTATTCTACAGCAGGCTGCAGAGAAGAGAGTAAGAAATAAATCTGAATAAATTCAGTATTCAGTATTTTGAAGTCTCAGTGCTACTAGCTCATATATATTTTATGCACGCTCTGATTATTGTCATTCCAGGTTTGAATGAAGGCTAATACTACATCAATGTACCTTTTGCATGTTTTTCATCTGTTGGAATGATGGATCGTACAACAATCAGTTTATAACACAGATGATGCTGCCAAGGTATTATGAAGTCTTTTTAGAATTTAGAAGCATTCTTTAAGACAAATTATACAAAACTGCATGAGATTCACCACTGTATGTATGAAGTTACTTAGGTTTCAGCAATCCTATCATATTGAAGTTGAACAGACTTACGTAAGTCAAAAAAAAAAAAAAAGAAACCCATACATTTTATAAAACAATATAAATTTTATAAGTAGATTCAAAGATCTACTGCAGATCTTTGGAAGTTTTTATTATCAGTGACCTACTTTATCCATCAGTTTCCACAAAATAATCCAACAGAACCACTTCAGAGTTACAGCAATGGAGCAAATTAAATGGCAATTACTTTAAAAGCTTCTTTGCAAGAAATACTCTCCCACAGTTCTCCAGTAAGACTTACGTATTCATAGCTTTAATCTCAGATGGCATAAACTCATTTTAGAATCAAAACATGCATGTCCCAAAGAGAAAAAGATACTTACATCAGAAGAGCTAACAAACAGTTACGTGAGCCTTGTCCTGAATTTCATACTATTAAATAGAGAGAACTGTCCTTTGCACTGAGCCCCCCTAAGCTCACCCCTCACTCCCAGGCTGCTGCAGGCAGCAAACAACTAATCAAAAAGGCAGGGAATATACATTCAGTGTTTTGACTGGAAAGGGTGAAGAGGTTTTTGCTGCAGTTGCTTCTCACTGCTGTCTCTCTGATGTTACCCACTGGCAGGAGCTCAAGTGTGAGCTGTCCCTAGCTCTGTGGCATGTCCTCTTGGGACAGGTTCCATGGGAAGTTAAAAAAAAAAAACAACAAAAATCATATTCTTTCATAGATTCTGGTGGTTTTTGCTGTCCTCTTTCAAAAAGCATAAGTACTGTGAGAATCTTAGGGGACAGAAAGGTGGATAACAGGACATAAGTAGATCATAAATGCCTCAGGACAAGAATTGAATTGGCCTTAATTCTTTCACTAATTGCTACTGTTTGGGAGTTCTAATATAAACCAGACTGAAACAATACCAGAATTTTGTGCGAAGAAAAACTGCTGGACTGAGAGCATATTTACACATCTTGTCCAGGCCCTTTCTACAACCAATGGAAAGTTCTGCAGAGCATCCTTACAAATATGTCTACAAGTCTCCCTTCTTGTCTCCTGTGACTTTTTAGCACCTCTAGTTCAGTATGTTCACATCCTATGGATAGCTGAAAGCTCCCTGGAGTCACAATTAAAATTCAGTTGGAAACATCAAAGAAGTTCATCTGGCTTACATAGGTTGATACCACCAGCTTTCTCTGCACAGGAGGCTGATAAATCCAAGTCCTTCCAGAAAACCTCAATATGCTGAAGGTACCTTTGATAGGTAACCCTGAGCAGAACACTTTTCTCTAAATCATGATCATGAATTGTCATGGAAGCCCTTAACAATTACAGGTACAAGGTATGCAAACAAACAAACAAACAAAATCAAGCATTTTTTTTTTTCAGAGTGCCAAAAACTAAAGCAATGTCTACACTGACAGCAGACATAAGCACACGTAAGAGTCTAAGGGAATCTATTACTATAAAATCTTATTTTGTCTCTGTAACTCAAATGAAACAGGCAGCTGGAAACTCCGAAGTGCCACATCCAATACCCATGCATCCACTTGTGCTTCAGAAGCAAAGCACCACTGGTAATAAAGAACTGCACTATTTCTTCCCACCAAGTCATCCTCTTCGATCTGAGTTAAAAAGTTAGACAAGCATGAAGCATTAACTTGGATATTTTAGCAATTTAAGGTTACAGAGGTGAAATATTTAAAACCTAGCAGAATTCTCTCCAGACATGTGAATCAAAAAGGGAAAAAATCAGTCAGTTTTATTGTAAAAGTTGATGTAAAAGTTGTCTTGAAAGAAGACATGGAAGAACAGAGCACAATTTTGTACCTAGGATGTTGGACCAGAGGACAGATGACTTAGGCTCTTCTTCCAGCCAGTGACCACCTATAAAATCCTGGGCAATAAAACTCATTCAGGCAGATCTTGGAGAAAAGTGACAGACACAAGCACTAAGCTTTTACTTAAAGAGAGACCCTAAATTTGTAAAGAATCACATTCTGTCTTAATATGATTTATCTCACTGTTACTCAGAGGCTGTCTGCTCCCTGCTCTGCCTAAAATATAAGCTGCTCTGCTTGTCTTTCCTTGGTTTGGAAGAAATCAGTCTTTGGTAGAGCTGGCTCACATATTTTCTTCAAGATATGAATATAAATATTGGAGAATTTTTCCCATACTGTAAGGTTTATGATGCAGATAAGGTTTATGATTCTACTCTGGACATGTAAAATACTTTACACAGTGCCTGACTGGAGTTGTTAGGAACTACTGCAGTACGAAATAATAAATAATAACACGTCACTTTGCAAGGATGACTACAAGTGACTATGTAAGAAAAAAATAAATCAGGATAGTGATGGCCTTTTGTTTTCAGGTGTCATAGATTCTCTCAAGATAATTTCAAATCCTGGTGAAGTAAAACACAGTTTCTTGCTCGTAACCACTCTATTGAATCTGAACTTTTGAACATATTTAATCTGCACAGCTTCAGTCTTCTAAGTGAACAACTCAGCCATCCTAGCATAAAAGAGAAACCATTTACATAAGACTAAGTCATGCAAAGTATCTCAATTTTATACGAGACTTACCATTTCATTCACTTTCTTCATTAACTCTTCAGCCTCTTCATTTGCAGCTCTCTCTTTTTGGCGTTGAGCCTCCATTTTCTTCCCTGTTTCCAGATTACATTCAGCCGTTAAAGCCACAACCTTCCTTTCATACTCTTCCTGAACCTCCTTCTCCATTGCAAGAAACTGCTTTTTGAAAATTGAGCTCATCCTCTTTTCCACATGAGGAAAGAGGCTGTGACTTAAAACCATGTTCTTCATCATCATGGCAATCACTTCTTTACATATCTGCATTCGATACGCCTCCAAATCAGTATCTGCCCGAGTCAGGCTGGCAACCTCCAAGCTGTAGAGAGACAATCAGGAGCGTTTAACATCTCAGACTACAGAAAAATGTTACCATAAAACAAGGATATCTAGGCTCACTGAATGCTGTGTAACTGAGAATATCAGTCAGAGAAGTGCAGGAGTATCTCAGCATATGAGCTTACTAATCATGATAGTAATCGTCTAAAAGTAGAGTGAACTAATTTCTACTACATTAACTTTAATGAAATATGTATACTCATACACTTCTGTTTTAGAATAAAAAAGGGCAAAGCTTTTCTTTGGAATGCAAAACATTCCCTCAATTTAAAAGGAAACAAAAACTTCCCACAAAAACAAGAGCAACAACAAAACTATGTCGTGAAGCACACAATGCAGATAAAGTGAGTGTCTGAATGGACTATGAATTTAAACTGACCCATCCACATTAATGCATTACTCTTTCGTGTTCTCCACATATTCTCTCCTCAGCAGGGAAGAGGGGAAAGTGTTTTGATTACGCACTCATGTAAAAAAAAAATTAAAAACCTGAAAAGGCTGATGTATCTATCTCTCAATTAGAGTAATAAGTTCTAGAAAAGACAGTTTTATTTTTTTAAACAAAATGCAGTAAATGCCATGTTGCATATGAATACAGTCTTATTTATCTTTAATTAAATTGGAAGGACTCTCATTTCATACACGACTTATCTATTATAATTTCTGTAGCTTTGCCAATTCAGGATGGGAGAACTAGGTACTTTTTGCCCTTGCATGACAATTCAGATGAAAACACAGCTCTGTATGCTCATGCGAGTAGATTAAGTACTTTTTTGGAGACCTACAAAATACACTTTTAAAAGCTAAAGGCCATTCTGTTTTTCAGTTAAGCTAAATTATTGGGATGATTTGTTCTGCAGCCAAATCTTAGAATAAATTTCAAATCTGTAACAGAGGTCCTGAGATCTGCAAAATATGAGAATGCTACTACATTCAGAATGCTATATATCAAAGCATACAAACCTATGAGCACCTCACCTTTTTGTCAAACAGTTTTTCCTTTTCTTATCTAAGCAAATGGAATTTAACAAAAAGAAAAGCACTGGCAATGCCCACACTTGTCTCAGTGACCTCCTCCAGAGCTACCTGGTGCATCTGGAAGACCCTTCTCTCTTCACCTCCCACACAGGAGCAGGGATCACTGCTGCATGGGGCCTGATCCCTGTGCCTGAAACTTTCTTCACCGTAATTTGAAGATGCCATTAAGAGCTAATATTTTCAACAACGTCCCCAAGAAATAGCAGCAACCCAGCTTCTATGTGCAGCATGCAGATGGACACTGCAGGAGAGCATCCGTGGCCTTCCTGGGTGGTAGAGGACAGACAGCTGCATCCACGCAGCCTATGGTTGAGGTCCCCAGGACATTGACCTGTTCCCTCCGCTTGCTCCAGGACAGTGGGACAGCCATAGAGGACAGGTCATGGCAGGGTCAGGGGAACAGGATGTGGAAGCAACACAGCAAGCACTTCAAATCGGCAGCACAGATGCGTATTTTCTCCTAGTCCTTTCTGCCTACAGAAGACCTAAGGCTTTTGCTGACATAGCCAGCTAGTACTAAGCGGTTTACTTAAAACAACAAATTTCAAAAAAATAAAGTGTACCAATTTCATGCAAATGCACTTAATAAAAAGACAGATCCAGAAATGGGAGCTTTATGGTATAACATTTCCCTAATGACTCTCCCAGTTCAGTAACAGCCTGTAAAATTCAAGTGACTAGAATTAGGTCTCTCTTTGAATTCCTGCTTCAAGTCTAGTAGCTCTGTTTTAGCTTATCTGGCTTCTGTGAGAAATACTCCACTGCGGTTTTCAAGCATTCCCTAATGGAGAACCAACAACACGTTAAGTGATCCACTTGCTAATTCTTTTAAGGCCTAAAAACGGTCACCTTATCCTCAGCTTGAACTTGACCAGTTTCAACTTCCAACTAGCTTTGTCTGCTGGAATAAAAAATTCCTTAGTCATTACATTTCTGCTCTTCATGCATGCACTGATAGATGGTGCTCACAGCACCTCATAACCCTTTCTTATTGAAGTGTGAAAGACTGGGATTCCTTAACTCTCTTACTAGAAGGCAACACCTCCAAGTCCACCAAATGGATACACATCTCGTAACACAGCATTCATTTCTTAAACAAATGCAGGATTTTTTCTGTGATGCTTGGCACAAAGGTTAAGCCATTCCTCATCAACCTTCTTACTAGTTAGTTTTATGGTCTTCTTCAGCAGTGACCCAAGAAAGAACACCAAAACCAAGCACCATCACTAAACTTTCTGTGGTTATCTTTCCCTTAATCTTCCTACAGCATTTCTTTCTTTTTACTGGAAGTCATTACAGACTAGACCTGATTGTGTTCTGAGCAACATTTCCATGCTCCTTCCCACCTACAGAAAGAATTATGATACCCAATTAACTCGGTTCCTCAAGATCACAATGCCAAAAGCAGGAGGCACAGTTCACCTGACACTCGCTCATCATCAAGTGAGCGATGAGGCTTTTAAGATCATGGTTGTATTTAATCTGCAGCTCTCAACTTCCATTTTCCTGACAGCAAATCTGTGAAGACAAGCAGAAGAAGCACATCAGCTGTTCAACCAATCCAAGGGTTGGAATGGGCAAGAAGAAAAAGTAATTACAAGCCACAGCTCTCCCAGATCACATCCTGGTATACAGCAGTCTTTTTTCAGTGGCAGCTGAAGAAAGGTTGTGTCTACAAAAATTTGAAAACTACCTGACATGTCATGTGCTCTGCTTCTGATCAGCCTCCTCCACAGCAGGCTGCAGGAGTTAATCAAGCCTCAAGTTCTTGCACCCAATGAGAGGCGTGCCTAGTTTTGAGTCACCCTGGTTCTTAGCAAACTGCATCAATACAGTCTTAGAGTCCTAGACATCAACATTAACCTACTTCTTTAAGTCTTTGACATTAACCTAGTTCTTTAAGTCTTAGACACCAACAGCCAGTATAAAACAGGAATCCTCTACATACAATAGAAAAATGCTTTCAGACACAAGCTTTCGAGAAAAACAACGCCTACAATCATCCACATTAAATGTGCAATGTTTTGTGACACTCAGGGGAAAAAAAATAATCATAACCTGACAGTCTGCATCCTCACACTAAAGTAGATTTAATAAGTTGCTTTAAATGCTCTGTACTCTTCAAGCAAGTCATGCTTAAAAGGTCTTGCATCTCTTCCTGAGCACATTCAACATAATAGAAACATGAAAGCCAATGAGGTATGGTTAGCAGATGGCAACCTATTGATGAAAAAGATCAAAGCCTCTTTTGGGCAAAGCATGCAGAGAACGGATAAGGACAGGACAGAAGGTAGGTGGTACAAAAGGGGACTGGAAAAGTGAACAGATACAGAAAACGAAGCTGCAAACAGCAAGATTTTTAACTCACTTGAAGAGGAAGAAGGTTTAAAGATCTGTCAGAGAAATCTGGGAGGTGAGAATCCCAGACACCAAACAAAGAGAAGCAGAGAAAGTCTGAACGTCTGATGTCTTCCACAGACCTAAGAAAAGAATACAGGACAGCAACTAGTGTCAGGGAAGAAACAAGCACAGTTAATTAAAAGAAAGCAAATACAAAAAAGGAAACCTTTAATGAAATACAAAATAACTGTGTCTTTAAGTTCTTTTACTCAAATTAGAGGTCCACTGAGGGAATTTTAAAACAGGAGAATTAATAGCTGCTGAATATAACAGTTCTACAATGAACTAATGGCTTTCTGACACATTTTTAAGATGAACTCAGAGTTCATAAAGGTAAGAAAGTATTGTGATACAATTTTCTCATTTTAAAGGGGAGAGCAACATCAAGTGAAGTCCCCTTTGGTGGTATTTTTCCAACAAAACAGAAGAAAAATCTTCACTTTTAGAAAATTCACCTCTCATCTGCAAATTGTACCCAATTAGTAGCACACACACCACAGACCACGACTCAAGGCCACCTGTGGATGCTTTGTGCTGCCACCACCCTGCACACATTGCTTCAGCCGTGACGCGCACCAGATCTTGCTGGAGATAAGAACACAGCCAGGGAAACATGGCCCCTCCAGCAGTGCTCAGGGCATCCACTGCAACTGCTATGTGGTACCGTACCCATGGGTGCAATACCAGCAGGCAGGCTGCAGCGAGGAAGGGGAAAGGAGGACAAGAAACAATCGTTAAGGTCCACAGTGTCTTGTTATGCTTCAGAGAAGTGAAGATTGACAGAGGGAAACCCTGAAGGTCAGACAAGGAGAATCACACAACTGTGACTTAAATAACTATCTTCCAATGCTGGTAAGCAAAGAAAACCAACTCAGGTATAATGGGCATCAGAGGTACTCAGCTGCAGAAGTGCTTCGTCTCCTAAATCATCCATTTATTGAGGGATTAATAATACATCATTAATAAGTTGGGCTGTGCTTTTTTCTTTTTTCTTTTTTAATTGAACAGGAGAATGCTTTTATTAAAAAAATTCTTGACTGTACTGGAGACTTCCATCCCCATCAAGTCAGACTATGAAACCCAGCAATGCTAGCATTTCTCAGAAGCCTGGTTCTAGAACTAGAAGGAAAGAATAGTAGAACAAAAATTAATCTCCCAATGACCCTCTTGTACTTTAAATGCCACAGGAAATTGCATAACAACAACCGATCAGCTACTGACACTATCATTTCATTCCCTTCTGTAAACACGTAACTGCTGTGTCGAAGTGGTCCCTGTTTGAGGTGACCTACCCTGCTCCCTTCCGCCTCTCCCTCCCTGCTTTCTCCCTCTGCTTCTCACTCTCTCCAGCTGTGTCAAGTTATAGAAGAGACTGCCAACACCCTGAGGCAGGCATTTACCCAGGCTGCCTTTGCAGATATAATGACAAGAGGCCTGAACGGCCACCAACAGCTATGAAACGCCCTAAGCCTCAGCTCTGCTCTGCTGGAGCAGGCTGTGTTGCCTGGCCCACGTGCATCAGAAGATGCTCTGAGCTATACCAGCAGCTGTACTGGCCCAAACTGGGGCCCTGTGACACCACTCTACAGCTAAGCATGAACTCGGCACAGCTGAAATGTGAGCCTACAGAGAATACAGGATATCTTGTAACTAAATCAGATTGCTGAGAAAGGGATGCAACAACAAGCAACGGATGCTTTCACATGGATGAGTCACAGATTAAGTTTAGCCTTCCAGCCAGAAACTGGATTCTCCAGATATACAGGCAAAATAAAATAAAATAAAATAAAATAAAAAGATAAATTGAGCTGAGAGATCATTGGTTCTTCTTCAGAAAAAAAAAAACTGATTCATGAAAAGTGTAAGCGCTAAATTTGTTACCATTTCCACTGTCAAATTCCTTTAACTGGCCACAGCAATATAAAGAGAGCACAGGTACTTCAATTCTTCAATTCCTTCTTTGCTTCCTCTACCTTATGAGCTACTTCCTATTCCTAATTAAGCATCTGTATTTCCCTGAGGGAAAAAGATGAATAGTTTATGCATTTGTCAAGTTCATAACAGCATTCAGAACAAAGAACTACAGATGCAGGACTTGGGGTTCACTCCATGTGTATGTACTTTAAACTTAGGGTTAAATCAATGTGACTATTGTTTATTGCTCTATTCCTGCATTACATACACTGCACAAAAACAGAACAATGAATATTACCTCCCTCCAAATAGTCTGAAATTTCTATCACACATTTCAAAATTTATGAAGTACAGAAGTTTAGATCCCCCATCTTTCTGTACTAAAAATGTCATCTTTTTCTATGAGTATTCAGGTCTAGCTGCTGTGACAATATGATCTTTTATTCTTACCTTTCATTTGAATTCAGTTCTAAAAAAATTTACATTTAGAAAGAAAAGGTGAACTTCTAATATGGTAGTAAATTGTTTTTGACTTTTCTGTCAAGCCTCTTTGGAAACTTTTTGATCCTGTTCTCTAGTACATTGACCTCAACGCCCTCTATCATCAAAAAAAAATAAGCTTCAATGCATACATATTACTTAGTGATCTGCCAAAATAATTGGCAGCACATACTGTGTATCAGCAGTTCAAGTTCAGCTAGATATTCAGCTAGAACTCTGCCAAACTCAAGTAAGCATAGCTGCATGAAACGAAGATGAAAAAGAAAAGCTGTAGTAATGAGAAGTCATTTTAGAGAAAAAGTTGCTTTTAAAATAGCTGTATCTTCTGAGACCACGGGCATGGTCAGACTTCATCACGCTGAGACACAAAACCAAACTGCTCAGCTATTTTATGTTTTATTCCAGACATACAGTAGAAGAGAACTACAACATTTTAGAACATGATTTTCTAGTGCTTATGTCAAATATTCACATCATATAGCTTCCTCTCATTAGCATTCATTGCCAATGGGCCAATACTAAGGAATATAAACAGTAAGGAACCTACTGAGAATAAAAGCCAAACTATTTTGCTGCATAATGTGCAGCTATGATAGGACTTATTACGACTAAACTCACAAAACAACTAGGAAGCTTCCTTATGAAATATTAAAAGTATGTTTTGTTCTCCAGCCAATCCTCCTGACATCGCAAACTGTCTACGTGCCAAAGATGTCCCTGTCCATAAATATTGAACACATGCTCCTAATGCATTTGCTGAACAATTTGGCACTGTTACTTCCTAAAACACATTAACATAGCTTCACGCTGCAAAGAGGACAAAAAAATCTGTCTCATACTTTTCTAAATAATTTTCTCATTTGTGTCTGGACAACAGAATAAAACACCAGAATGATTCCAACTCTGTTTACTATCACAGTGCAATTCAAAAGGAATACATGAGCTATGTTGGCAAGATTATATATAAACCATGCAGAGAAAATTACACATAGCTATACCGATACACATAGAAAGAATTACCAAACTGGCATATGATTGCTGAATAAAAACATATGCAAGATTTTGTTGGTTGGCTGAAAATGTCTATTGTATCAACATTTCTCTAACAAAAGCCCATACACTTTTCCCTCCCTAAATAATCTACAGCAGGATTATGATGTTGAAATTCACATTCAGCACACACATAACACAAAAACACTGTGTTCAAAATACAAACCCAGTTCTTCTCCTCAGTATATATATTGTGAGACAACTCAAACCTCATCCCTTAGGTCCCTTCAGAAACCTCAACTATTCTAAACATAAATAGAATATATTCATATAAATATATTTCCACTAAATATAATAATACAAAACCCAGCACTGTTGAAAAACTGATTCAGTGACTGCAATTAGTAAAACTACATTTCATTCAAGCACAGAGTCCATTCAAATTGACTGTAATTATTGCTTAATAAATTACAACATCATTTTTTTTTTGTTTTATTTTTTAATATAGCTGAGACAAATCCCTTTATTTTCTTGAACGTTCAAAGAGACAAGACAATCTCTGCATTTCTACTTTCAGGTAAACAGCCACCTCAAGCAGTTTTGAGGCCAATTTTGAGGTGGCATTTTCAAATTTAAGTGACTCAGTAATGCAAATCCTACTGGACACCTTCACTGCCTTCACTGAGGCATGCTGCAGACAAGTGCCTGTTCTGTGGCCAGATCTGACTCCACACAGACATGAGGACTTCCTACAAGTAATCCAATCATGTAACAAGTGCCGGCTGTATACTAGTTCCATTCTTCCCTTATTGCAAAGGAAAATCAATTGAATCAATCATAAAAATTCAAACTATTACCCAAACAAGAGTGTTGGGATGGGAAATAGATAAAGTACTTGGATATTAACAAAAAAAAAAAAAAAAAAAAAAATGGGAGGGAANAAAAAAAAAAAAAAAGATATGGAAGGGAGAAAACAGAAACTGTGAGGAAAGAAACAAATGAGAGACATTTGCACTAACTACATAAAAATATTAGAAGCATACAGCCCCAGGATACATACTCAAACTAAGAAATGAATCCTGTTTTATTGGTCTAGCTATATCAATAAATCAGTTATTCAAATAAACCTACCCAAAAGTTTGCAAGAATATTTACCTTTCTAAATAACAATGCATCTGAAAACAGTCCAGCATTTTTGTTATTGCTAGCAAGATATCCACTATCTCTGATAAAAAAAAATAATAGTGAAGTTCTTTTTAACATTCACATAAAAAATTCAGGATAAATCTTCTCATAACCTGCATTGCTATATAGTTACAAAAGCGAAGACCAATGTGCAATTTACAGAGATACATATCCCCATCATCAAAAGAAATGCAGGAAATAATAATACCATTAGTTACCCTTTAACAAAGAAAATTACTTCCATGGTCCTTCACTGTTCTGATTCTACAAATTTTATAGTTGCATAATAGTGACTATAACCTGATGTGCCAGGAGTGAACCATAAGACTGAACTAACATCTCTGTCATCACACCAGACCTTTTTTCCAATTCTCCTGAAGAACAGATGCCCTCTAATAGCTGCATGTTCCTGCAAACAACCCTGACTGGCCTTCCAACAAAACCAGGAGAGTTTCTGTGCTCTATCCAGTGGTCCTTCTGATTCCATATACATGCTATCTTTCTGTTAGCACTATGAATTGTCACTCCTTAGACTCTCATCCAGGTGTTTCCAAAATATGCTACTACACAGAAGTGCTAGCACCCAGAAGGAGTGGGCTGGGACAAAAGCTATGAAAGCAGAACTGTGTGCAGTTGACAGTAGGATATACCTTTCCAGCATCTCCTTGAACACAGAAATTTCCCTTCACTTAATGAACCACAGGGAAGCAAAATGGGATGCCCATTCTGAATTGGAATACTCACATGCCTAAGGCCTAGATAGAGCCATGACTTCTGTAAGTAAAGCAATGTAAACTACAACAATTTTCAGTTCCCACAGATGGCTACAGTTTTTGAACTGTATTCATACAGTCATACGCACAGACAGACGCTACAAAAACAATTAAAAGGCAGATAGTCATATCATGTTGAAAGGATTAGTTGATGATAAATGTGATGTAAGAGCAGGAATTCTTACTCTTCTAAAGCCTGAAGCATATTCCCCGATTCTTCAAAAGTCAGTATATCAATGATTTGGTCATTCGTAACTACATCTTCACTAAAGAGGTCACCTGAATTGAACTGAGAATGCTCCAGTTTGTGACTTTGACTGAGTTCATGTTGTATCTCCTAAAAAAAGAAGAAGAAAGAAAGAAAAAAAAGAAGTAAGCTTCAGATTATTAAAAAAGTTACAGTGAGAATCTGATCTAATCTTATTGCAGGTAACCCTGCGTTACTGGAAAGACTCTCACTTATCACCGCATTGTACAGCTGACAAAGGTATAACGAGATTGTGTACTTCAAATATATATCTAGGATCAAATATACAACTTTTGTTTCAGGCTGAACTTTTTATATATAATTGATCAGGAATACAAATGAAGAAATCAATGCAAAGCACAGCAGACTTCAATAGGCTTGCGAAAGTCTTCCAGGAGGTTATTTTCTACTATAAACTTTCTTGGACAATTTTTAAAAAATTACCATGGTATGGCAAGATTGCTCTACTACAAGGTGAACAAAATGAAACATTAATCCTATGAATGATGGAAGTGAGTCAGGCAGTTCACAGGTCAGTGAGACTCCCTTAAGATTGAGGTCTAATAAAATTACTACACAGAAAAATGCTGTAAACACCTGATGCCAGGACCAAATTGGTCCTTTTTCATAATAATGTTATCAGAGGTTTTTCTGTTAGAAAAGGGAAAGGAACAAAATAAGCCCTTTTCATTTAAAGGGATTATTTCCTCAGGTCTAAGAGAAATAAAAATCATTAACAGTAATTTCCAACCATTGAGAATAAGTCTGGGAGTGATTTGTGAGCTCATCTGGTCCATCCACTGGCCTGAGATAGGATCCCCTCTGCATTATGAGATAAACTTACCCATCATCAGATGGAACAATTCCTGCAAATCTACTAAATATATCATTCACCTAATTTTGTCGCTTGTCAAAAAATAATAGAAATGAAAAAATAAGCTGTCCACAGAATTTAAGCTACAAAGAAAATGCATCTTTTTCCCCATTTTTTTTTTTAACCATTGCTTCTGTAATCATGTATAGACGCCTTGGCACATGTACTGCCTTTAAAATCTGTTGTGCATCATAAAAAGTTACATCTGACACAGCACTTTCATCTAGAGATAGGAATCTGATACTTAACATAAAGCAAACTGCATGCATCCCGTCCTGAAATAATTTATTTCCAGCAAGTGTACTCCAGCCTCTGAAATGCTCTGCAATGCTTTCCATTGTCCCCCCTGGATTACCCCCACACATGCCACATCACAGCAGTGTCCCCAAGAAATGCATGTAAGGGGTTTCTTATGTTTGAAGTTAGTTGGCATAGGAAGAATAAAACCTTAAACAGCCCTCCAGACAGCCATGTAAACGTGCTCACAGCAGTGTCTCAACCAAATCTTTACACTTATCACGGAATTTTTCTGAAACCTTTAAACAGACACTTTCATTATATATTATAAATTAAAACTTTCTGAGTGTTTGAAAAATCAGATTATTGAAGGAAAAAAAAATCAAGCCAAAATCCAAAGGCAGACTTAGCAGCATAGCCACCAGTTAAATTTTCTTCATTATCTGAATTTGTCTTCATTATCTGAATTTGACAGCACCAGCCAGTACAGTTCATACTGCCCCACAGCCCCAGAGGGATTCTCAAATGACGTCTCTCACATGTATCATCACTCCCATTATAAAACAACACATGCAGATCATGCCCTGCTGAGACTGCAAAGGACAGAGTGATGCTGCCTGCCTGACCCAGTAGCCCCATAGGAGATCCACCACCACCCAAGCAGAGGAAGGGTTCAAACCTCTAAGCGCTCCCTCTATTAGAGCATTGCTCTCATCATTGTAATAATGACTGAGTTCTCTAGCTCCCTCCTGCTGAAGTTGTTCCACTTCACAGAAATATCTAAATAATTAATAAAATCAGTGAATGGAATTTGGGCCAATCTGATGAATGTTCATCAGAGCCTGCATTTTCTCTCTCTGGTCCAGCATATACTGAAATACTTCCTACAAACTGGTACTGCCTAAATAAAGAACACTGTGAATGCTCTATCCCAAAACCCAGCTGTTTTGCTTAACCGCTCATAAGACTAATGCTAATCCAAAGAACTAAGAAATCCACATTCAAACCCTCTGTTACTGATAATCAGAAATACAATATGGATTCAAGTCTGCTGCATTCAAGCTGAATGGTCCACTCCAGAGACATTCTGTCTCTTGTTTTGGGAGAAAAAGGAAAGGTGAGGGTAAGGAAGAAGATGAAAACAAACACAAAGGTAGTACTGCTCCACTCTAAAGCTTAACATTCAGGTACTGTCAGCAGTTCTTGCAACCAGATCATTCTTACATCCCCTCTAAATCTGGCTGTGCTAATGGTTAGGGGTTGTAGAGACTACATTGCCTGTGAATCCAATCCGGCACTTAGTGCCTTATAAAACATGTTAGGTAACCTGTATTACTTATTATATCACCAGATATAATCAATAACACAAATAAGATACTGTTGCAGAAAGTACAACTCACCTGGTTTTTACTATGGCAAGTCCATTTTAGTATTTGGGTTCGGTAAAGAATGAAGAAAATAGCACATGTCAACACAAAGGAAACAAAAAAAGCAATGAAGAACCCCGAAGCATGGATGGCGTGGCTATAGGAGATCTGAAATGAGAATCCTGTATTATTTAAACTACATTTTACATACATACAAAGACCATACTCAAAGACTACAGCTGTAAGTAACATAGTAAATTACACAGTAAATTAACAGAGTAAATCAAATGGCTTCATACAACATCAGGGTTACTCAGCATTAAATTACAATTACTAAAAGTTTTATTAATATTTTCAAACACAGAGCTACTTTCCATAGATTTTGAAGTCAACATGCTTTTATGACCACCTAGCTCAAACACCTTTGTCATTCCAAGCAACAGATTTCCCACAGATTGAATTACAAGTGCTGTGACTTTGGGGTAGACTGTCCTTACAGCCTGTTTACTAGTGTTGCCAATATCTCCAAAGTCTCACTGAAATCAATGGCATCTGATGTTGCCCAAAGCCTCTGAAAAATCAGTCTAATGTTGGCTACCTGAAATTAATGGTCATTTCTTGATTCAATAAAACTCAGTAAACAACACAGGGATAAAACATCAGCATGAGTTCAGAACAAATAGGGAAATGACAGTAGACAAAACCACCTGATTTGTGTAAATCCTTGCAGTGTCTGCATAAATTAGAGTTAAAAAAGAATAGCAGGAGCACTGAAACTACAAGTCAACTAGTTTCTTTGTAGGCTTTTCACTGTACGTCTTAATTTAATCTTTAAATGGAAGCACATTAAAAATTAATTCTTACTTCATGCTCCATGTAGCAAAAGTTAATTCAATGTTTGTTTAGTTCTTTGAGACGTATGGATGAAGAACATAGCATAGCTTCTAGTATAATGTTTCACCACAAAATAATCACTCTCCTGAGGTTAGAAAGTATAAATAATTAACATGCCACTTGTAAGCAGGGCTTGGTCATCTCTTAAAGCAAAAAGCTAAGAGCATTTTGTACAATCAACAGAATTCTACATAGGAAGCAACAATCAAATGTGGTCTGCAACTTTAAAAGAATTATTCCAACTTAACAGCAGAATTTTGTCTTTTTTTTGCCTGCTCATCCTATCTCTGATATATGGTTTTGTACACTGAAATAAATGAAAGGAACTCCTTCATTTCAGACTTTGTTGTTTGGCTCAGTTCCTCAAAGGTGCTGGAAACATTCAGCACTCACTCACTGTTGGTTTGTTTTTCATTTCCTTATTTTGAAAAATAAAACTTAGTCTAAAATAATGAATCCCCTGAAGCACTTCAAGGTTCAATAAAACGTTTTGGGATGAAGCGTTTACCTCAGTAAATAAGCCATGTACTGAATTCCTTTTAATACTCATCAATATTTCTAAGTTTTAAATGCAATCAGTAAAGAAATAGGCTACTTTGTCCAACTGTTTCAGTTAAGCTCTCCTGCATCACTAAGGATGACCATGGAGGACATCCAGAACAACCACATCAGTGTTAGTAACAACTCACTCCTCCTCTAACTCTGCACTGCCTCCCAGTTCCTTGCTATAAGTCCAGCTAGAATCACTTTCAAGACTCTTCTTTACAAAAACTTTGAAGAGCAAAAGGTTAATAAAGGGGAGTCAGTGTTAATGCCAAATCACTTCCCAACAAAACATCTTCATCTTTAAATTTATTTGGAAGATGTAACTCCTTTCTCTAACCTACTGTTTACTCCATTCAGGGATCTAAAGAGTTTTGCCTCTCTAGCCCATACCCCTTGAGTAGCTAACACACAGCTAACTTAACATCTGTGTGTGACTCGAGAAAAATACAGTTCTTAACTGTCCCCAATCCTCTCTGGTTGCGCTGGATGGCCACAGAGGACACCACACAATGGTTCTTCTCAAGCTCTTCCTCTTTCAAGGAACAGGAGATGCATAATGCATAGGAAATAATATATAGGGAAAAAAAAAATGTTGCTTTGGAACCACTATCACTTTGTCTGAAATCACCTGTGTTTGTCTAATTGCCACTCTGAAATTTAGAGATCTGCCCAGGTTTTTAGGGAAAGCAGGAATCTGGTGAGGCTATGGGTTCAAGGAAGCTGAAAGGAAGCTTGTATAAGATTTGTCAGAGAAAAAGAACTGGTGAGGGAATTACCCCATGCTTTCTAAGTTAAAGCTGAGACCCACAGCAGGACAGTCTGTATCAGGGCAGACAGCTCTGTCAGAGGTTAAGCTCTGGTGGAAAAGTCCCTTTGATACAGTAGGCACCTAATGGGCTGTAATGTCTGAAAGGGGATGCTGCAGCAGGGGAAGCCAGAGACCCCATAGAAGCTGTGGCGTAGGATCAACGTTGGCACTGCAGGCTGACTTTCAAACCCATATGCAAAGCTAACTTGTTAAGACATCTCTGTAGTGAACAGGCACTACAAGCCTGATTTTCTTTCACAAGTTGCTGCACTCCCATTGATTTGAAGGATGCTGACAAAAATCAGGTCAAAGTAATCATTATCACACATCCCATGCAATGCAGTCAGATAGGAGAAATGCTTTTTGCCTTTTTCACTACTGCTTCCTACTCAGCATCAAAAACACTCAGCTGAGGACAGGCATGCAGTATTCACAGCCCCTGAAGAGCTGTGGGAAGACATCTGGCATGGTCACACAGATAAGCAACACTCATATTTTTTCCATAACCCAAAAAATTACCTTGTCACAGGCAACCAAGCACTTCCATTGAGCAGTACAGAAGAGAAAATTCACAGGGTTCGTAAAACTTTCAAGAACCACACAAGTGTGCAATTAAACCATGCAAAAGCTGACAGGCCCAACTTAGCATGGCACTGCCATGACTATGCAAGTGATTCACTTTTCTAGACCCAAAGCCAACATTTAATATCCACTCAGTCACATACATACTTCACTGTGGAATTTTAAGAAAATAGGATCTGAGCCTGGAAGCATTTACAGTAGCTGAAGCTATGGTCAAATTACAATACATCTCACCTTCTTCAGCATGATACACAGACATTTTCTCAATACGGAGATGACAACTCCATGCTTTTGGAAAGGCAAAAAGCCATGGTGGCTATGATCAAGAGCATTCCTCAACACAGTTCTCTGCGGCTGGCCAATGCTTCAAATGAAAAAAATGGCTAGGAATATAATGGAACTATGTAGATTTTTCTACACTAAATACTGCTCCTTTAAGACAACAAACCTCCGTTTTGACTTGTGTCTTCTTCATCTTAAAATTGGAGAAGGTAGAACTTGTCTGTGATTAATTTGCAGTAGCTAAGAGTGATGAGACTTAAGTACGTAAGTATATCCTTACCCCCTCCCAGGATTTAATTTAGATTACCCACAAGTTTAAGAAGGAGAGTTAGTGTAATGTCAAATCATAGCATTTACCTTGGTCTTTTCTTCTTCAGTTATTGTGAACAATGTGGTCAATGATATGAGATCTGTTTTATTCTGAAATATAAAAATATTACAAATATTAAAAGCAAGAAGAATCCAATTTATAACACTGGCAAACAGTCTAGAGTCTCTACAAAACCTTTTCCTTAGAAGAAAAACTATACTTCTCAGTAAGCATAAAGCTGAAGAAAATCTGACAAGTAGTGGTAAAACTGCTCCGTGAAATCCACTCCCCTTCTAAGCACACATAGGCTTATTCTGGTGCTCACAGAATTCCAGTTTTCTGTATATATAAAATATGGACTGACTGAGCACAGAACAGGGCTCAAAGCCACTGCATATGTATTTCAGAGAACAAGGTTTGCAACTCACATCTATCAGTTCTGCTAAATGTCTACCTGCATCATCATTTACTCATGATTCTGTTTTTTTTTTTTTTTAACTCTTGCTCTCCTCTCTAGTACAGCCTCACGTGCATCCATCATTTTCAACTCTAAAACAAGTGAGATACAGCAGCTGCAAACGAAAATACATCTGCAGGTTCTGACTACATGCACTTATATGAACCACAGGGAACATACCAAATCATATTTAAGAATGAGAAAAAATTACTTTGGAAGAAATCACTCTTCCTGTGTCATTAGTCCTGCTTCCTACCAAGGCTAACTCGAGTCTATAATCACTTGTCTCAGAGCCTGGTGCAACTGAGTTCTCAAAAACCACTGAGGCTGGAGACTCCCCAGCTCCTCTCATAAATCTCTTCAAGGGTCTCAAACCTCTCATACTAAACAGTGTTTTTGGTTATTATTTTCCAATAAAAATATGGCAAAACTTCAATCCCTCACAGACTATAGGAAAATGCACATAAGGGGGTGAAACACATCTTCAGGATACAAAGATCAACCGGAAAGAAATACAAAAATTAGAGAAATGCTACAGGACAATATACAAGCATTCTTTACCTATTTAAGGAGGCCTTAGACTTCCTAAGCTGTGACAAATAACTCATGTATTTAACAACTCATGGTAAACAACCCAGGAGCCTCAGAACCTCATTTCAGTACCTGCAGGCCTCATCACAGGTCTCACTGCATATGCAGACAGGAATGGCTTTCCAAATTTTTCTTTACAAAAACTGTGAGGAGCAAAATAAAATTGTACTGCACACACCTGTGATGAACTCCTGAAAGTTAGCTTCGCGGGCAGCGTCAAGACCCTGCCATTCCATGTTTCCTTTGCATCAAGAAATGCAGTGTAGTTGATCGCAAAATATTCCCCAACTGTTAAAAGAGAGCAAAAAGAAGTGTATAGATTAAGTAGATGAGGCACATCGAATAGTAAAATACTGCTCTCTAAGTAATTGTGTCTGAATTTTCTCAAATAAAACAGTAGCTACGCTGGCTTGAAAATAACCCAGCAGAGTTGCATATCTTTTTTTACACAAGAATACTGAGCATGATTCTCTGAAGAGCTGAGCACCCAGCTGAGCTCAGCTGCAGTTACAGATGTTTGCAAAATATGCAAAGCAAGTTTAATATGAATAAAACATTCGAGGAGCTTTTTAGGTTCCCCTTTAGACTGTGCTACCTCACCAACAGAATTTATCTCTTAGGAGCCTAACTGCAGTAAGCTCACAACACACCTTAGTAGGGAGAAGCAGCCTGAGCCTATCAGCATAGTTCAGGTAAGAGGAATATGGATAAATTTACTCTCTCCCAGGAAAATTTCTCAAAGATCCCTGGGGAAGACCTGAGCTAGCAGTGGAGCTTTTCCTTTCCAACACAGCAAAACTCCAACATTCAGAGTAGCCATTTTCTGGCAAACATGGGCCTGGCAACATCCTTTCTACAAGCTGCCTTTACTAACTCAAGCAAATTTTGCACAGGATGTGGAAACTCCATCAAATGATGCTTCAGGCTACTGAAAAGCATCATGTTTGGACTGATACAAAAACTCAATATGAGATATTTAAAAACAATTTTTTAAAAATCAAATAGGTACCCTACACTATAACCATCAACTGGCTGGTTCTACTCCCATTGGAACAAGAGGAATCTGACTCAAGAGTTCTGCTTCATTTTGGTTCACAATGGACTGGAACACGCGAAAATTGTTCTAGTTAACATGCATGACGGTACATAGTCTAATGTAGAATAACCTTTATGTTCAATCATAGAGGCAAAGTATCAGCTGAGACCAGGATTGACATGATAATGACTATGTTAAACTATGCAGAAATTTTTGTGCTGCCTTTTCTTCCACTTAGTATTCTTCATGCTGATTTTTGTAACTTATATGGACTGGGAAAGCTAGATTAATTTCCTGATTCAGTAATTTCAATAACCGCTCCAACACGGTTTACTCTATCAGCTCTGCAAGTCCTTCTTCTTCTCTTTTCTCAGGGATCATTCTTTCTTAGGGATCTGTTAACAGCCAACAATTGCTTGCCAATGTTCTCAAAAAACTCAGCCCCACAATCAGTACCACTACCAAAACTGCTCTTTTCAGAAACAGTCTGGCTATCCACTTGCAATTAGACAACAATCTTGGGTCACTATCAAAAAACCTAGATACTTCCATCATAAACAGGTATTACTTAAGAGTTCTGCAGCTCCAGAAAGAATAACTAAAGGAAAAGGAAACTGTTCATTTCTATGCACATCTTCTACCTCTTGCACATGTGCTTATGAAAAGGAAGATAAAGACATCAAGAAAGGCAAATTTTTATGAATGTGCAATGATCCAACTGCTACTTAAGGAACACACTAACTACTCCAAGATTGGAACAGCTTTTTTGTTCTATTACTTGCTTCAATTTTATAATTTGCTCCAGTCTGGGGAGAATGGATACAGAACAGAGCCGCCTCCTTTCTGATTAATCATCTTGCCGGCTTGCAATTTTGCAATTCCAATGTACCTCTACCTTAGCAAGCCAATCTGCCATGGTTTTAAAGCCATTACTCAGGAAAGTGTTCACTTACCTTCCAACTGTTTAGCTTGGATAACTGAGAAAGACTTGTCAGATATGATTAAAATTGCTTGCGCAGCAGCTTTTAAAAATATCCAGAATGAACAATTACTATCCTGAAAGATGCTGCTTCATTTTGATGGCAGTGACTTTTTACAGAGTTCAAGAGCTCACTTATGCGCCTGGGAGATCAGAGGCAGTTCAGAGGTGGGAGCCAAAATGTGAGTTAAAAGAATTGCAACCTGTGGCACAAAACCTGTTAGAGAGTATTTCACCCGTAATGACTGATAATTGGAGAGTTTACACCATCATAAATAAATAAACATCCTGATTTGAACAGATGCTCTTCCACATGTGTAATCAGGGTTACTTTGCATAATCTGTTACCTTGCAAGAATCTTTTCCTGTAAATCTGGATCCCATCTGCTGTCTTATTACCACTGTCTTTTTGAACATGTAGACCGGTGATATTGTCCAGGAGGATAAGATCAGTAATGTTTCTTGAGAGCAACGTGTTGGTGTTATTAATTAGAAGTCTAATATATGCAGTTTGAGGGTCATGTTCAACATCCACCTGCAAACAGAAATATTAATGGTACAAAACAGCCATATATGGATCTAATCAGCAAAATTCGTAGTCTTGATTCCCAGCGAAAGTTCACTACACACGCAATTCAATTTTTGAAGGCATCCTGAGTGACCTGCAAACAGCATTTTAGTTTGATCTCAAAATCCCAAGGAGATTTCAATATTTGGTACGCCAGGCTGTTGCCTGGAGACAAAGAGACAGAAAACCAGAAGTTGGAAACGCAGCTCCTGCTGAGCCAGAAGTAAGTGAAAACAAGAATCTGAATACCCCTGTGATACACAGAGCCAGATCATAACTTTGTAACCAAATTCTGGAAAATTTTTGTATCACAAGGTTGTTTCTTTTGTAAGCTGTCCTCATTGCCAGTCCATTCTCTTCACATAGTTTTTGTACTCTACTTCCATTTTTTCACAGCAACCACACACTCCAAAGGGTGCCAGCTGACCCCATTTGCCCTTCTGACTTAAGGGCAGATGGAGCCACCAGTGGAGCTGGAGTTCAAAGCTCTGCTTCCAATCAGTGGCAAAGTTCATGAATTAATAAGCAATCTCTAGCAACACATAGTCATGTGATTTTTTCTATTTATTCCACTAGGCATTTGTTAACTCTCAATGAGTAATTACACCCTCTAAATGAGATTACCTTGAACAGACTCACTTACCGACCTCTCACCTTCCAAACAGCCTTCCCTTATAAATTTGTATTAAACCAGAAGCGTTTCAAACTCCATCATTATGACAGTCCATAATATAGCCATGATGGCATATCAGGCTTCTAAAAATGGTACCAAATTAGCACTTTTTTAAAAAAAGACCAAAGTGTAGTTCAGACACAATCTTTCCCTTTTTAAGTCCCACTTTTTAGGAAATATCTCCTCTGTATTGGGACACTAGCAAATACAAATAATAAAGCAGCCCCCACAGAAATGAGTACTAAAAATATGAATTGTGATAGACATCAGAAATCATACAGTTCATCACAGCCACAGGATTCACCATATGTAGTTACAGTTTTATTGTATAACATTGACCCCTGCATTTCATTCTAATTCAGTACAGAAACAGTGTTATGATATTATATGAATCATAGAGAAAAAATGCTTTATTAAAATTATTATTGCTTAGTTTGTATTTTCCTACCTAAATGACAATAATCACATTTGAATAAATCTCTTTATATGAGTAGTAGCTCTCATTATACTACACTAAGTTTTCCAAACTCACTGCAGCAAGTTCAAACCCAATTGTATTAAACAAATCTTATGGGGAAAAAAACAACTGTCTATTGTACCAGATTTTGCAGTTAATTGCCAGCAGGCATACAAATAGGCCTAACCATATCTGTGAGGAAAGCTTTGCTGATTTCATACGTTCATATGTCATGAACTAGACTCCAGCACTTCCGAGACTTAAAATTACCAAATATTGAAAATGGGGCATTCTTTCATTTGTCTCCTGGTTTCTGAAGTGCTATGACGCAGTCAACATGCCTGTCAACCTTTCCTGTGCAGTCACAAAGCTAGAAACTTGCTTTAAAAATTACAAACAAAAAGAAACAGGTAAAAAAGCCTCAAAGCCACAAAAAGAAAATCCAAAGCCACAAAGCAGAGACCTTGACCCAATCACTGAATCAAGGAAACACACCTTGAAAGACTCCACATTGAAGCCACACAAGTTGTAAATACCATATTGTGTTCCACAGTAAGTCATAGAATCATAGAATGGTTCAGGTTGGAAGGGACCTTAGAGATCATCTTGTTCCAACCCCCCTGCCATGGGCAAGGACACCTCCCACTAGACCAGGTTACTTAAAGCCCTATCCAGCCTGGCTTTGAATACTTCCAGGGAGGGAGCATCAACGACTTCTCTGGGCAACCTGTTCCAGTGTCTCACCACCCTCACAGTGAAGAAGTCTGGATGGGCTTGTGTACACAACTGTGAACTACAAAAGAAGGAGCTGGGAAAAGATGGGAAAACTGAAATCTTTTTCCTTCCATTATTTTCCCATACCTTTCTCTTGCTCTTCTGTGGGATGAAGGCAAAACTTAGGATTTTGTGGTCTCTTCCCATGCTTTTAAACAGCCAGTAATTTAGCAAAATTCCTACAATACAGTATGCAGAAAATGTAGTATGTGTATACTTATAAGTAGCTGAGGGAATATGGCAGCATTAGTCCTCTCCTTCCTCTAGTCAAGAGGTTTAATGCATGCTCCATTCTCCAATCAAACTTGCATTTCCTCTTCATTTCATTTAATACAATTCTTAATTCAGTGACTAAACAAAGCAATCATTCAGAGGAATCACAAATCTGTTGCCTACTGTGATTTCCCTCAGGCAGCCAAAAGGTTATGTTTGTTGTATTTGTCAATAATTTTAAATATTTGTTTTACTTTCCTTATTTCTCACTGGCAATGAGTTTTAAGCTAATTGGCAATGAGGAAAATCTGATTCGTTTTTCCTGATAGCAGTGGATAAAATAGCAGATAAGAACCAAGCAACGGGGAAACTGCTGGGTTTCACCTCTCCTAGAAAGAATCTCCTCCATGTGTTGCTGCCATTGAGATCACTGGCCACTGGATTCCTCCTTGAAGCTGCTACTCTAATTTGCCTCAAGATATTTTTTTCTCAGTTTTGGGGCAGATGTGATGCTGCCAAACAGAACAGAACCAATGGCAGCCCACTGATGATGGTGCAAAGTGCTTATTTTCTCTCTACCACTGAAGCGTGTGTTATCATCTCCTACAACAGATGTCAATTCAAGTACATGGGTGAGTGGAACCAAAGAACCACAACAAAAGCAAGAACATTTTAGGAGGACTTGCCATGGAAGTGAAAAGAACAGAGGATCTTTGAGAACCAGTGTGAACAAAGATGATCTGAGATGCAAGAATGCTTAGAAGACGGAAATGAGAAAGGTAAATGTTGAAAAGCCTAGCAGACAAATTTAAAGATTTATTTCAGCTCTGATAATTGTCATTATGAAGTACTATATCAGAAATGCTCATGTCATACTATGGAATGAAGGTCCTAAAGGAGTGCATTTCTGGTAAGAAAGAAGGACTGGGACCTCGAAGTATGAGTAAAATCTAAACACCCCAGCTTGTCAGGGTATTTCTATTATTAGGTGTTGGAAAAACACTGTCTTCAAGAAATAAACATATGTTATCTCCATGTTCTGAGCACTCACTCATGGGTGGTGGCTGGGAAATGTGCAAAATTCACTTTTTTTTTTTTTACATCTAAAACAGCTAAAGACAACCATATGGCCAGTCTGCCTCTTAGCAGGAAAGCATCTGTTCAAATGAATTAAGACCAAAGTAGATGACAAGGTAAGCACAGGGAACGAAAACAGAAAATGCATTTGAAGATGGAAGACAATTCACATTCAGTTGTTTTCAATAATTTACAATGGGTAGCATTGCAGAATTGTTTTCTGATAAATCTAGCATCGACAACAGACTAACTTTGATCTTGTACAGCAGGATTTCACAATTTTTAATGAGTATGTGTGAGGCTGGGCTACGAGTAGCAGAAAACAACTACATGTAACCATCTCAAATTCTCATTCTTAGAAGCTCTAATACAAAAACTGGGAATCCACAGTCCAGAAATCAGAATATTCTGCGTTACTGCTTCTTATGCCTGAAATGCTCACTATTTGGCCTCATTAATTATGATATACAGCCATTTCAATAATGACATTATGGGTAATTAGTGCCATGAGATGTGATGAATATTCATTCTCTCTGTGCAAATGATCTGGCACAGGTCATAATGTCACCCCTTCTGTACTGAGTACTAAATTCTCTATCCTCAAATGCAGCATTTCAATGGCGAAATCAGATTTGCCTTAAAGTTGGATGCACTTTCTCTTGTCAAGGGGCAAGCACTGTGAACTGTCTCTAATGACAAAAATTCAGACTTGATTCATCCAGTGTGGAAAAAAGAACAGGAGGAAAAAGATAAAAGAAAGGAAAAATAGCAGCCTAGGTAGATCTATCAACCTATGTGACTGAAAATGTAAAATGGAAAGTTTAAAAATTCCTTATAGCAGGAAGGTCTTTGCTCCTCATAAGCATTTTATGCAAGTCAAATGAATTCTTTTTTCCATTAAATACTCTGCTGTAGCTGGGTCCTATCAAGTACGCTGACCGTGACTCGTGGGCTTTTCCATGGCTTCGTGACAAAATGTCCAAAGACACAGGGGGCATCGCAGGGCTCAGTTCCCCATGCTTCAAAAGGAGTCCATACTTGACACAGGTAGGGCACAAACAGTTAAGCCAGAGTATCTCAGAAGGCTTACCACATTCTCTAAAGAAGTTTCTCTCTGTTGTTACCCAGTCTTATGACTGATATCCAGAATTCACTAGCTTTTGTACAGTTTTACCGATTCACACCGGTGAATCTTTTACACCGGTCATAATCAAAATCCCCTGATGTCTGAGAAAAGATTACACTGACTTAATGTAGTTTTGAATCACCCATCCAAAATTGCTCCTCTTGTATAGACTGCAACCATCTCAACATAAAAATGGACATATTCCCAAATATGCAATATGGGTACAATCCTGTCTACAGTTTTTAAAGCTCATTTGAGTACAAATTTCCTATCAAATTAACAAGACAAATGTAGACAAACCTTACCACAGCACATTTCTGAAGGGTTATTCCAAATCCAGAGGACACTGACATTTTGGACAGGTCTTCAGGCTGTGGAGGAAGGGGAAACCATAATTCACAAACCGCAGCACAAGTTAAATTATGTAAATGAGAAAACAAGAGAAAATATTAGAAGTATTAATCATCTTCGAATTTAAGAACTTTGTTATCCCAACTATGACTCTTTTTGTTAGTTCAAATCTATATAAACTACTTATTCCCACCTTTAATTACTAGCATATTAACTGGCATGTTCATCTTTTGGCTATCAGACTTCCCTAACAAAATTTACTGTGCACAAAGTTCAGACTGTACAAATGCAATTCATTACTATGTGCCAGAATTTAAAAAGCAATCACATAGCTGTATCAGTCACAATAATTATTTAGAAGTCTCACAACCATTTGGTATAGCAAAAGTCATCTAAACTGATCATAATCACCTGAGACAGAATTCGAAATATACTAATTGAGCAGTAATTTCCCAGCAACATGCACTTTTGATGTAATTGCTATGATGCTTACAAACACTAGAAGTGGCAAACAATCTTTTACTGACCAGCTGGTGGTTAACAGAAGACTCTCGTTTGAACAAAATCTTCTTTGTCCATGAGGGTATCAAAGCAAATACCGAATGGCTCCACTGATCATCCGAGGCTGCGGAAGTCAAGAGCAGGTCAGGGACTTCACTTGCTTGAAACAGCAGAGGCAACTGCAGTGCTGAAAACCAACACAAGACTCTGCATTAGAGCTAAATGTGACTCCTGCGCAGCAGCTACTTGGTGTATGTTACCCCACGGATGGGGCTCGTGGTACTTGGTGCTCTGCACACACACTGCCACCACCATGCTCTCCCCCAGAGCACTCCAAATCTAAATAGGCAATGGAGACATGAGGGTAGATGGGAAGCAGAGATGGGGCTTGCCCCAGAAGAGCCAGCAAGAGTTAGAAACAAACTGTGTCCTACCTAGGGAACTCACACATACTCCACAAAAAAGGTCTCACCATTTAAACATAGATCACCTAATCCATGAATTAAAATGTTTCAGCATTAGATCGACTGTTAATATTTTCAACACAAAGAATTTTTTCAGCAAAGCATAAATAATTGAAGCACTCTACAGTGTGAGTGGCCTCACTGCTAAGGGTGTTCTGCTTCAAAGACAGTCTGACAATTAACCATTAAATATTTCAGCACATATTCAGAACAAAAATACTTCTCGGTTGACTAAAGATGTCAATTACTTTCAGTTGATTTAGAGTGCCATCAAATCAATCCCTCCATAATTTAGTAATTAGCAATATCAGTGCTATCCTGCACCCCATCTCCCACTTTTTTTAGTGAAGACTATGCCATGTTACCACATGAAAATACAAGAACAGCTTTGAAATTATAACATGATAATCACCTTTACCTAATAAAAGCACATACGACATTAACAATAGGAGCTTACACTAAAAGTCAGTAATTTACTAATTGTATAAAAGTAAAGCTGCTGAATAGAGGAATGAAATATAATGAAAATTTCAAAACAATAGTTGCCTTTCTGTGTTTAAAGAAGACACGTTTTGTCACTGCATAATAGTTTTCATTTATTACCTATTTTTAAACCCCATATTATAATCATTAGCAATATTAGCAATAATCATATGAACAAAAATGCTCACTGAATAGCAAAGGTTTTTGGCAAATGACTTGGTTCTGCAAGTTTTCATGTTTTTCAACTATTAAACGTTAATGAAATATGAAAAGCTGAACGTACTGACAACCTCACAAACATGAGAAGCTTCATGTTTATGGAAAGATACTGTTTTGTTGGAAGAATAATGCAGAGAAAGAATGTCAGTTGTAAATGTAAAAGACACGCATAGCACACTCAGAACTTGACGTGTAGAAGAAGGTCCTTTAACATGCACATGAATGCATATGGCTGCACATGAACCAATGAGAAGGTCTCTGTTAACACAATGAGTGAGATGTGTTCTTGCTGCTTACAGAACCCAGATGGACACGTGCACCTCTGGGAGCTTCACTACGTTCACACGAAGGAACAGTATGCTTTCTGTTTGGGAGAGAGTGGTTTATACTGGATAAAATGGTGGTTATACTGGCTAGGAAACACTACTTGTTTATATTTTACAGTTAGCTTCAATTCATTTCCCTAAATTTCACTCGCATACTTAAACTGTTATTACACAGTGTAACAGACGTTACACCAATTTAGGGACCATAACAATAGTAAGGAAAACTCAGTGAGGAGAACAGTAATGTGTAATTACAATACCAAATGTCTGCATACCTTTTGGGCTGCTATTTTTCAGGGTGTTCACACACGCTGCATTTCAGTTTCACAACTAAGCAACAGCCCAAATCACTCAGAATGCTGCCCGGGCTGCACTGACACTGGCTGCCAGCCTGAGCCCACCTGGCCATGGCACTTCCCAGCAGATCAAGCAGGATATTAGATTCTGACTACAATGGCTCTAAATCTACATTCTGACAACCAAATCATGCCTCTTCTTGGTTTTGTACAGATAAATTCAAACATTGAAAGGATTTGGTTTATATTTGCTGTGCCTCTTAGATGTTGATGCAATTGCCACCCCACTCCCATGGAGCTGGAGCACCAGTTTCTCTGTTCATTTTCTTGCCAGACTACAGGAGAAGCACTTTCCCTTATAATAAACAGAAGCTCTGATTGAAGATATGCAGCTTCTTCTTTAGAGCTCTGTAAGAGTCAGAAGTCAATATGGAAAAATGTATGGGCTTTGCTGAGCACCTACCTACTGCCTTGAAAGTGCTTCTTGTCTAGCAGATCATTTCCTTCTGTATCTGGGATGAGGGAGGTCAGGCAAGAAGAAAAGTAATTGATTCAAGAAATATCTTTTGTTCTCGTGCCCTATAGCGTAAGAGCTCTCCATCAGCATACTCAACTGCAACTGCACTTTTCATGTGACAGCAAATCCCAATACTCCCCTCTGGAAAGTATCAAGTCCATAGCAACTAATTTAATTAACTGATCATTTTCTTTGCCTCTGAACAGAACTCTGATTATTACTTACACAGCTGACCATTTTCAAGTTGTGTTTTGTCATCACTTACAATCCTGCAATAACACGGCCAGCTCCCAGCATGAGACTCTGGGTATGTTATTTGGCTTCTCTATCACTGGTAACGAGAGGCTGGGCATTTTGCAAGTTCTTGACATCATGTCAAGCAGCCTCGATGCTGACGATGATCACAAGGATACTTCTGCAAATTCACTTGCATCTACCCAGTCCTTTGGGGAAGGCTTTGTTGAAACAGATACAATCAGTGTAGCACGTGTTCATTGAGCAGCACACGCCACCAATTTTTCTCATCCTCTATGTTTATCCTTAATAGCACAGGCTGTTTGCTAATACCCTTATTTCCCTTGCCAGTAAAGCAGCACTTTCTCTCTCATTATTTTTTGTAGTATCAAGTGTCAGTTAAATAAAACATTATTTTCCTGATCCATAGATATTTAACTGGCACTTGGTCCAGCTGACCTGCAAGAACATAAATGCTTCTCCACAGAATTTGCTGAATAGTCAGCCTCAAGCCAACATATTTGCATTTCTCAATTCACCTGCTGTCTCTTCTCAGGTAAGGTTCTAGATGGAGTGCAGACAGCTGATCACTGCTTGAAAAGCCAATCTGAGAAAGGATCTTACAGACATAACATTTTCTGTGGTTTCCAAGTCTATCCTAGATTTCTGTTCTGAAATTGCTTTTATTGCAAATAGATTTGTCTGAGGTTAGAAAACACTGACGTCTGACTCCCGAGTCCTTTCACTAACAAGCATGAAGCTTTCTTTTTGATGTCCAGCTGCTCAGAAACGAGAGCGCACCATTGTCAGTGCCTCTACAGAGGCGCATCTCAATTCTTACACTGACTCCACTCTCTTTATTCCTTCCATCCTCTTTTCTTACAGTTCCAATCTTTGTCATTTTTCTGTCTGCTTTCAAAAAAGCCATTATTTGAACTGCACAGTGCTCGCTTCCATTGGTTTCTAAACAGAAGCTATTCCCAGTCCCTCTTGAAACAACCTTTGCTAGTGGAGGAGCAGTTTCAGCCACATGCTGTCATGATGCTCAGCCCCAGAGGCACCTCCCAGCCGAGAGCTCTCCGAGCACCGAGCCTGGGGCCAAAACATCTCCCAGCAAGCAGCGCAGTGCAGCAGGAGGCTTCGTCTGGGGCTTTGCTGCAAACATCCCTGAAGATGCCAAATGAAACATTCATCAAAGAAAGGCAGTAATTTCACTTTCTTTTGAGATGGGAGAAAATAAAACCATCTCTAAGATGAAATTTTCTTTCTTTTCCTTAAGGACGTAAGTTAAACATTCCACACATTTACAGTCTATAATCAAGTTAAATATTTTATCCTACTTTCACCAGCATGTTATTAAAGTATTTTCCAATTATTTAATCCTCCATAACCAAATACAAACAGATACACCAGAGCTCCGGCTAAAATTGCATATACCCAGATAATTAGCAGTGCTTGTAGGTTGACATTGGATTGAATTACGAAATGAAAGCATGAAAATAAATATTAACATAGCTAAAACAGCTGGAAGACTGGCATAATAATTTACCACACATTCCTACAGCATTTGCACAGTTCCACATACGCACAGTGCCTCAACAATACGAAATGACAAGTGCACAATTGATCATAACTGTCTCAAAGGCACAATCGGATCAGAACAGCAACTGAGTGCTGTTCAATTTTCTTCGCTATTCCCCCCAGGTAGTCATTTGCCAAACTCCTTTGCTCTGTGCACTACTGCTTTGAGTGGTGATCTTTTGCTTTTTTGGACTTTTAACAGCCACAGCCAAGCCACATGCCATTCATTTAGAGAGGAGAGGTCTCCCACTATCTCCTCTCACTGCATTTGCTTGCTGCGTGCGAATACAGAGAGGACCCAATGCGGTACAAAATGCACCTACCCTACCACATGAAGTCTGTGGTGATGGTGTGTTCATTCATATGGGCTGGAGATGGAAGAATGGGTAGCTAAGAAACTGTCTTTTGTTTGTGCTTATTGTCCTTTGCTAAGAAGTTGGTTTAGGGACCTTCAGTGTTAAGGTACAAGCCTGAACCACTGCATGAAAAGGGCTGGATCCCAAACACGTCAGTGGTGCAGATGAGTATCTGTGGTAGGTATAACACTCAAGAACTACAGTGCCTTACTTGTACTTCATAGCAGTTAAGATGAAGGCTATCATTAGGCACAGCAATTAAAGATGATGACATGAAATTAAATAGTCTTGTAACAGGTTTCCAGCAAAGACTCTAATATGTCCTTACAGCTGCCACATCTTTACGACACATCCTAATCTGTTAATATGCAGCAGGAAAGGGAAGACTGTGAAAAGTCTGTGAAACGTCAAGTTCATTATTAAATATTAATTGGCACTGGGAGAAAAAGAAATTAATTTAACAAAGACAGTCATTTTAATTCTTAGCTCTCACAGGTTGCATATTTCAAGCCCTAAAGCAGCAGTCTGATTTGCTTTTCCTCAGAATTCATCAGCAAAGCTTTGAATTACCTTGTTTTATTTCAGTGGGGAAAGAAAAGAGTTAAGTATACTTGTTTATCGTATTCTTTTTGTTGTTGTTCTAAATTACTCCTTGTCCCAAAAACCGTCCATGATACAAGATCCAATATAAAGTCCTTTCAATTACACACAACAATGAACAAGCAAAGGTAGTAATTTACTGTATTTCAATTTTGAATGCTGCCATTAGCTTTCCCTGTTACAAAGTCAAAGCAGCTATGGGCACCAATGAGACAAAACAAATCTATTTTCATGCCTTGTTTTGCTAAGTCAGGCCAGACTCAAACATAATTCTACAAATCCACTGTGTTCCCCGATCACAGGGCTATTCTGGGACTGCTTTTTCTTGCCTTATCTAGAAACAACTTGAAAAAACTTCCACCAGAGATCCTTAAATCAGTGGGCTGTCACAGTTTCAATTCACTATGTTGCCATTTGCAAGGACAACATTTAATGCAGAAGTTCCAACCTCACTACTTGCACTGAGAACTTCTTCAATACGAAATAAACATTCTAGCATCTTGATCAAGCAAACCACTTAGTTGTAAATACGTTAAAAACTAAATGGAAGACAATCAGCCACTAACACAAAAAAAGTCATTAAAATCCTCCAATTATTCCACTTTGTCTAGCACCAAAAAGTTCTGAACTACAAAACCACATGCATTCCCTTTCTCAGTGGATGGTACATTATTAATTTGCAACCCATCACAAAGCAAGATGAAAGCAGCAAAGCTTATGCTGTATAAATACAAGGAGAAAAAAAAAGCAAACAAGGAAGCTAAGCAAATCTGAATTATTTGCTTTCCTATTTAAATTAATAAACTCATTTCTGAATTAGCCATGGCATAAGGCTAAGAAATTAGAGGCATCTCACTAGATGACTGCTTCAGAGCATGTAATTTCTTGGCAAATGCATGTTATGGAATCATCTCTTGGGGAACACCATCCTCTGCCATAGAGGAGGGGTCTGTTACAACCATTACATTGCCCCTACTAATGCACTATATGAGGATGCCATAACCTTTCAGCATACTTATCTCCACTACACTTCTATGAAGCAGCATGCTATTATCTCTGTGAAAGAAAATGAAGACCAGGGACTCAGCGAAACTACACAATTTGTTCAAATCTACACAAAGAGCCTGTGGCAGTCAACCCCCAGATGCAGCTCTTCTAAGCTGTGATTCCTCTAAGTATAGGGCTAGCCTATTTCAATCAGATTAAGCAAATACCACTGAAGATGCTCTGTCTATCTGACATCAGTGACAAGCATACTTGATACCTACTGTAAAGCATATCAGCACCCCAGCAATACTTCCAGGACCCAACTTCTATGAGAACTCAACAGTTGGGTACAGGACAGTGTGCATTAGCTACTGTAATTGCACAGGTCTTCAAAGATAGCTTCAAGAGTAGCTATTTCAACAGCGTTAGCAAACGTGCAGTTGTTATGGTAGCTTCTGGAAAGGAACAAGCTCTTGACCAGCTTCAAGGGTTTTCCACAACACTGAACACCAGGCATCAGAGGGTGCTTCCCATTTATCTTTATGACTGAAATGGAAAGAAAGCTCCTCCTGAAAATGGCAAACAAGGTATGAACTAAGGTCTTTCGATAAGAACCGATTACGGAGCGTAGAGCACCTTTCTTCCTAACTTCAGAGCGAACTTTCCCCCATGGGCCAGCATGAAGAGTCCCACTGACAGGTACTGGGACAGGAAACCACAAGTGCTTCCACATCCTCACCTCTGTAGGGCTGCATGTCAGTACAGGGATGCCAATGGCACCTGGCTCTGAAGGCACACGTCCACTGCCAAGTCAAGCTCCTCTTGCAAACTGAGATAAGAGAGTAAGGTCCAATACTACTCTGGGAACCACAAAGATTTGGTTTGTTCATCTAACATCTCAGGTAAATACCGTGATGGGATGCCTCTACAACTAGACTCCTTCATTTCTTCTCCCTTCCTTTCCTCTCAAGTCAGACTGAAGGTGAAACCTGGGCATGGCTTCAGTCCCCTGCCCACCTGCATACCCATCCTCTCAGAGTGCTGAGACCCCCCTACAGGCTGACGAGAGAGAAAACAGGTACATACCTGTCATCCCCAGGCCTTTGGTCTCTTTCTGAAGCCACAGATCTTCTATAATAACCTAAAGTTAACACAGAAGAGAGCAATGATAAAAAAAAAATTGTTTTCATAAATGTCTAGTATTGCTTAATTAAATTCTTAAACTGAATTTATGCCTTGCAGTTAGACAAAATCCTGTTGCACAAAGTCTTGAGTTTCCCAAAATTAAGTAGTATAAAAGATACAGCTCTGGTTAGTCAAGCAGCATGAGCACAGCTGCCTCCCAGGATGGGTACGCACACTTGGGACTCTGGCTGTATTTACATTTAATATCACCAGGCTGAGACCATGCAATGGTGGACCAGAAGTGCTATGAAGTATGAGTTTCTTCTTAACAAATAATTCTTGTCATTTTCAAATGCAGAACTAAGGATACAGACAAATCCCATCGCTAGAAGTCAGCAGGAATTTGTCCATACTGGATAAGAAAGTCTGCACAGATCCAGAGACCACAGGATAAAACTGTAGCTTATGAGACTCCTGATCATGCCCAGATCATGGAGAATGTTACAGAAATCATAGCTCTAAAACTTCAATAAAATAAAGTAGTGCTAAGGATTTTAATGCTCAGTGTTTTGATAAAGACGGAGCAGTCACACAAACAAGCTCTCATTTAATAAAAACGTTTCCCTGTGGGAGAAAACACATAGTTACAAGTGCCAGCTGATTAACAGCTATCTTCCAAGTCCACTGAGAGACATGAGCTGCACTTGCTGTTTGTTTGCACTGTGTGTGAGTGACGCTACTCCTCGCTCACAACACCACCACTGTTATAGCAGAGCAAGAGAGGGACAATCTTACTCTTGACTTGCTTGAGAAATTCATCACCTTGATTATTGCAAGAGATGCAACTTCAGTTAACTTTGGGTGAAAAACAGTTCTCACGTCAGATAGGGCACCTCCCCTCAACACAACAGAAAATGCAACACATCTCAGAAATTTGGATGCACCAGGACCCCTGGGGATTAAGCATTTTTAAGCAGAAAATAAGCACGTATAGATGGGATGCAGTTCTTGTGGAAAAAAGGACAGAGAAACAAGCACAACTGGGAACACGCAGCTCTCTGAGCAGCCCTGGGATGCAGCTCTGGGACGCAGCAGGCACTGAACCCTTTGCTGGGCACTACTTGCAAATCCCCAAACATGTGGTTGTACAGTTCTTCCTGCATAACCAAATTATCACATCTCTAAATCCAGTACTAAACTATTCTCATTACATAAACAATCTGTATGATCCTGAATTTTGACTAGCCATGCCCAGAGCACAAAAAGCAACAGGAAACTCCATTAGAAACCTTAAACAAATTTTCTTCTAGTGATGACATGCACATATATATCTGCCATATACGCCTATGGATATACAGCAATAGAAATCCCATGAAAAGGGTATTGACCTTTGCCAGGTACTTCTAGAACCGCCTACCTATATTAGGAAAATGCATACCAGCACAGCAAATGGCTGTAATGACACTTTTTTCATCACTGCTGAATATATGAAACTACAGGAGGATGGCCTGTTAAGTGTTAACATAATCCTGTTCATAAATGCAAATCCTAAACATGACTCTTCTGCAATATATGAGGTGAACGTTAAGTGTCAACAGTTTCTTTGTAAGTGAGCCTGTAGCAAAAGCAGACAAGCAGGAGCCTAAGCACGCATAAATGAGTGCAGAAAAGGCGGCTCGCTACCTAATCCTGCTTCCTAGGAAATTAGTGTATCAACGACTCAGGATTTCCAGAGACTCAGGGTGTTCATTCATCTGTGGTTTTACAACCATTCATGCACACAGTCTACGGCGTTGGTATGCCCATTTGCATCAACTATGAATGACACTGCAGCACTCCTTGGTTCTTCTTCTGCCTTACTCACTCTCAGCACTCTGCACTGGAAAACCAACTCAACACTTCTCTTCCAGTATTGCAGAGTGCACCCACAATACCAGAGGGCATCACTGTGAGGAGCAAACAGAGCGCAGTGCCAGCCCTGTAGGCCAGCATTAACATCTTCACAAGAAGCTAATGTAATGCAGAAAAGCTGCCAGCACACATTTCCCAAAGTTTTACATGACTTTATTTTCTGGTGGAAAAATAAGGTGTTTGTTTTTCCCCATTTTCCAGCCCATTAGGTTTCTGTAATCAAAACACAAGAGAATAGTTTGTAACTCCCTCCCTCCCTCTGCACACGTTCTCTGGTATCCTCCACACAACACTAGGCTGCCACAGTTGTAGACAGCTGGAAAGAAAAATAAAAGCTGTATCTAAAACCGCTAATGGCACTACTAATATCAGGCTGACACCAGTGGGCAAGAGCACTGACACTCGGTAACAAAATCAAACGCATCCCCTCAGAACAGACAAATGGAGTCGGTGGCAGCGGGCGGGGTTGGCAGGGCCCCGCTACGCCGACCCCCGGCAGCTCTGCCTGCCGCCGGCCCAGCGCAGCGCAGGGCGCTGCTGGGCCCCGCGCGGCTGCAGGGCTCGGGCTGCAGGGGAGGCCCGGGGAGCGCACCGTGCCTCAGCCACTCGCACCACTGCGTGCCCTGCACCCCTCCTGGGCTCAGACACAGCTGCACTCCGGGCTGCCAAACCGCCGGGGACATCGGGCCTCCTGCATCCCTCGCCTTACCCCAGCCGCCGTCATCCCGCGGGGCTCCCGGGGCGGGCCCAACGCCCCGTTCCCCAGCGTGGAGCACGGCGGGGGGCTCTCAGCNGTGAGCCGCGGGTTTGTCCCGGGATGAACAGACAAAGGAAGCGAGAGAGGGTTTGTGAAGGGCCCCGGGGTGCTGCTGGGTCTCTGTCACTGCGGGGTGTGAGGAGAGCGGCTGCCCCGGTGCGGGCCCACGTCGACTCCGGATTGACTGCGTGACTTCAGTGGCGGTCGGGGAGCTGGTACTGCCCGACACGCCTCTGTTTAAGTCACTTGGCTACTTTCCTAATGAAAACTAGTCGAGACGAAGTAAACAACTCAAAAAAGCTGCTGCTGTAGGTATATGTGCTCTGAATTCAGGCCTGCATCCTTGGAAATCTTTCTCGCTGCTCCATTCCTTGTCCAGCCACAGCCGTCGCTTCCTGTGCAGTTTTTTGGGGACTGTGGGAGATGAGCTGTGGATGAGCTGCGTTTGCGGAAGCTGCGTGGGATGCTTGAAAGCAAACACTCGTTTCCATGCTTGCTGTAATGGGAGGGACAGTCCTGTTTCCAGAGCAGGAAAATGAGCAGCGCAGGGAGCATTGATGCTCCCTCACAGCAGTCACTGCACTGAGGGTCTGTGTGTGTGGGCAGGGGGAACACTGGAGGCAGCACATAGCTGGCCATTTGCCTGATGCAAAAGTATTGGGGTATCCTAAAGCATGGGAATTTGTTACCAGCCCTGACTCTGGGTGAAGGGCTCAGGCTTCTGTTCCACTGTTATTGTCCAGGGCCCAGAGTGACGGAGGTAGCATGCACTTGCAGAATGGCTGTGCAGTAGGTGTGTTTTGTGAGAATTGTTACTGACTCACACTGCCCTGGGTCTCAGCATTCAGCAGCAGTCTGCTTGGCCTCCTTCCTTAACCTCACGTCTTGCAGCTGTGCCTGCTCTGCTGCACGTGTGTGTCTACTCAGGCTGATCATCACTGAGTACAAACAGGAGAGAGAAATCCTCTTGCTCCTGGCCGCTTTTAAGTGGGAGGTTTGGAGCTCTGTTTGAAGCCGTGCTTTCACGTAATAATGGGTTGGCTTCACATACTGGATCAATGCATCCTGTGCAAGAGCAAGCCTCTGATTCAATTTCTCATTTTCCCTGTCTTAACAGAAGGTATCTTTATTGTGCTGTCACTACCAACTCAAATGCAGCCATGTACAATTCTATCCTTTATGTCACTTATGACAATGGGGAATAGAAGCTGTCAGTTCTCTCTGGCCCAGATCTTTAGATGCGTTTAGGTGCTTAAATGCCTTTAAAATCAATGCTGCTGCTATGGAAGAGCTGTTTATTTCAGAAGAGAAAACAAACTGCTCACTGCTGCATATAGAACATGCTACAGAGTGATCAGATTGTGTCTTAGGATCTGGTTTCCCAGATGCAAACAGGGCAACCTTAGGCTGTACCTATTCCTTTCACACAGTGTCTGCCTCAGCTGCACCGTGGAGCAACCCACTGCACGTACAGCATGCAGTATGCTTACTGTATTATAGCTGCTGCTTTAATATGGTAGTGTTCTTACTATATTATAGCTACTGTATAGTTACTATTATAATATAGTAGTATGCATACTATTTTACAGCTGCTATATAGTTACCAGTATAATACAGTAACTACTGTACTGAAGCTGCTGGATAGTTACAATATTATAGCCCTCTGTATTCAGAATAAAAGCAGAGATAGCATACCATGCTGGTTCCTCAGCATCTGAGTTATGCCAGCAGCAGGAGCAGGACAAGTACCTGGAGCACCACGATAAGCCACCAGCATTTGTCACTCAGACCCGGTTAATTGCTTTTGTGTATTCAGCCCAAGTCTGGGGGACTTGGATGCATGCAGTGCCTTCTTGGTGTGCAGATCTGTGCATACTGGGAAAGTTTTAAAGAACATTTGTAATGGTAGCTTCAGACAATGTGATGTGTAGTAATGCATTTCTATCAATTAAGCTCTCCTGTTAGACTAAATGGTATTGCCTGGAGGCTCGTTGGGTTGAAACTTGTCTCACTATGATATTAGATTAACTTCATGAATTATTACAGTAATTACAGTTAGACTTAGTTTTATTCGACTTCTTAATGATCCGAAAGGGGAGCTCAGTAGCATTTCAGCTGCTTTTGTGGATACTTTTCGGGAGGAGTTGCAAACGTAACAAAGGACAAAAACAGATGGAGAGGAAGGAGATGAGNCCACCGCCGGGGGGGCGGGGGGACGGGCGGTGGGACCTCCCATCCCCTTCGGCCGGGCTGGGCCTGATGGCGGCGGCGGGGGGCTGCCTGCGGGCGGTGGGGCTGCAGTTCTGGGCGCGCTCGCTGCGGGTGCTGCCCGCCCTGCTGGCCCCCGCTGTGCTGCTGGGGCTGCTGCTCGGGGCCGCCGCCGCCGCCCTGCTCTGCCGCTGCGCGCTGCGGCCGCGCCAGCGGAGAGAGGTACGGGGCTGGGGGAAGCCGTGAGCCGCGGGTTTGTCCCGGGATGAACAGACAAAGGAAGCGAGAGAGGGTTTGTGAAGGGCCCCGGGGTGCTGCTGGGTCTCTGTCACTGCGGGGTGTGAGGAGAGCGGCTGCCCCGGTGCGGGCCCACGTCGCCTCCGGATTGACTGCGTGACTTCAGTGGCGGTCGGGGAGCTGGTACTGCCCGACACGCCTCTGTTTAAGTCACTTGGCTACTTTCCTAATGAAAACTAGTCGAGACGAAGTAAACAACTCAAAAAAGCTGCTGCTGTAGGTATATGTGCTCTGAATTCAGGCCTGCATCCTTGGAAATCTTTCTCGCTGCTCCATTCCTTGTCCAGCCACAGCCGTCGCTTCCTGTGCAGTTTTTTGGGGACTGTGGGAGATGAGCTGTGGATGAGCTGCGTTTGCGGAAGCTGCGTGGGATGCTTGAAAGCAAACACTCGTTTCCATGCTTGCTGTAATGGGAGGGACAGTCCTGTTTCCAGAGCAGGAAAATGAGCAGCGCAGGGAGCATTGATGCTCCCTCACAGCAGTCACTGCACTGAGGGTCTGTGTGTGTGGGCAGGGGGAACACTGGAGGCAGCACATAGCTGGCCATTTGCCTGATGCAAAAGTATTGGGGTATCCTAAAGCATGGGAATTTGTTACCAGCCCTGACTCTGGGTGAAGGGCTCAGGCTTCTGTTCCACTGTTATTGTCCAGGGCCCAGAGTGACGGAGGTAGCATGCACTTGCAGAATGGCTGTGCAGTAGGTGTGTTTTGTGAGAATTGTTACTGACTCACACTGCCCTGGGTCTCAGCATTCAGCAGCAGTCTGCTTGGCCTCCTTCCTTAACCTCACGTCTTGCAGCTGTGCCTGCTCTGCTGCACGTGTGTGTCTACTCAGGCTGATCATCACTGAGTACAAACAGGAGAGAGAAATCCTCTTGCTCCTGGCCGCTTTTAAGTGGGAGGTTTGGAGCTCTGTTTGAAGCCGTGCTTTCACGTAATAATGGGTTGGCTTCACATACTGGATCAATGCATCCTGTGCAAGAGCAAGCCTCTGATTCAATTTCTCATTTTCCCTGTCTTAACAGAAGGTATCTTTATTGTGCTGTCACTACCAACTCAAATGCAGCCATGTACAATTCTATCCTTTATGTCACTTATGACAATGGGGAATAGAAGCTGTCAGTTCTCTCTGGCCCAGATCTTTAGATGCGTTTAGGTGCTTAAATGCCTTTAAAATCAATGCTGCTGCTATGGAAGAGCTGTTTATTTCAGAAGAGAAAACAAACTGCTCACTGCTGCATATAGAACATGCTACAGAGTGATCAGATTGTGTCTTAGGATCTGGTTTCCCAGATGCAAACAGGGCAACCTTAGGCTGTACCTATTCCTTTCACACAGTGTCTGCCTCAGCTGCACCGTGGAGCAACCCACTGCACGTACAGCATGCAGTATGCTTACTGTATTATAGCTGCTGCTTTAATATGGTAGTGTTCTTACTATATTATAGCTACTGTATAGTTACTATTATAATATAGTAGTATGCATACTATTTTACAGCTGCTATATAGTTACCAGTATAATACAGTAACTACTGTACTGAAGCTGCTGGATAGTTACAATATTATAGCCCTCTGTATTCAGAATAAAAGCAGAGATAGCATACCATGCTGGTTCCTCAGCATCTGAGTTATGCCAGCAGCAGGAGCAGGACAAGTACCTGGAGCACCACGATAAGCCACCAGCATTTGTCACTCAGACCCGGTTAATTGCTTTTGTGTATTCAGCCCAAGTCTGGGGGACTTGGATGCATGCAGTGCCTTCTTGGTGTGCAGATCTGTGCATACTGGGAAAGTTTTAAAGAACATTTGTAATGGTAGCTTCAGACAATGTGATGTGTAGTAATGCATTTCTATCAATTAAGCTCTCCTGTTAGACTAAATGGTATTGCCTGGAGGCTCGTTGGGTTGAAACTTGTCTCACTATGATATTAGATTAACTTCATGAATTATTACAGTAATTACAGTTAGACTTAGTTTTATTCGACTTCTTAATGATCCGAAAGGGGAGCTCAGTAGCATTTCAGCTGCTTTTGTGGATACTTTTCGGGAGGAGTTGCAAACGTAACAAAGGACAAAAACAGATGGAGAGGAAGGAGATGAGATTGGAAATGTTAGCAGAAAAGAAATGAATCCTGGAAAAATGCAAATACTGTTAAAATTATACTGATGGAGATATAAAAGAGCGAAAATGAATACTAGATGAAAATGAGCATTCAGAGAAGTAAGTTGAGGAAAACAAATTCTCATTTTGGAATGGCTATGGTGTGATGTACAGCAGTGAATCCAGCTTGGCTAATTCCACAGATCCCAGTCATTCTAACTAAATTCTGTGAACTTCTGTTTTGGAACAAATAAGTGCTAAGATTGCTGAACTAGACTAGTAGCTGTTCTTTTGTCATGTAGTAGATTTTCCAGAAACAATGTCTTCAATTCACCACGCCTTGGAGACTAACCCAAGAACATGATCTGTATTACTGAGCACCTATGTACCAGAAAGGTGATAGAGGCAAGTCATAAGGAATGAAATCTATTCAAAGCCTAGGCAATTATCTATTTAATGAGAAAATGGACTACTTTACGTACCAAATGACCAAAGAATTCAAAGATAAATTTTCCATATGATAGTAACATGCATAGTGGCTGCAGCCGTATCATTAGACTACATCAGAAGGCAGTTAGTGGAATGAAAAGCTGAAAATTAAAAGAAAAAAATAGTCAGGGTAGGGTGACTTCACTACAAAATTCCTTGCAATGCTATGTTTGAATGCATTGACTGGCATTATTGTTATTTTTTTGGTCTATGGTAGCACACAGAGAAGCATGTGTGCAGCACAGCATGTTGTGCCTTTACATTCTTTGTCTGCACCAGGTGTTGTTTGTTAGGGAAATAAAGGCCAATGGGATGTGTTGCTTTTCGGGAAGGAAGATGGTGAACACTTTATGATAGTTATTTGTTCTTGACAAGAACTTTCTCAGACATAAAACCTCATTTAGGAAGTATTTCTCATGGCAGATGGGCAAAAATATTGGGCATTCTCCTCATTGCAAACAATTACAGATAATTTTAGTTAACTTGTTTTAACTAAGAATTTGAACCAAAACTGTGAGCTTGACTCCATAGGCATCTTGACTCCAAGACATTTTGAGAGCAAATGGATTGATTGACATGTTTTCATTATATTTTTTGGTTAAAGTTCTACTTCTGGACTGATAAATCAAATTTGTAATGTTCAGTAGCTTAAAAAAAATACATCCTGGATGAATAAAATTGTTGTTCATTTTCAGTTTGTGTTTTTCCAAAATTATCATTTTCAGCTGATACTGAAGTCATATTTGAAATGGAAACATGAATAGTCTTTGACAGCAGCCTGGATACCCTCAGGTGATTCTGCATGATCTCAGAGATATATTTTACTGTTTTGTCTTGGAATTTCAGAAGGATGATTCCCAGAGACTTCTGGAAAGTTTCAACTGTGATGAAAAAGAACATCCTCTCACAAAAAGTAAAGCAGAACCCTATACGTCGAAGGAGGAGATGGTGTTGGAGGTAAAGCTAGGTTCTTTTGAGTGTATGTCCATTTTGCGGGATGTAGTAATCAGCACATTAAGGGCCTTGTCCAAGCTGTTTTGGTTGTAGTGTGTTTGGAATTGATCCCTTACAAAGCATTCAAAGACAGTGGAAGAAGGAGAATGCATGTTGATGGCTTCTTGGGAATGCAACCATTTCAGGCATTCATTTCCCTTATGAGTTCCATTTAATTTGGGCAACCCTCTCTGGACATCTCAATCAAGATCCTGAGGTCTCTTCAGACATTGGCTTCTTTAGCTTTGTCTACAACATCATTATGAAATGCTAGTGGAAAATGTTTGCACTATTGACAAAGGAAGAAGTACTTAAGTAGTGAAATCAGTCCCAGTAGTTGATAATGGGTTGTTTCCTGAAGAAGTTTTATTAGGGAACGTTTGAGAGTGACAATGTTCCCTCATCAGATCTAATCTGGAACAAGTACTTATTTCTGGTGCCTCCTTAAGATATGAATATAGATCTGAGTTGGACTGAGTAGATCATTGGAGGAAGATAGAGCAAATAAACCAAACAATAGGTTAGAGAACAGCATCTTTAATGTTTTTCTTATAAAGGAAGCTCTCCCATCAGATACCAGCTGAAGACACAACGCTGAGGTCAAATGGCCACAAGTTGTAAAACACCAGTTTGGTGCCCTGGGGTTCAAGGACAAATAGAAAAGTAATTTGGAAAGAGAGTGGGAGAAGGTATAAATTTAACCTATTCTCAATTAAAAATTTAAATCACTCTTTTTCTTTTGGTGATAATCTCAATCCTAAGAACCAGTCCTACGGTGTGGCTGTTTGCCTTGCACCCGAAGCTGATCAGATAAAGTGAAAAGTTGTGGGTAGAAATATTTAAGAAATGTGCAATTCAGCTAACACTATTATGCATAGATTAAATACATGCAGTAAATGTTAGTTAAAGCCAGCCAGCCTGGTGCTTAGCTTTCAATGGGGATTGGTTCCAGGACAAAGAGAAGATAGACATTAATGTAAACATTTTACTCTTGGTTTAAATCCTGACAGGCAATTAATCTTCATTTCAGTTTTGTGATCAAGAAAGGTGACAAACCATGGTTGTTTTTTTTTTTTTTTTGAGTTAAAGCGCAGCATAACAAGTGAGGATTGATTAAATTCTTTTTTGGAGTGTAAATCCAGTGAGAGCACTTACTCAATGCTAGAAATTTATAAATATTATCCCTCGTTTTGAAATTGTATCACAGCCTTTCAAAGGTGGTCCTTCACAACTGTATCTATTTCCCAAACAAGTTAGCTCACATTTATAACACATTAAGAAGTAGCTTTGTTATTTGAAATGACTTTCTCCCATCTGTTTGCCAAACTCCTGAAGTTATGTATGTTTTTTCTATTCATTTGTTCCAATTCCCAGAGGCTTTGGCTTTTACTACCATCAAATTGACAGTTCAGGAAGAAGCGTAGATGGAAAAATGTTTTTAGTTAGGTTAGAGCACTTCAGAAAAACAGATATTTTCATTCTGAGACCTTCCACACTGCAATAATACCATAATTACCGTATTAATAATAACTGTGTGTTACTCATGCCTGCTGAGAAGCAGGATGTATTAGCTCCAGCACACTGTGGTATGGCTTTATGGTTTTGGACTGAAGCTGCTTTGCCTCCAGCCATTTCAGAGCAGTGGGTCTGTTGGCTTCTATCCCTGAATGTGTATAATAGCAGTGGGGCTACTCAGTATGAGAATGTTTTACGTGCTGACTCCTTGCTTTTTACTTTATCAGTAAATCCAAAAATGACTTCTGCAAATAAATGAAATGAAGATCAAGAGGTGCAATGATAAGAGTCTAACGAATGACGTAGTTTGCTTCTCTCTTCCTATCTCTATTTTTAGATTCTTTTAGTGCTTTGATATGTCCTAGAAAAGTCTATATAAAGAAAATTATTTTAAAAAATCAGATTCTTTCATGTGAAAAAAAAAAAACACCAACGAACACTAGAAAGGTTAGAATCTCCTAAAGCTTGGATTTAACTATTCTGTCTGTAGTGTACATCTCACCTTTTAATTGACCATGCAAAACCTCACAAACCAAAGCTGATTATCTCATTGTTGCAGGCATAAAGCAGTGGATAGGAAAGAGGAGGTGCAGAAAGTCAGACTACATGAAATGGCAGATAGTATGAAAAGAATATATTTTCTATAAAAACTTATTTGGAAGAACATTGGTGCTTTCTCTAGATTATAGGTAAGGGTTGTACTATAAAAGTTCTTCCTGGAAAAAATGACTAGTTTTGTTTAATCTATTGTTTCTTTATTTAAATTGAAAGACAGAATTTATAGCTGTAATGATGTGTGGAGCTTATCCCTCAGTAGTTTCTATTATTAAGATTATTTTAGTCTCCTATGTGAAATCTTTAGCTACTGCTGAAAGGGAAAAGAAAGGAAATTAAAATAACTTGTGAATACCAACTTCTCCCCTTTTTTCCTTGTAGACATAAAACCATTTGTAGCAGTGATGATGACAGAGTTCTCTTTTCTGGGTTTCATACTCTGACCTAAATGAGTCCTACGAGAAGGCTTTTCATGCCAAAGCTGAAATAGTCGATGAACAGTCAGTTATCAATTGAAATTTCTGAGTTATATGACCAAAAGGGGCATGCGATACTGACAGTGAACAACCACTGCCATTCTCAAACCTTAATGTTTTCTCGTCTTTTCTATACAGGAAGATGAGTCTCCTCTGAACAGTAATGTCACGGCATTTGCATTAAAGGCAAAAGTCATCTATCCTATCAATCAGAAATTTAGGGTAAGGTTTTTACTCGTAAATATTAATGGCAATCATTCTGCGTCAAAGTAAGTTGCAGCGTCAAGTACCAGAAGAAAATGTACTGCTAATCTGCTTTGTAGGGATCTTTGTTTGTTTATAGTCCATTGATTTAGGAATTATTCTGTAAGGCATCAGCTGCTCGCATCTCCCCCTGAAACTTGCAGTGATTTACATGGTATCCAGTCAATTTTCACTGTAGCTGAGAAATCTTTCTTCCCATTAACATTAATGGAAGTTGTATCTGCACAAGGAGATGTAAGAAAAAAACCACAAGGATCTGCTCTTCAGTAAGGAAAAATGGCCCAAGCAGATAACCTCAACAGAAGAGTACTTTGCCAGGCAATGCAGAAACCTGTCGGTATGATAAACGTTAATTTATGTGGAAACACTTTTGCTATGTATGTTGTTTAATTTTTTGCTTGAAAGCAAACACTGCAAATTGATGACATGTTTATCTCCAGATTGTGTTGTATTAATTAACCTTGTAAGTTTTCTTTGACTGTAGCCTTTGGCAGATGGCTCATCCAATCCATCTTTGCATGAGAATCCAAAGCAGGCGGTTCTACCTAATCAGGTAATGGAGACATCTACATCAGGCAGCCTGGGATCCCTTAGCCAGGGAGACAAGGAGGACTGTAGTTCCTCCACAACAATACATTCCACAACAAGTGATGACAGATTTCAGGCTCGAGCCTTCCTCAAGGTGACCTGCTTCCCTGAAGTGCTCACATGTGAGAGGTAAGCAGTAAACCTGCCCTTGTGTTTGGTTGTTTCATTTTACGCTGTAGCGGTTTTCAGGATAACCTGTAAAGGTCTGATGTAAATGAAAGACTGGGCTTGAATGCATACATTCACCTCATCAAGACGTGCTTATAACCCTGAAAACAGTGATTGGAGAGACTAGCGAAGCACATTATATTGTATGCCAAAAGTCAGTTTATTCTTTATGAAATTCTGGGAATCAGAACTTCAGAAATGCAGTCTCGTGAAATGTATTATCACTGTTAAGATAAAGAGACTCCTTTGTTTTGGCTCATATGCTCCATTCACTTGTGCAGCCGGGGTATGGAGCCTTCTGCACTGTAAAACATCTAGTAACACAGCTGTCTTGAGAAAAGCAAATGGTGGTCCATTCTCCTTGTTTTAATGGGAACTATTCATGCCGTATTGTAGAAAGACTGTACACTTCTCAGATGTGCAAGTGATGAGCATGTGCAGCTAATCCAAATGGACTATCAGCTCTGGTTTTCTTTTAGCTATGCAATGGTGAGGTACCCCTAGATAAACAAATATGTATCTGTATGCTCATTAGCAAAAATAAAGAAAAGCATGTTTGTGTCTCTGAGGATTGAGGGGAGTACTAGCAATGAAAACTATTTTCTAAATGTCCACTCATTTCACTTGTTTTAAGTAAAAGCTTTGTTTCCCCTTTGTTGTAGCCATTCATGCCTATATTTACCATGTCTTTTTCTAAAGAGAATAATGTCTCCAGCATTGATAAAGTACTATTTTGATTTGCTTACTCCTATGTTTTATGTTTACTTACGCCTATATTTTCTCTGAATTAGAAGGCAATGTATAAGTCATGTGATATGACTGCTGTTCTGGGTGCAGTGCCTTTTGGAGAATTTGGTGATTAAGTGAAACTGTTATGTGGTGCTGCTCTTTTATTTGACCTTCGTGTAGATTGGTTTTAACACTTTTTAAATCTTTATTTTAGTTTTGATGTTAAGCTCTGCCTTTGCAGTCTTCTTTTAAAAGATCTCATGCTTCTTGATACTGAACTCAGAAAAGAAGAACATGTGGTAGGTACTCATGTCTCATTTATAGGTATTTCATTTGAACACAGTAGTTGAATATCAGTTTAGGAAATAATCAACGTGAACCACTGGCTAGATGGGAAGTAGTGTAGCAGAGTTGAACCTTTACAGTATTCTCTTTACTTTTTCTCTCTGTTCTGCATATATATGATCTTCACAAAGGAGTAAAATGTAATGAAATGTATTGGGCTGTGAAATACAGGAGGTCGGACAGAATAATATAACAATTTTAAATTTTTCTCCAGAGAATAAGACATAGCAGTTGGGGTTCATAAAAAGAAAAAAATATGAATTTAATAGATAAGTTTACATTTTAAGGACAATGCTTGTACATCGCAGCTGCAGCGACCCTAAACTCTTTGAATAAAATTGAAAATTCAATTCAGCTGAATCAGTACTGTTGTGATAAGTACAATGTCCTGACTTTATAGGACAAAGGAATTAAGGCACTCATTTAAACCAAAGATGGCTACCTACATCAAGTCACAGCATCTAAAGTTGACAAGGAAAAAATAATAATAAAAAAAACAACAGCAAAAATAGATCTACACAAAGCCACAGAATACTTGGTTCAGATAATTGATTTGTGGTGACTGGTTGTCATCAAGTACAGAATCAGTACCATTACTGAGTTGCAGCAGAGGTAATATACATCTGAACATAAAGTGTATAGGTTTCCCCTCCCCTTCCTTCCTGATCTCTGTTTAAACAGACTTGTCATTTGTGATATAATTTGTTAAATGCACTGCCAGTATTTCAAAGGATAAGACTTTCTGGGCAAGTTTCTCCCTAACCTGAAAGAGGAAGCATGAAACTGAACCTGGAAAGCAGTTTCTCTTCTGATTGATTTTATTCCCCTGTAAGTAGATGAGAAAGGGCACTTGAGATTAGCTTCCAGAATTAAGTTTAATTTGACTAGGAAAGGTTAAACTTGATCTCAAAGTTAATTATCAATTTGTAAATGAATATAAAGTAACAGCGTGATGTTGCAACTACAGAAACACAGAAAATTTATTGTACTTGGTAGCCCACTAGAAGTTACCACATGAGGCTGGTGACTTTGACCTTTAGCTGAACCTTTTGAATAGCTTTGTATTTTTTGCTAGCAGAGAACCAGGGCAAAAAAGCTATGAGTCTGGGGAATAGGTTCTTAATTTTCCATTGTCATTTCCCTGACTTCCAAGTCAATCTTTCTTAGAGTCAGGTCTAGAAAAAAGAAACAAGTCCTCTTTGTTCAATATTTTCTTGAATTCTTTCTCCCTCTTTTTTACAGTATGTGATACATTAGTGTTTTGTGTTCAAAACTTTGCAAAGTCCTATCCAAAACATTGACAAGTGAGATCCAAAGCATGGCTACTTGATCATTTTCTGTTCTGCTGGGCAATAATGATAGCATATTTTCCAAATTTTGCTCTTTTTAATATGCAAATGTGTTTTATTTTTGTTTGCACATTAAATATGTTTAAAAATGGCCATCTTTGTCATCCATTTTCAAGCACTTAAGTAAGACTAAGGTGGACGTTAAGTTTCACATAGTTTTGTCTTCATCTTGGAAGTGAATTGTCTTTTAAAATAACATTCTAAAAGAGGTGAGGGTTTCAATTATTCAGATTATCCTGGGATTCAAAAACATCTTTTTGTAGAATCTAGTATTTCAATCTTAAAAAAAACAAAACTGGAGAATAGTTGTATTTTTTGTAAGAGAAGGTTTTGGATTTTACTTTTTGGTTACAGGTTTCATATAAAAATGTTTGATACTCTATTTGGTGAACTGCAGTTGAAATCATTGTAGTGAATATGTCAGCGTCTTTCATCTTAGGGCTTTCTATTTTTAAGTGGTCTGTATACTCTCCAGTAAAGGACAGTTTCAAACGTGTCAGATTGTGTCCTTGTCCTCATTTGAACATAAAACCATCTTCCAGTACTTTTACTGAAAGCAAAGCCAAAGAATTTTTCATAATGGAAGTGTTAGGGAGTTGCTGATGATGTTTCCGTTATTTTGCCTGTGACTCACTATTGTCTTACTGATTGACTTAAATCAACAGAACTTATCTCAACATCCATATCATATTCAATAACATCGATTTTCTTTCCTTTTAAATAGATGTTTATTCAGATTCTCAAAATATACCTCACAGACTTCAATCATAAAAAGAAGATTACAGATGATCTGTTCAAGAAGATCCTTTTAATTCAGGAAAATGTAAGTGTTTCTGTTGGTTGACGTTTCAGACAACAGAAAATAGGAGTTAATCCCATCAATTGGTGCAGGCTTCCACAGCAGGCTATTTTGCCTACTATTTTTAAACAGCAATGTCATTTGTATTCCATAAGAAATGCAAAAAACTCCCTTGTTACTTGCTTCTCTCCATTACCTCTCTATTACCTTGTCTGCATTTCCTCTTTGTTGTCTGAGGAGATGAGGACAGTGATGTGTCCAATCTGTTAAGAATAAAAGTATTTTGTAGTTGAATACACTCAAGTAAACAGAACATTGTGAACCTTATCCTCTCAGATTTAATAATTTCTAATTATCAGTTCTTTGTCAGGTCCCATATATCATTACTGATAATAAAACAGCAGAAAACAAAGTATCAGGCTTACTTTATTTCTGAAACTCAAGGTTTCTATCAAGGCAAGATATACTTACTTTCCTCTTTGTCCTTTATCAAAATCCATTTTCCACTTCGGAACTAGAAGACATACTCTTACATCAATATGCATTTCACTTGGAGTCACTATTTTTAATATTATTAGAAGAAATAAAAGGCTTTACAAAACTGAACAAAATAGGAGAGCTACTGCTTCCACATTCCATTATCCACATTAGAATTCCAGAAAAGTCTGTGTTGAAAGGCACCTGTGGAGATCATCTGGTCCAGCCTTCTGTAGGAAGCAGGGCCTTCAGTGTCCTGTCAAGACAAGTCTTGAATATTTCCAATGGAGAAGACCACTATTTCTCTGGGCAGCCTTGTCCAATATTTAATTGTTCTCATAGTAATGGTTATTCTTTTCTTATGTATACATGGAACTTCACATTTAGGCATTAAAGGTAAGTCTGTCAGCTTGTCAGCTCTAGCTGTTGAGATTTATTTTGTTTCTGCAGCCCCACAATCTGTGAATGAATGGCAGGAATCTCTATAGTTTTACCCAATAAATTATAGTAGAATGGATTTTGCCGTAAAATCACTCATTTTTCTTAAATGCTTAGGTTTAGTATTATTAGTTAATTTTATTTACTAAATGAAGAGTGATACTTAGTCCGTGAATCCCTCTTTCTGATGGACTTTGAGTAATGACTTCAAACTATAAATGCTGATATAAAATAGTTTAATTGTCTTTCCCAGTGTAGCCTAACCTTCAATGATGCTTGACAACATGAGTCTTGTCATGCACATAACTGAGCTGCAGCAAGAGAAAGACTAAATCTTGTTTATTAGATACAGTAATAACTGGAGTAGTCCAGTTGTTTGACTGTCAATATGGGATTTCTATGTCCTGTATTCTGGAGAGAAAGGCCTTGGAAACACGACAGCCTTCAGGTTGAAATATAAGGGAAGAGGCTGGTTATGAATACCATATTAAAGATAAATGTGTACAAAGCGAAATCATTGGCATTGGAAAGTACTGTGTGTAATACTGAACTGGTGAGACTGAGGATATGATTATTTATTTTTGATAGGATTTTCCTCTTTCAGTTCTGCATTGTAAGAAAAACTTACTGATTTTGATGAAATTGTTTGTGAACCATGTCAAAATCTTGTTACATGTCTTTAAGGCGTGGGGTATCAAGTTAATGCATTGACACTCAAAATCATATGATGTAAAAAAAAAAATGCTTGTTACATGAGGCGTGTTTAAGGAACTGAAGAATCATCCATTGCAGCACCAAGCTACTAAGTAAGGACAGAGGACTAGTATTTGTCAATATTATAAGCTTTGAGAAAAAATCGTTCCGATTTCAATGGAGTAAAAAACTTTGAAAACCGAGATGAATGTGCAGGCTGTTTATCCCTTATGAGCATTACGGGTGTGTTCATCTCTGTGTGTTAGCACTCTGCAGGAAACACTGTCTGATTAGCATAGCTAGATATTTACCTGTGCTCTTAAAGACAGCATGTACACTCATAGCTGCCATTTAAGTTGGGGGTACGTGTGTTAAATTAAAAACATTTGTGGCTAGATTCAGAGTACGGAAGCTCATGGACCAGTATTTGTCAAAACTTGAGTTTAGTGGAGATGGACAACAGTACTCACATACTAATAGAAATACATGTATTTGTATTAAGCGTGATTCATGGCTGCCAAATACTTTGAATTTTCTCTCCTTGTTGCAGGAAGTACGTTACCCAGAGGCAGCTTTTTGAACACTGTTGTTCAGCTCTCTTTGTCATGTACAAGAACTGACATACCAATTCACTCCCAAATTAGAAATAACTTATGTTTTTCTAATTAACAAATCATCTGACTTTTTTTTTTTCCAGGATTTTGAAGAATTGCAGAAGCAACTTGATTCTAGACTCCAGAATACTGAGATGTCGGGAGCCCATAATTCAGAGTACCAGACTCTAGAAGACTTAGAAAGAAAAGAAAGGGAATATTCTGAGCACATAATAGATAATGTAACTTTCTAATTTTTCTCTCCTAAAATGTTATTCTAATGTTATTCTTTTGAAGAGGAATACTTTTTTATTTTCTTAATTGTTGTGTTGACTAGTCCACAGTTAATACTTCAGATGTTTGAGTCCTGAAAGCGTTTTGTATTGCTCCAGCAGAGTATTTCTGACTCCTTTTGGCTGCCAGCATTTTTTATACAAACACTGTTATCACACTGGGTTTAGAGATGAGAAGTGTCTATTGCTTGTCAAATGATAAGATGCATTTCAAGCCTAGGTATAGTCTGACTTTTAGGAATTTTATCATAGCACTTGTTTTCCTGTTTTTCTTCAATACTACATCACTAAAAGAGTAATAAGAACATATTTTTTTTTCCAGCAGAAATAATAACTAAGAAAATAATTACAGTACAACGTTTTAGTATGTTTTGCACATTTGCTTTAGCAGAACATTTTACTTTACCAGTTTTGCATGTTATAATAAATCTACATAAAATAGTAAATCTACAAAAAATGGTTTGTAGGTACTTGATTCTGAATTTATTTTTTTTTTATTCTCTTTGGAAGTGCCACAGTATCCAAAATAGCTTGCAGTTTAGAAAACTGGAGGTTAAAAGTGTTAGGCATGTTATTTTCCAGTAAACTGTCTAATCTGGAAGATAGTCTACTTCCTAGTCCTATTTCTGAGGTTTAACAAATTTACTGCTGATAAAAAATGAGAGAATGACAAGTCAGACTGATGGCTCTGTGGGCTGCCAGCACTGATTAACCATGGCACTTCAACCCTGAGCTAAACAGTCCGTTATCTCAGTCTTGGGCCTTTATCATGGAGGAGTTAACATTTTTTAGAGCTGATGGTTAAGTGCTTCACTAGTAATTTTCTCAGTTTTCTTTTGATTTGTAGTGGAAGTCCTGGTAACGGTGGTAGACCTATGTGAAGTTTCTTTTGCAATTTAATTTTGTTCTGCGAGAAGTTGATTGTTTGGAGTTCTGCAGTGTTAGTCACATAAAAACTCCCTGGCAGCCTTGCCAAGCAACATGAGGCAGTTATTCACTGATGGCAGTCATCCTTCAGTGGGTCTGTCACTCTTAAGCTAGCAGAAGCTTTTCATCCATATTTAAAATGATTTCCCTCTATGCAAATTCTTATACATTGGGACTTTGAACTAAGCCACTCTTCACCCAGTGATAGAAAGATTTTCTTTGCCATATAATTGCAAAACTCAAAAATCTTTAACATAAATCTTGGTGATGAATACTTTTTCTTATCTTTATGCATAGTAGCAATCCCACTGGAGCCCATAGAATATTCACAATTGTGCACAGTCATAAGTGTTTGTGGGATCAGAGCCTAAAGTTAGAAATTACACTTAGGATAATATATTAGAATGGGCACATGCAGTGTGCCAATACTGCATAAAGTACTTACTTCCAGCACAGTTAATAAAGTGGTTATGTAGCATGTGGCTATGAAAGGCCTTGATGGTAAAAAAATGGTGAATGTTTTTAGTTTTCCTTTTTCAGCAAAAATCACATCTGACTGGAATGCCTATTGCTACAGATAAATAAACTTCCCAGAAAAAAATTGTTATTCTTTCTACTTTTCCAATTAACGGCGTAGTAGGCTTTAGTAGATGCAGCTTGTGGAAACTTAACAAACTCTTAGAGAATTGTCGGAATGACTCACATTCAAAAAAGTCAGGATTGTCCAAACATGCCACATACTGGTTATGTACCATCAGCACATAAATCATAATACAGTGAATAGTCTCAGAAGATAGCTTTGTGCAATAATTAATACTGAAAGCTGTCTGTAGTTTCAGTGACTTGTATCTCATAGTAGACTCATATGCCTCTTGATGTAATGGAATACTAGATGATTAATGAGGGAAAATGGATTGTTGTTTCATTCATATTCAACAGATGGAAGCTTTCTGGAAGCAGACTGACAAAGCCCAGCAGGTTTTTTTGGACCAATCAAAATGCTCAAGTGCCAAAGCAACAAAGATAACGATGGATCTGACCGAGAGGATGATTGCATTAAAAGGCTTATTAAATGAATCTCAGGATTTGCAGGCAATGGTAAAGTACAAAAAGTAGTACAAGTTGGGAGTTATTTAGTCAATCTGAACACAAAGCACAATGCAAGTGTACACAGTCTGTCAGGCCTATCTTAAGAATGCTGTAGACTGCTTACTCCAGTTGGATGTCTTTCAGCTTCATTGCAGAGCTCAGCTTCTGTTGCATGCCTCACTGCAGGGTGAACTCTCTTCACTTCTGGTCTAATTCTCAAAATATAATTTAGACAGTCTTGTTAAGAAAAAAGTGATATGCATGATATGAATGCAGCCAGTGAGCCAGCAGTGAGGGCACTGGGTCTAATGATGAGGGAGAATCATTACCCTGGGCATTAAGATTTTTTCTTTCAAAACATTTATTGCACTTTGACTGAGAAATCCTTATTTAGATTAAGATTGTCATTTGAGGGTGATTCTGTGTGTCCAGTGACTTTAACTAGAATTGAAAACCCTTAAGATTTCTTGGAGATCTGGTTTTAAGAAGGAAAAATGCACTTACAAGTGCATTAAGAAGGAAAAAGACACAAGTCCATCAATGCTATGCTTTTTGTTGTAATAAGTTTAACAGATCCTTGTCCAGATATTTGCTTTACTTTGCATAGGAGATACTGAAATAGTTACTTGGAATTTATAGATAAACAGGGCAATTGGAATGTGGCCCACTGCATTTTTTAGTAATCTGGAGGACAAATGAATAGCTAGCTTTGTTTGGCTTCCTGATAAAAAGATAGGGTAATTTATAGCTTGTTAGTTGTGCAGTGGAGCAGCTAAGTAAACCAAGCTGACCATGTATGAAAATGATCTTGGCAGCTGAGTGCACTTGACCCACACTGTGCTACTGTACAGTGGTTCCTTCAAATGGGCAACCTTTAAATGAGGTGTTTGGATACAAGATTCAGCAAATATTCATACCTGAAGTTACTACTGGTGTGACTTGCAAAAGTCATAGTCTGTTTTTCTCCATTAACTAGAGTAGTTGTCACATTCGTTCCAATCTTACGTCGTTGTCTAAAGCAGTTCCAGTTTCGCTCAGGAAATCTTGCTCCCTACTGTAATCCTGGTTTCTCCTTTAATAGTGCAATAAAAGAGAAGACACAACCAAAGATTCTTAGTTTCTAAACAGGATTTTTTGTTTGTTTTAGGACATTCAGGAAAGGCTATTTAACTGGGAGTTTATGGTGAAAATGATTGATTCACTGAAGTCCTATATACCAGAAGGGTGCAAGTGTAGATTGAATATTGTATCAAATATTCTGGACCATTTAACTGTGAAGAATAAACTCTCAGTCCGACAAAAGGAAGAACTTTTAACAGACCTTCACAAGGCCTTCTGGGAACAACTAGCAGATTTCACTAATGGTGAGTAGTTAGACAGGAGGTCATGGTTTAACTAATTTGAGTATTAATTCTCCTAATTGTATTGAGTAGTACAAAAATTATGGCTTTGATCTTATATCTCTCTTTTAAAAATGTATTGATGAATTGGCCAAGAACACTGTTATTGTGGAGAGTGGATGCTTAGGATGGGAACTTTGGCTGTAAGCCTTTTAGGTCTTGTTCCTGGCATTAGTTTGAACTTATTCTGCAGTTCATATAAACTGTACCTTATTTCATTGATTTGAAGATTGAAGAAGAGTCACACATGCTGCAAGTATTTTTGAGATTTCTCCATTTACTGTTGAGGTACTTGGCATTGTTGGTGATATTGGCTAACATTAGGGATAGTAATTGCTGTATATGTGAAAAATGTTGTCTTATGATCCACTACTAGTATGTAGAAAACGTACACAAAAAACACAGCTGTGCTGTTACTGCTGTGAAAAGATAATTTTGAAAGTTACAATGTTCAGAAATTCTTCTCTTTTACCATGTCTGACTAAGATATTAAAAAAAAAAAAGTCTTTTCCGTGTACAGCCTTTCAGAATTTGTTGATCACTTAGAGCTAGAGGCAGGGTGAAACGAGGAAGAACCAGGTCCCAAATATTTCACAGTACTCTCACAAAATCAGAAAGACTTTGACAATATTTGCTGCAGGTTCTTGAACAAGTAATTTTGGAAGCCTAGCATACCTTGCATACCAGTTCAAACTAGTATGAACTAAGGCTCCTCTGGACCTGTCTTCCCCGCCATATGTTGCTGCCCCTGTCCTTGAAGTAACATATGCATATCTGCAATTAGATAATGAGCCACTTCTGGCCCTTCCCAAAGCAGGAGGGGGATGTTTGCCTGTAGTGCTTCAGGTGTGAATCCGTTTCTTGAACTAAACTCACTGCCTGTGCATAAGCAGCACCAGTGAAGTGGAGGGTGCAGGATGGCAGTGATCCAAAAAAAAATAATAGATTTAAATACCCAAAAGTTTGCATCTCAAAAGATTGTCATAGTAAGAAACAGCTTTGAAATCCTGTATGGTAATTACTTGCCTGTTTTGTTCGCTAACAGATTTCTGTGAGCTTACCTTGTGTGACAGTAGCAGATGCTACTTTCTCCCTGTGGAGTTCCAGTATCTAATCATTTGTGTTTTATGTTCCAGAATGCATCCAGCAAAGTAAAGACCTGATCCTGAAACGACTGGAGTGCCGTGCAAAGATGAGGGAAGAGTTCAAACACAGACAGAGAGCTGAACAAGAGAGTCTTCTCAGTAAAGCTTTTCATATTGGAGATTTTAATGATTTTCTTAAGGTGAGCATATAAAAACATTCCTTTGTTTTTCAAGGCCAAACATGCTTCTAATTTCTCCCAATTCCATAAAACTGGAATTTTTAGGTTCTTCTGTGAATGATCTATAGTAGCACAGGTAGGAAAGGGTCAGGCATCTGTATGTCTGGGCTTGTCTACGGTTTTATTCCAGTGTTGGACTTGTCACGTTTGAACAAAAATGCCAAAGGGAGTTAATGCTAGATTGCTTGTATCACACAGTACATCCTTTACTTAGATACTGTGTGTTTGGTTCAATATAGGAAATCTCTGGATGAAAGTATCTGGCCTACGTTTTAGAATAAAGCAGACTGCACTGATTTAATTGCACCTTTCTGTGAGTTAAGTTACTGAGGCTCAAAAGACTATTAAATTTCACATAAGTGGAAGGAAAACTCATTATGAACGCTGGCAGGTTACCTTACAGAAGATTTGCAATAGATAATTTAATATGATATCAGGTGACCAATGTAATTTTTTCTTGGCCATATTTTCCATAGAACTCTATTATTATTGTTCAGAATGTAAATGCTGACAACTGCAAAACTTCTATAACTGCTGAGAACTACAGAGCCAAGTTATTAAGAAAAGAAAAATCAATCCTCAATTTTCATGAAGAGAAATAATTTAAGGTTAGAGTGATAATATCCAGCAGCATTAAACTTTTGATGAGATCTAATAATTTAGATAAATTGCTGTATGAGACGACCCAGATTCCAACTGTAGCAAACTGTCAAAGTTTGTTAATCTCAACAATGCAATCTTGTACTGGAGGCCAAGTTCTTTAATTATATTGTATGAATTAGATAATTCTGTTACTGTTCTTGTATGCCACACCTGTCTGGCATAGTTCTCTTCAAAACTCGTTTTACTATCACATCTGAACAAACAAAAGGTTTGAGTCACTTCAAAAATACACATTTTCTTTGACTTTTCATAACTTGAGACAATTCTATTGCACATTTTTGTAGCTATCGAGCACTTACGAATGTATTTTATATATATATATTCATAAGCTTCCTCAACACATCCTAACTTTGTTTAACAAACTTAGAAATTGTGTCCAGATCTCTCCCCTACAAAGTTACAACCACACTGCATTGTGCAGGAAACGCTCGATTTTCTATGCCTTATGAAACTAACAATTACACTTGGTTTAACTATACAGTAATGAGCTGCTTATGACAGCCTGAGCAGGAATGGGCAGAAGTGACGATTTGCTCTTTAAGCTGCAGAACAGCATAATGTTACAAAATACCTGTGTGCAAATAATAAAGGACAGAAATTTAAGCCTTTCTGCTGCCACAATGAAGAGACCCTTTTGTCTAAAAACAGATAGGGCCTTGAGTCCAGAGACTCTTTGAAGAGGAAGAAAAATACGTATCTATGTAGCTCCCCAATTTAACTTAAATATTCCAGTAATTATTTTGTGCAAACGGTCCCCTTAGCCTTGAGGTACTATTTTAAACCTGGTCCACAATTCAGATAGTCTGGCGTTTAATGTGTTGGCCTGAATCCTCACCATGAACCCAGAGCTATACTCATCAAATGTGCTTTGTCTCTGATATTCCATCTCTACCCCACCAAGGGGCTCATACCACCACAGTAGCAGCCTGCACAGTAGCTAACCTTTCTGAATTTTAAGTGGTTGCCAGTTAGGGAGGTGGATTTTACAGTGGGCTTTTTTTCACATTGGTTTCCTCTGAGCACAGTTTGGATGGTAATTATTTTCTTTCTATAAGTCTGATTTCTTTTTTATATGACAGAATGACCTAGATTACATAGGTTATAGTCTCCTTCAACTATGTTTCTGCTGGAAAAGGAGCATTTTCATTTTGTTTTTGGTGTGTGTATATATATATATATATATATTTTACTGACTGAATAGAAGAATGATCCTGTGAAACACACAAACCAAAAAGTGCCAGTTCTGTAACCCAATCTTGCTCAGCCCTCAGTGGATAAATAAGTCCCAATTATGGATGACAGTCCAGTTAGATGGAGTTCCCCTTTATCACTTTGCCAGGTCTTTGGCATTAGCTCTGTTCAGCTGCATTTTTCAGTTTGAAAGTCTAGTACAGAGGCATTGCAATCAAAATAATGCATTCCAACACAGAAGTTGTGGGTTTAGGGCATAGGTGATTTTTTTTTGTTGTTGTTTTAATTATAGTCTGAGAGACAGAAGTTGTGTCCTGACTGAGTTTGTTCAGGCTTAATGGGATAAATTGTGCACATGCAAGCCTTTAGTATCATATACTGCAGTAGCAGATGCAGATGCAGCTCCATAGTCCACATGCATCTAACAGTATTGCAGCCCTTAAGTACTGCAGTCTGCCCGAGGTCAGTGTTGGTTATTCTGCTCCTCAGTTCTTTCTGTGATGAAGTGATAACTCATACAGAGGCAAGCAGTATGCGACTCAGATCATTTCACATGTTTTCCAGTATTAGGTACCCCAAACTACTGAGGCTGTAGAGGTTCATACTCAAGAGTGGATAAAACCAAATTAAGGTAGAAAGGCAAGTTTCATGTCCCTCTGAGCCATGATTTCACATGGACACTTGTTATTGTGAAGGTACATGTGAAGGGTATGGGGAAAGATAGGGAGAGCATCACAAGAAACTATCTAAACAACATTTCCAGCTATTTAAATATACATATTGTATTTCTCTTAGGCTTACCATGATCTGCTAGAGAAGCATCGGCAGGCTCAGTGGGAGCTGGAAGAGGAAGATGACTGTGAAAGCACAGAGGCTGTTGCGGATCTCTACAAGGTGCCACCTCTAGCGATATATGTTATTGACTAAAATAATTCTGAATGTCCTATAACCCCATGACACAGTGTGAGGCCTCAGGGTGGTGATTGGAGAATTGCATGAAAGATCATGGCTGTCCCAGGAAGCTAGGTCGGCAAGCTCAGCTGACAGTCTTCCACATTAACTTGACTTTTCCATTATCTTCCCAACACAGGATGTTTCCTAACCTCATGTTAGTCAGAAACTATCTACGTGTTCTGCCAAAACGTTCTGCCTGGGTGGCTCACAAGGTTGTAATAACATTTAGAGTATACAATGTCTGGCATTGCTGCTAGGAGAGAGACTTCGTTTATGTGCCATAATTATCCTCTACACCGTGGTAGGATAATACTATTCTTAGTTAACTTTCTACATGTCCAAAAATAGTTGTCTTATCTCTTTTCCTCTCAGAGAAATTATTCTGACACTAGTTAGTTTCCTGAAATAAGTTCAGATCTGTGGTATAAGTAGTATTTTTATACCTCTTAATCTTACTGATTTGGAAAATATGTAGATGCATCATGCCTTTGCGTCATCTATAATTATTTTCCGTCTGCACCGAAAAATAAGATAACATGATCTATCTGATGAAGACCAAAAGTGTAGCTGGCAGTGACCTTTAATTAGGCTGAAACTAATCACTTTTAGCTCTACAGGATTCTTGTCATGATTAATTATGACCAGATCAGGGTGTTATGGAATCTTGTTCTCTCCAGCACGTCAGGATTAGATACCCACACGATCTTAATTAGCGCTGGTCCACATGCACTTTTCAAAATTCAACTGAAAAAAACAGTCATTGTATCAGGAACAAATAAATAGTTTTTGCCAAGGTTTTATGTAATACTGCAAGCAACAGGATGCTTAAGAAAAACTACTGCTTTGGAGAAAGACAAAATTTGCTTGGAGGGCTATGCCCACAAATCAGAGTAGGTTCATTGTACAAAACTATTTAAGGAAAGTCAGCATGTCTGTTGATGTTACTGTGCATGCTCAATTCTCTAGAATTAGTGACTCCTTCTCAAGCCCCTTTTTCATTTCACATGAAGTCTCTGCAAACCAAATATTTTTTTCTTCCTGCACAGTTTCACTTCATTTGTGAAATTATATTGCTTTCCTTTGTTTTATACTCTGCTTTAGTGACTGTGAAATCAGTCAACAGTGTGTTAGCTAGGTTTTCTTTTCCATTAAAGAAAGATTGATTTAGGTGAATTAAGTGTTTCTAGAATTGCCAAGTTGCCAGGAGAGCTGCACAAGCTTGAACTCTGCCAATTCCCTCAACTCGAAGCCATTATATTCTATATTCTATGATTCTCTTCCTAGACGCATAGAAACACTGCCAGACATGAAAAACTTCAAGAAGTACTGTAATCTACTTGCATCCATTGGATGAGGGTACACAGATCTTAATTTCCACCTGTTTTTAAAATAAAACATTTTTACTATGACACTTCACATAATGAACAACTGCACTTTACCCCCTTAGCCCTAAATACAGATACTACAGACTGCTTCTCAGTACACCTTAAAAGCAGCATAAGCTAGAAAGAAGAGCAAGTACAAATGAGCATAACCCTGCTGTAGATAAATGGAGCTGTTCTGACTTCTGCAGCTGTGGGAAGTGCAGTAGTTAAACAATTTGTCTATTACCCAGGACATAAAAACAAACATAGATTTGGTACGGAGAGAACGAATTACATCTCACAACCACAATGGCTCTTATTCTTCCTCTGTTTCACCGCACTTTCAGAGCAAAACTACACCTTAGACAAGCCTTTCCCTGGACAGGAGGGCTTCATCTCTTTCAATATGGCCACAAGTTGCACCAGGGTAAATTTAGACTGGATATAAGGAAAAACTTTTTCTCTGAAAGAGTGGTCAGGCACTGGAATGGCCTGCCTAGGGAGGTGGTGGAGTCACCGTCCCTGGTGCTGTTCAAGAAGCGTCTGGCTGAGGTGCTAAGGGATGTGATTTAGTAGCTTAGTGGGTAGGGATAGTGATAGGAGGACGGTTGGACTAGATGATCTTGTAGGTCCTTTCCAACCTAGTGTTTCTATGATTCTATGATTCTGTGATTCTAATAGTTTCTCCAGCTTTCTGGAGGGAGAAGTGATTTCTTCTAATGATGAAAGCAATTTGAGATGCTCCACAGTACAGTGGTGTGATTGCAGGTCAAGTAGACCTGAGCGAGCAAACATTGCATTAACCAGCTGGGTACCAACAACTTTCCCAAGGTGATAGTCAGCCCTGTGCTGCAATACCTATGTCCCAGCTGGGTATGAACGAGATAGTTTGTAGAACCAGATAGTTTGAGCGCATCTGCTAACACTAACGCTAAAGCTCGGTGTTGTCATTCCAGAAGATCCGTAGCTTCACTGATAGTTATTTGCTTTGGACTCTGCTCTTTCTATACTGCCACAAAGAAGAGGATAAATTAAAGATTTAGTTAAATATTCTATTGCTCACTTAATTTCCATGTTTTTATAATTGCTACCATGTGTTACTGAATAAGTTCGAAGGCAAAAAAATACCTTTACTAGTAGAGAGTTCTGTTCAGTTACTTTTTATCACTCCACTAGAAACTGAAGCCATGTAATATTACTGAAAAACTGAGTGATACTCTGTGTAGACACACTGTCATGCTCCTCATATATATATTTACACAAATACTCCTCAGCCTGTGGTCCTCAAGGCATCCAAAGACTGAAAGACAATTTCAGAAAGATTCATTCATGCATTTGGAAACACAATCAGAATGGAAAGAACTAGATGTAGTTAATATTTACTTAAGCCTAATTTTTATTTTGTCGCACACAAAAATCATTCTTGCAAAGCTGCACAAGGTTGTTATGCTTCTCACTCCCCAAGTTAAATAGCCCTTGGATTTAAGAGAAATAAGACCAAAATGTCTTACAAGGAGCGAATTACTTAACCCCAGGAGGAGCAGAGTGTTATCTAAATCACAACTTCTCCATAATGAGAATTTATCAATAGTATCCCATATGCCCACTCTACCAGGTAACTCATACTCTCTACTGGACCAGGACTAAAAGCAATCAATCACTTTCTTTTCCTGGGCTGAACAATCTAATATTATCTGGCACAATGCATTAATGTTATCATAGCCACTAAAATGCTAGCTCACTGTAGTTTGAAAGCAGATCAGCAAGTTCTAATTCTGTATAAGAAGCTAAAAAAAAGGATTTGGTCTTTAAATGTTCGACTGTCCACCCTTAAGTCCTTCTTTCTTCCTTCAGTTGTGCACTAGTGTGACTTGATTTATTTTGGCAGAGTTGCCTTAGCTTGTCCTAGTGTAAGCAAGCAGGGAACCAAACCTGACACACTTAGTTACTTGAATAAGTAGAAAAATAACCTGCATGCAGGAGGTGATATTAGCCTGTAGGGAAAAGGTCAGCTTATAGTGAAGTAGGGAACCAACAAATATCCTAGAGACAAAAGAAAAGATGTCACTTCACTGTGTTTGCCATTCATTTGTGGGAGAATATCATTACCTTGTTCTCACAATGTTCTTCTAAGCCCTGCTCAAATCTCTCTGCCATTTTTTCATTTTTTCACCTTTTAAATGTGAGTTCACCAAGATTTAAATAGCCTTCTAGCACTACTGTAGCCTGTAGTGCTACAGTACATTAAAGGATTATTCAAATTGATGAGTAAATATATAAAAATGCAATGATCTGGAAGCTGACTGTGTTTGCAAAGAATAATTGAGTAGGCTTATTTTGTATACACATGAATAAATCAATTAAAATGACTTAACCAAGGTCAATGGAATCTGTTGATGCCTGAAGTGAATGAAGAAGTTGTATTTAGAAGATTGCATAGGACTTTTCAACCATACTAGTGAATTAAAATAGTGTACTGTAGGTGAGTAGTCTTGTGCCTTGGCAGAGGCTCCATAACTAATTTTTCAAGTCCAAGTTGAGCAATGGGGGCAAGTGATTTTAATTTGTGCAGTGTGTCATAACTGAAGGAGGAATTGTGTCAAAGCTAACTGAAAGGGTCCGCCTTATATTTTCAGTAAAGGTAGCCTTTGGAGTTATGGCATACACAAGGGATACTCTGTTGTAGTAGCAATTTTGTATTGGCTTGAGTAACTTTTGAATTGCAAGGTTTAAACTGTATTTTTCTTTCATGTGTCAGTAAATGCCTCCCTTTCCCCATCCCCCAACTTCATTATGTGTTCTTCTGTTTCTCCTGATCTCTTGGAAAGATTAATCGCTAGCACCTTGCAAGTCTGTCGCAGATTTAGCCTATCAGATGTTGAAGGACCTTTAATCTTTTTCCTTTTCTTTTATTTCTTTTTTTTTTTATTATTATTTTTTTTGGTGAACTACCTGCTTGTTTCAGAAGGGAAAGGAGAGGTGAAAAGAAGTTAGTGGTTAACAGCTCATTATAAAGAAAACAGACATGCAGATTACACAAAAGGAAATCAATTAACAGCCGAGAAATACATAGTCCCTGGTAAGATAATTACTTTTCCTCAGCCTTAACATCAAAACCATAAAAACAGAGAATTTACTGTCATTTATAATTCCTTTTTGCTGATAGCAGTTCACCAGAATGTTATTTCATTTGACTTGACAGAACGTAGAAAAGCACAAGAATTTAGATTAAAAGCTATTAAGCCATGAGTATTATCAACGGGCAAGGCAATAAACATTTTATGAATGGATAAACATGAATGTGAGATGGAAGCAAAGTATTTGATGTTTTTCTTCAGTTAATAAAAGGAAGAAAATTGTCAAAATTATGAGTTCAGATTCTTAGAGACTTGTTCTTTCATTGCTTTCCTTATGTAATTTCATTAACATTAGATATGGTTAGGGATGGTTTTCATAGAGTAGATGGCTATCCAGAGCTAGCTGCTTCTCAAGGTGAGTCACCCACAGCTTGTCTCAGGTGGAAATCCTGATCAGGAGACCTCCAACTCAAAGGCTTACTTCTGAATATTTTGCCCTATGACTTAACCCAGAAACTTTTAAAGACGGTGTGATGTAGTAAATTAAATATATGAACTCCAACCATGTGAGCACAGTCTAATTCTGGGTTTGGGGTGTTACACTATTGTCAGGGTGCTTAAAAGCAGGCTACTGGATTCAGTTTGCAGTTAGTATTCCAGAATTCTTCTTCTGGAATAGAGGAAGAAATGCATGCAGTCAGATTTTCCCCATTTATCCTGAGTTTATGATCTGAAGTATCTTCTAGAGGCCACTGGTGTCCAGGAACATTTGGAGTTATCGTAGGGTGTATGATCTACTCAATTTCTTTCCTTAATAAAGCACAACATGAGTTGCTCCCTTAACGAGTGTCTTAGCCTTTGGACTTCTGGAAATGCAGAAGTGTTCTACAGCTTTGACTACAAATTTTAATTATTTTAATGAAATGCTGTTGTATCCAACGTTAACAAGTAACTAACACAAGTTAACAAATAACTGTGTGGGTGCCTCTTGGAGATAATATATAATAGGCAGTGGCTGGCATTTAAAGTACTGTGCAACCAGTGTTTCTGAATATATTTTCCTGCTTCACAATGTCATTATTCACTTTATTCTCATCTGCATGTAGGAACCCTTTAATCATTTGGGTTTGAGTGAAAACGTTAATATTGTGCTTTGGATTTGCCGTGAAATCTGATAAACTGTGTATTTCCCTTGGTTTTTGACAAAATTCTATATTTATTGCCTTGTTTGAAATTCAGATGCACTCAGCATTTTAATCTGAGCCCATTTTATTTCTGCATATACCCTGTGGTATTTCTTTATGCTTGATGAGTTTCTCCAGAGATTTTTTGAAAAGCTTTCAGATTGACTGCCAGGTACTACAAACAGGTTCATTCAACGTTGCAATCAGCTATTCTATTAATGGAATCAATTTGAATAAATTTCATTAAGTAAAAGTTCTACAAGCAAGAGATGGCATATCAGGAAGTTTAGGAACGATTTTGTAGTTGTTCTAGTCCAAAAATAAGATACTGGAACCTGTAGGATTTCTTAGTGGTTTTGTTATTTTCCTGTAGAAAATAAGTTTTCTGTATTGTACTGTCCTTCTTTACAGACAGACTTATTGCTGTTTCATATTCACAGAATCATAGGGGTTGGAAGGGACATCTGGAGATCATCTAGTTCAACCTGCTAAAGCAGGCTCCCTACAGTAGGTTGCACAGAAATACGTTCAGGTTGGTCTTGAAAATCTCCAGATGAGACTCCACAACCTCTCTGGGCAGCCTGTTCCAGTGCTCTGTCACCCTCACAGTAAAGAATTTCTGCCTCATGTTTGTATGGAACTTCCTGTGTTCCAGCTGTTGCTCCTTGTCCTGTCACTGCACAGCGCTGAAGAGCCTGGTCTCATCTACTTGACTCCTGCACTTTAAATATTTGTAAACAGTGATGAGATCTCCTTCAAGTCTTCTCCAGGCTGAACAGTGCCAGGTCTCTCAGCATTTCCTCACAAGGGAGATACCCCAGGCCCCTAATCATTGAGTACATTCCCTAGAGTACAGATAGTTTGGAACTATTTTCTTAGCTTGAGTCACATTTAGAATTCAATTGCATCGGCATTTTTTCTCCTAAATGGAGACTTACTGCTTCCTCTAACAAATCTTACAAGACCATTCCCTTACATTTCTACAGGTGTGTAAACAGTGTAGCCATCACATTGTACCTGTGGTATGTTCTCTGTGCAGAGCACACAGTAGTGTTAGTGTTGCACAGACTTCATGCGTTGTACTGTCCATATTACTGTGTGTTCAGGTTGAAGTGATCAGCTGAAGAGAAGTTAGTACTATGACAGTCAGTGCTGATGGTGGTTTATTTTGTGATTCTGGGCTGCAGCTGAGACCCATAAATGCAGGATTTGTGGCCTGCACAGAGCAGAATTTATAATAATAGTTAAAGTGTTCCATACTGTTGAAAATCATTCTCTTAGGGGCTTAACAGCTCTTGAACAGGATTCCTGTTGCTTTGCTTGTTTGCAGCATCTGTGAGATGAAAAGCAGCACACTCAGTCCTGCTTGTCTTCCATATATTTGCCCAGCATTGTCATTTCTAAAGGGACTGTTGTGAAAAACTGTTCCTGAATTTCTAGTTCCACTTTCTTGTCCTTTCACATCAATTTCAGCAGAGAGCCGTGAAGTATTTTGCCAATAATTAAGCAGCTGTGTTCTAAAAATAAGTTTGCGCATCACAAGAATGAGGTTATGGAGGTAAGTAACATTGTGGGAGCAGGACATAGTCACGTTTTTCCTGGGTAACTAAGTACCCACTCTGGTAGCATCAATGGTAAGTATACAATATGATTTGAAGCTGTGGGGAGCGCAAGCAAAATGTTATTCAATTTCTCCTTAAACAAAATGGCACGACGACAAGTGACAAAATACCTTCTTTAGGTTCTGTGCAAAAGATTTCCTAGTAAATAATAATACGGGGCTGTCAGCATGCCAGGCAAATCCTATCAGTTCTGAAACAAAGATTTAGTTGCCATCAATGGAACTATGTTGTTTAAGAATAGAGTTTCTTAATGTCCTGCCTCAGATCTTTTGAGATTGCAGTAGAAATGCTGCAGACTCCTCGAGACTCCTCTGAACTGTTTTAGACCCAAGAGAATTTCTTGTATCCCAGAACACTCAGTAAAGGCAAGGGAATCAACTTGTTATCAAGAGGCTAGAAAAGCTCAGAGAAGAGGTGGTTTACAGAGACGGAGCAATAGCTTTTTAAATGTGATGTAGGATACAGAGATTATAAACATAGAATCTTTGAGTTGATGATAAATCCCAGGATTTAGAGGCTTGAATTTCAAAATAAAGAAGTGGCAGCAGAGAGAACTCTCATTCTGCATTAGTGTTGACAAGATAAGCCAGGTCCACAACAAAACAGTTCATTAAGACAGTGTAAATCCTACCTCTTGCTATAACAGGAACTGGTAACTACAATAGTTAAGGAGGAGAGATCCTTCCTTTAGGACAGAATATAGCTGTGCAAGAGCTCTCTGCAGTGACATACAGCCTGAGGCACTTCTGTGCTGTATGAGGCACATCACCCAATAACTTAGGGCTAATGGGGTAGATTTCGTTTCACTTTTCAATGTTTCTCAATGCCTATTCTAGTTACTTATTCTGGGAAAGGTTTAGTAGAACAAACATAGCTATGGTCAGTACCTGCACAGTAGGCATTTGTGGGCAGGTGTCCAGAATTCTTTGGAATGCAATTTCTTGTAAAACCATTTTTAATTTATTGCAGAATGGCCACTTAACAGTGACTGCACTGCCCTGCTCCCGTGCTGCCAGAAGCACCTTGAGACCAGATTTCCAATGCATCCACGTGGTCTTGGCCACACAATCTAGCCCAAGCAACCAAATCTTTTCCTAGTTTGAAAAACCTCTGTGTGGAGAAATAAATCACTGCTCAGATGTTACCATAATTTCGCTGTCATGTCCAGACTGTGAGCAGTAGCCAGAAACGGGAGAAGTGTTACCAGAAATGAGGTGTCCAGTTGGTGTGTCTCTGACTGTCAGTTTGGCCAGGACCCAGGTTCTGAAGCCAGGTTCTGTAGCTCAACTTAAAGGATTCTGAACACTGTGGGATTAAACAAAGTTAGTGGGAGCTGGATTCTGAATACGCTGCATGATTTTTACAGGTAAAGAGAGTGGAAGAAATCAAGACAGCTAATCTTGAATGTGTAGTGAACACTTTCAATAGTGTTGTGACTTGATTTTATCCATGAGAAGAGGTTGCTGCAGGGTGCTATTGAGCTAAGCTATTTATTGTTTGTGAAACAGCTCATTAATATGGTGATTAGCGTCCTACATCCCAGGAGGAAAATAATAATTTTGTATTTTGTGCACGTCTTGGATATTTTACAATAACTGAGACATAAAAAACAATTTTTTTAAAAAAATCTGCCCACTCGATGAGTATTGATAATCCTAAACAGATAAAGATCCTGTGGGCACAGTATGTGAACCCCACATTTATCAGTATGGGAGCATATGCACAGAGCCAGATAATTTCACGTACAGCCTATGTTGTATGTTCATTCTTTATTTCTGAGTACTTGACTTTGCAAATTTAACAGCCTCTTTTTTTTTTCTTATTTTGTTTTTATGATACCACATCTAGGAGTTGGAAAGGGTTCTTATACAACAGCATGTTTTATCAATGTGCTGCCCAACACCAGATAAGTCCACTAGAACTTTGTATGTCTTTGAGCAGCAGGCAGATATTTTTGACATTTAGATAAATACATCTGTGCTTCTACTGAGAGATTCTGGATTTTGATCATTTAAGAGATTGTGATTAAACCCATGTTTAAAGGAAGGCAACAGCTAGAAGACTTGACTTGCTTGTTTTTGCAAGAGAAATGCTGAAAAGAGTTTAGAAGTTTTAGCTGTACTTTAAAGGAAGATAAATAAATCTTAGTGTTTTCAAGAGGGCAGAGTGATTTACAGTGAAAGCAAAAACACACAGACAATAAAGCTTTTTGGATTGGTATGATGATGTCAAAGTCACAAAAAGCCAGCCCTTCATCCTGCTGAAGTGCTGCAGTGTGTGTGACCTTTGCAATGTCTTTGTTTTCTCTCTTCCTCTAGGGAAAGCTACCTGCACTCAGTTATTCTCCTCAGGGATTACTTCAGATTTCTAGCAAGTTTGCAAACACAGCTTGTGTCATGTCACTGTGAATTTGACATTGAAATTTCAGGTTTTGAAAAGACTTAGTAGCTTGGATACCATCTGACTAAATCACCCAAACTCTTCTTGCGAATGAAACAGCCTCAGCAATTGAAAACCACTCACGTGAGACTAGTTTTAATAGAAGCACCAGAAGATGTTTTCCTAGGCTTGAAGCTGTTCTGCATCAGGATGGATTTGAATAATTCTGTCCTTCTAGAAGGCACTGAGGATTGTCATATTTTGGAGCAACAACTGTTAACATGATTTGCATCAATTTTATCTACCTAGATGGCATGCTGTCCCTTTTAACTTGTCCTTATTTCTTGCCTTCATTCACTTTGTGTCAGCACTGTTAAAAATATGCCTAAAAGTTGTTGTGCTGCACAGGATTCTTTCCACTCTAACAGGCAAAATAAGTGAATTTTGCAACATATCACTGCAGCCAGTAGAACATGATATTATTTGCATTGCGGTTGCAGGTGGACAACAGTTAGGGTTGAGCTAATGCCACTATGGCATTTTAATAACTTTGTGTGCCTTAAACCAAAACATCTACGTTGTTGCAGGCTCCATCTACAAATCTGGTCTAACTCAAGTATTACTGGCATTGAATTTTATTTCTAGGGGTCACTGGTCTGATGCATTAACTGAAGCATGGTTCCCTTACTAGTATCACGCAGCATGCAGTGAAGCAGCTGCCAAGAGCCAAGAGGTTTGCTTTCTCACCTGTCTCACTTTGTCCCTCTTTGTCCCCCTGGTAGGAGCTGTATTCTAAAGCTTCCCATGCTTTAGCAGAGTTGGTGAATGAGCTGTTTCTTCAGACCCTGCCTGTTGTGACTGGCCTCTCTGTAAAAGAATGTGAACTTCTGAAAGAGGAATGGCAGGAGAGTTTGGTCCCTCAGCTGGAGAAATGGGACAGCCACCGTCAGAAACGCTGGAAGCTTTTCCAGGAACAGCTACTGCAAGAAAAAAAGGTAAGACCCTAGGACCCTAGTGTCTAAAATCAGGGATATGGAAAGTAATTATTTGTGGGGAATATCTTGTGTATAAATATACAGCCCAGGTCCAGACTCAGGATGGACAGTTTGAATCGCAGTGTGGAGTGAATATATATGCTATGCATGTAGACTCACGTAGAGGAGTCAGAGAGTAATTACTGAACATCTGTCAACAGTGTTTGACAGCTTTGTCAGCACATAAACATTTTTTGGCAAGGCTTCTGCCTGATTCCACAGTGTCCTCAACTCTTGAGCATCTACAGAAACAGTTCAAAAAAATACCTTCATCAGTTTACAGAAAAGGAGGCCTTACTGTGATACATACTTCTTAATCAATTCTATGTATTAATACTATAATAACTGGAAACATATGATAAACACTATATAAAACATATTCTTTACTCCGAGGAGATGAAGAAACACGTTTTTTGTTCTGTTTGTGCACAGCATAGGAGGCACTGAAACAGTGGAGAAAAGTAACAGCAGCAAGTAAGGGCTCCTCTGCTCTGGTCCTTCCACAGCCCCATTGAATCTCAGCCATTGCTCAGTGCCAGAGAGGATGTAGTTTAACAGCTAGAATAAACCCCACAGAGGGGCAGATCTCAAGTCTATTCCAAAGACACTTTATACATTCCACCAATACTATCATTAGACACAGTATGTGCAAATGTTGAGAGGAGGAACTGCCACTCTAGGATTGTTTCTCAAGAGATTAAAAGGATTAGTTCAGCTCCAGCAGCCAGTTGATGAATAATAGTTCCTTGGACAGCATTGTGTGATGAATTTGTTGTATTTGAATTCAGATGTTCCAGTAATGCCCAAGCAGAGGTTATTTAGATTTAAAAGTTGGCTTTCTATATTTTCAGTGTACTGTAGCATTCATAATATAAAGCAGATGGCTTCCTAGCTGAGAAAAAAAAGGGTTTACTGACACAATTAACAGTAATTACTGAGCTATAGTGGAATTCACTTAAGTAAGGACTTAGCATTCATGTTGGATTTTGGGTCACCAGCAATATAGCTGGGCATTCTTCAACATAAAAATTGTCTGAGCAGCGGACAGAGCTTTCCTAAGGACAAGTGATTCTGTGGGATAAACTTACAGAAGAGGGTTTCTCATACTGGGAAAATGTATGATTCCTCAAGATCAGTTTACGTATTTTTTTTCACTTACTCCTGTGGTTTTTTAGAAGTAGTTTGAACTTAGCTGAAAGAAAAACTGCTGTATCTCCAAAGAGAGTGTGCAGGGAAACAGCTACTCTACCAAGGCTAGACTGGCAGATTTTCTTGTATAAGCTAGTTTGTCACACAACTCACTATATTACAATTGAATGCAAAATGCATTTTTTATCCCTTTCATAGCGTGAACACAGCAACACACACACTTAAACAGTGAGTTGTCACCTATATCCTACTGAAAGGAGCACCTGATTTCCACTTTTACAGGAGGAGAGATCATACACTTGTGACAGGTGATTATGTCATCTAGGAGATTCCATAGCTGTTACACTGCTGAATATGACTGAAGGTCCATAAATCAACATTTATATTGACAGGCCATTACTTTATCAGGCTTTTTCCAACAGAAGGTGTGTCTCTCATTTGCCCTTTGACAAGTACACTAAAGAATTACATAGTCTTTACAGACTTCGGAAGCGTAGCAACAGAAGGGTTTTCACCAGGGTACTTAAGCTTTCCAAGGTGGCTCAAAAAGACATTTTTCCCATATACTTGAACTACGTTTGTTTTGAGATTATCTTTCCTAGCATTTATACATATCTGGAATATGATGGCCTTTGGGGAAACAGAATCTCTTTTATGTTTGAAAAGAAAAATTCAGTTTCATATTTAACTTTTCCCGTATAAGCTCGAGGCTATGAGCAAGGCAAGTAGGAGTAAACAACTAATGAAAATAAATTATGAGCATTTTCCCACGTAGCTCCTGTCTTGTGATTTCTCTGGAAGAGCACTGCCATCTGTTACTCAGAGCAGGCTGCTGCAGTAGGGTAAGGTACTTGCTTGGCATTCAATGTGCATCACACACCATCTACAGGCTGTTAGAAAGAAATTGCTTTCTTTCGATTTCCTGAAGAATCTGTACTAAAAATGTCAGAGAGCTGCACAAGAAAGTGAGCTTACATGGATCTAATTTACTGTTGTATCTGAGATCTATCTCAAAGTATTTTATGAGTTTCATTACCTACAAAAGGCATATTCCACATTATTTATTGCCAAAGAGTAATGCTTAATGTTAGCTGTGCTCCAGAAGGTCTTATAATGGACTTGTTGCCAGGAAACAAAACACTGAGAAACTTAGAGAGACAAAATGAGGTGAGGAGTTTTCCATCCATTCCCACTTCATTGCTTGGTGCCCATAGAGGCCGATCAGCAGCTGCCTATCAGCTTTGACAGGGGGTGCTTTTTATTCCTTTCTCGCGTTTTTCAGATACTGATTTCTTTCATAGTGGTTGGAATGACTCTTCTTTTCCAGTAGCCAAACATTCCTTGGAGCTTTACTTCCCCATTTACCGTGATTTTGCTTTTAGTTTTAATGGTTAAATGCAGCTCAGGAATCAGAGAGCCCGGCTGTTTTCCAGCCACTTACTCTGTGCAGCACAGATTCATTTTCTTTGTTCTTTACTGATCTGTCACTATTTAACAGTATTTTGGAGACAGATTTGTTGTGAACAACTGCTGGGATGGAAAGGAAAGTGATGTGTGATGCCAGGTCAGGAGAGTCAAGAGCTGCCAAGAGTGCCACAGTCAGACCAGGCCCAGGCTGACTTTCTTGGGGCCTCTCAGCCATTTTGATTCTCCACTTAGTGCTGCCAACACCGAGGAAAAACCATGGCACAGGTACAGGTCTCCTGTCTAATGGTGTTGGGTCTCAAAGCAATGTAAGAGCAAAAAGCTTTGAAAAGCTGCTGGCAACTTGTCCCAGCATTGACAGAGCAGTACAATGCATCAGATCACCTTTTCTCCTTAATTGATGAAATAGTTGTCTCTATTTTGCTATTTTTCAATCATAAGCCAGCAGCCTCAAATCAAGATTCCCGGGGGATCTTCAGTGTTACATTTGTGCCTGCATGTGTGAATTCTTGTAGGGTTTTGGGGGTAGAAAATATCTAGCCTTCCAGGTCCATCCCAGTGAGCAGCTGAAATGTTACCTCCAATAAAACATACAATATTCTGTTTCTTCTCCCAATTAATCCTTCCCTTCTTGACCATCTTCCTAATGACATTTTGTAGGCAAAACACTGGTTTAGTATTTGGCCCAAATCTCAATCTTCCTTATTTATCATCCCTACTTAAATGCGTATCAGTCCCCATTCTTTCCTCTTTGTCCTCAGACTACTTCATGGCTGATGTACTTCTATTGCTAAGTTTAATAATTGTGCATAGGAGATATTTTTTGCTGTGTTCTAGGCTTTCTGTTGGTCTCAGAGGAGTGAAGAGACATTTTATAATTTTTGCATACAGCTAATGTTAGATGCATACTCATTCTTTTCCATTAAAAGAAACTCTATGTTCACCACTACAGAGCTACCCTATTCATAAAATGTAAGAAGTAAACAGCTAGTGCAATTCCTACTACACTCCCTGTCTTCATTATCATTCTGAGGGACTTTTTGGATAGGCTATACCAACAGCAGTAAAGGTGTTACATTTTTGTTTCTTGGCTGCAATATTGTATCATCTACAGTTCCAGATAACTTCTGTCTCCTCTACCTTGGTGACCCACATCTGCAAGCTGTTGGAGAGCAGATGGGCAGTCAGACCCTTCAAGAACAGCTTCTCCATGAATAATCAAGTCTCTAAAAATGATGGGAGGCCACTGGCGGTCTCTTATTGAAAACACTTCTATAGAAAGAGGTCTTTTTCAGCCATCTTTTGACTTCTGAAAGAGACAATAAAATACACAGTGCAATGATTCAGCTTGGTTAACCAAAACTTCTAATGGACACATGCAGAGAGGTGTGGACACTGAAACTATGTTCACAGAGCTGCTAAAATGAAATGCTGATACAGCTATTATTTCAAGGAAGTGTTTGATATCTGTCATGGTGATACCTGGAGACCTTAATTTGTCACTTGCAGTATGCAGTTGAAGATGACACTGAGCTGGGCTCCATGATTTTGTGATTTTAAGAATTGCCCAGGCTCAAGTCATTTGAGGTCTGGCTGCACAGACACATCTTACAGCTCTTGGTGAGAGCAGCTGGTGGCATTCAATATTGCTGTGCAGACTTCTGTGGTGTGCCTCTCATGCTCTTTTCATCTGTAATGCTAACTGCCAGCGCAGCCTTCCCAGGCAGCTTGCGCAGGAGAATGTGCTTTGGTAAGGTTTTCTGCATGGAGAGGGCTCAGTTGTATGTGCTGCTGTGTATGGTACAGAGAATGCACTATCCGAGAAGGAAATACATTTTTCTTTTAAAGCCAGAGATGATGTGGTTTCTGATGTTCTGCACTTCCCTGGGGAGTTAATTCTATGTTCACAGATAAAGCCTCTCCTGCACAGATCACTGCTTCCCAAGGAAAAGAGTGTCTAATCCAATGCAAAGGCCCAGGACCACTCCTGATTCCTTGCACTAAGAGGGGCTGCAATTACTCATCTAGTTCTTCACTACTCATGTTGATCTAGTGAAGTCTTGCTGTCTACAATAATATAAAATTTACTCCCTCGTGTTCTGAGTGAGGCTGCAACATGAAGTGAAGCTGTCAGAGAGCTTGAATATTGTATTTAATGTAGGGCTCTGCATGTGTCTGCAAGCAACCTGCTTATACCCAGCTGCCAGTGTAGCCTGAAATATACTCTTCATTTCACAGTAATGGAGTTTGGGCCTTACAGTCATTTCATCTTATGGCCTATTATTCATTAAATGCTGGCAATACACTAAATAAAATCTAGGTCTGTATCTCCAAAAGTTTACAGTCTAATGGTAAGTCCATCAAAACATTTCAAGATTAAATTATTTGATCTAAATATCACCTTGAAGGAGCTGTAAAAGTCAAAAACCTAATCACAAAATCTCCATTTCTATTTTCACTGAATACTATTCACAAAAGTGTGGTGGAGGATAATATCTTTATTTTGTTGGCTGAAAGTAAAAACTACATCTCTACCAGTGAAAAAAATTGAACAGCCTGCTGCAACCTGCTGATAAGAGTTGATGCAAAATTTTGTGCCATATTGTTCTTTTTCCATTGGTCCTCTGTTGCTGAAACCTGAAAATCTGTAGAAGACGGCTCAGGGCTGATCCAAATTAGTGCAAAGAGTTTCTTTTCAGCGAGTTTTGATAAAGGCTTTGATCATTAAGAAAAAAAAAAATGTTCCTGAGTAATTTGAATTCAGTATGAGTTTGTTTCTTGAAAGATGAGATTACTGTTTTTAACAAAAACATGAAATAACCCCCTGATTTGTCATACAGTGATCAAAATGACTGAAATCAGAGTGTCTTATGATTGTGATTTTTCTCCCCTGCTTTTAGCAATGGATAAATGAATATGTTCTCTCTTCTGTGATGCGAAAGCACCTGTCTGAGAAACAAGAGAAGATAATGGAAGGTGTCATGAGGAGACTAGGCTGCCTCGGCGATGAGTAAGTATGATTCTATCAGTAAGCAGTGTGGTAAATCTGCAGTGCTGCATGCACAGATAAAAACCCAGAACTGCAGATAAAAACCCAAAACTGCAGAAAGCAGTCTTGAGGGATTCTAAGCATCCTCAGACAGAGAGACAGTTACTGTAGGTTTTAGTCTGAGTATCAAAAAATTAAAAAAAAAAAAAAAAAAAGCANAAGCCCACAGGTGTTATGACTCCTGATAAGTCAAAAGGAAAGTCTTCTTCAATTTGTCAAGTGGTGTGCATTCTAAATATCTATTCTTATGTTTGTGAGTAATTCCTGATCTTGAACCAGCTACACTTTCTGCTCTGTATGTCACCTTGGAGTTGGATATCCTTCAATATAAAATGTTCAGTCTAGTACCATTCACCTTTGCCTTTGCTTTCTGCTATTAGGATACCACTGACCATACCTTTGCACGGAAATGACTCCTCTCTTGCATTCTCTGTCTGTATTCACTAAGGAAACTTCCAGTTTTATCTCATCCTTGTTCAGCTAAAAGTCTCTCTGAGAGACAAACCTCTCCAAAAAAAATTCTGTTATCTGCTTTGTTTTGATTAAGATGTCTAATGACTTCATTCACCATGGTCTCCACGTTATCAAAGATCAATGCATTTAAAGACTTGGCAATGATACCGATGTTCTGAATAGCCACTGCACTCCTTTCTTTTGGCTGTATTTTTCAATTCGACTTTCTGTTTTCATGTTCTCTGACTTCAACATTTCCTATGATTCAGCATCTGGAGATTTCATGGTGCCTTACACACACAGAAGTTAGATACACAAACCCACCCTGAAGAATATTATCTCAAATGTATACAGAACAGATTTCAGTCATTTTGCTCAGAATTTGCTTGTGTTCACTTGCTCCAGCCCTGTCTATGCTGCTAGCTAACACAGCTTCATCCATGTCTCTTCAGAACGTGCCCCCTTGCTTATCCAAGGCATGCCCTCCTGCATTTCTTCATCTTGAAAGAGCTTTCTTGCAGTTCCGATTACATTCTCTTTTCATCTTATTTCAAGTTTCCTATTAAAAGTAATTATAGATGCTTAATTACCTTTTTTCTTCCTATTTTTATTTTAACTTCAGTGTGACAGAATTAGAAGTCTACCACAGTAATAACCATTCTCTATACCTGAGAAACATTCTAAGGCATGCTTTGTGAGAGTGAATTGTAGCTGTCGTCTTTGAGCGACTTTCCTGACCACAGGTGTGCAAAATCAGCAAGCAGCTCAGCTGGATGATTTTTAATGGTCCTTTTTACAGGTCTGTTAACTACATATTGCAAAAACACCAGCTCCTGCTGTGTTCAGTGTTGAGAAGGTTAACTCTCCGAAGCATTGGAATGGCAGCTCTGGCCCGCATGAGGATGTCCAGGAAGAAGAGCTTGCTCCAGGAGCTGCGAGAGCAACATATCCTACAGAAGGGCTCCTCGACTTGTCAAGATGAAGACCAGTGGCAGCTACAGAAGGCAGTGGTAGGTACAGAATCCTGGTGGGTTTTGACCTGAGTTCTTAAGTGCTATGATGTTTGGGATTACAAGTAGCCACAGATCTCAAATATAAAAACATTCAAGTTCCAAATAGAAAGAAAAATACTGTCAAAAATGCACCCACTCTTGACATAGGAGGTACTTGAATATCCCTTTCTTGTTTGGGCAGACATCTTAAATTCCCTAATACTTCTGTGGACTTCTACACAAGTTAATGCTTTAGAATAAGAGAAATTCCTACTAACTCTTCTAGAGATTGTGATACATGCTTGAAAATTTCTTACTTGAGTGTCAGAAGAAATCATTCATTTCCTCCTACAGACCTAGCAAGTTCTTCTGTACTGTTGTCATTTTTCATTCTTCTGCTTTCTTTCTCCTCTGTCCATGAGATACTCAATATCCATTCCCCTAACATCCTTCCAAACAATCTGATTCCTGTAGGTCATGGAGACAGGAGAAAGTTTAAATGATTTTTAGACTGTATATTCCCACAGGTCAATTTCATATACATTTGTCACTGTGTTTTGTGGGTTAATCTCTCTGGTTAATATTAGGTTTTTTTGGTTATTTACTTACCTGCACTGGATACTTACCTAGAACAACACTGCATTGCTGATGTCAACATCAGAGGACCCTTCCAGCAGACGTCTCCCACCCCACTGCTTCTGGGAGTCTGGGTTGAACCCGTCCAATGCTTTGTATCTCTGTGCTCCATGCAGTCAGCTGAGAGAATGTTGTGTATGCCTCTAATTCTGATTGGCATGACATGAACCCTAATTCTCCATTTGGGAGAGGAATAAGGAAATTCTGTCTGCTGCCAGTTTCATATTGATGTTTCTATTGAAGTTGTCCCTGTTAAGTGTGAAAATGTCAAAATATCATAAACTTTCAGAAGAAGTGAAATACGGCAAAATAAAAATGCATGACAGCATTCCTCTTGTTTCTATATTTATGTTCTTTCCCCTGTTCCACCTCATGTAGCTCCCCCAGGGACATTGATTGATGCAGTCACAGTGTTCCCTAGAAGAAATGAACTGTCCCCAGGTATTACTGTTCTTTTAGACCTTCTCCATTACAGCCTCTTTCCAAGGCCATCTAAAACCAATCTCACAAGGCAATGCCTAAATATATGCATATACAATATCCTTGCTACCAAAGAAGTAGAGCCTAGGTGCGGAACTGTGAAAAGTCAGAGAGAAAACAAATATTATGAACAACCTCTAAAACTAGAATCGATATATAAGGAGTTAAAAAAGATAGTTTGCAGACACTCAACCAGAGTTTTAGACATACTGTGATAACTAAATTTAATTTGTTTGTGCTTAAATTAATGTGATAGCATTATGTCAGTCTATTTCATATAAAATGTAAATTTTATTCAGAAAAACGACACTATGGAATCCTACCTCAGTCATGATGACGTGACATTTAGGACAAACTGTTTAATGACTTTATAACTATCTTAAAAAATGTCAAAAACATGTCTGAGCTATAAATAAAGGCATGTCAGAATAACCAGCATTCATAGGGATATCATTTTCCACGGGTGAATGTAGGCAGAGCAGGTTGTTTTATTACTTGCATTTTTTATTCCCAAGAGGGAGTCAAATAGGTTTTGTTGAGTTCCTCAGAATAATTTAATTTTATTTATGCTTAAATGAGAATATTGCTTTAAGAGGGACATCTGCAGCTCAATAGAAGGCAGTCTGTGAAAGACTGTCGTACACATAGGAAAGAATGAAAATGTGCTAGAGAGAGTTTAGAGTGAAAGTGAATTTGAAGAGCAGCATAGAAAGTGGTGGCAAGGATGGTCGAAAGAACTCAAGAGACTAGAACTCTTCAACCTAAAAGATGTCTTCTCGAACGTCGTGGGTTTTAAAACTGGCATAAGGGAACAATTTTCACTTGTTTTTGATTTCTTTTTTCTAATAAAAGAAAAAAAACCTGCAGAAGTCACCACCAGATGATACTGTAGATGCCAAGCGTGCAAATGGTCTCTGAGTGCTGCTAAGCACATTCATGAACTCTCTCAAAGGACAGAAGTACAAATATACCTACTTTTTCCTAGGTACGCTCCAACACTGTGTGAGCATTCCAGAAGTGTAACTGTATGCTTGCCTTGTTCCTGAGCTCTTTATCAAGGCATCCACAACTATCCTTTACTGCAGTCAGGGTATTTGAGCTTGATTGTTCACATTTTTAATAGAAATAAGACAAATTCAACAAATACAAAAATGGGAATACATCACTTGGAAATGACTAATGGAATAGGATACTGCTGTTATTGTACATATGATGACAGAGGTAATAGCTTTGGTGTTGTGGTTTATTTGGTGCTGTTGTTTAGTTTCTAAGACAGGTGCCAAGACAAGTGTATTAAGTCACCGCACATAAAATTATGCTGGAAATTAGATTAAGGATAAAAACTAATATTCTGAGTGTCTGTAGGACTTTCTTTTACAGTGATGCTGACTAAATTTGTGAATGCATTTAAATGGCAGCTCCTGCTATCATTTTTTCAAATTCCAGGAGTCCCACATTCTGGAAGAGGAAGAGAAGCTTGAGGAAGAAACACAGCAAACCCATTTAGAATTTCACCAGCAGTTAGTGACAGAAATCCAAGAAGCTCTTCAGTTTCTTCAGCAACACATGGAGCAAGTGATTGGGCGGACGCTGCTGCAGCATGCCCGACAGGAAGCTGCAAAAAAGAATTCAGATGATGAACAGGACTTCAAGGTATGCAAGTGTTCTGTAGCAGCTTGCTTAAAAAATTGAGTTCTACTTGGATAAATTGGAGGGCAAATTCATATATGCATTACCCAACATCTAAAAGTATCAGCAGGAAAACTTTACAACCTGTTTTAAAACTGAAGATAACTTGCAAACTATTTAAAAACTTAACACCTATGTCGAAGTACAGTATTTTCTAGTGACTCACTACAGCAGTCAAAAGAGGTTTTACTAAACCAAACCCCAGAACATAAAAAACTAAGTTCTTGACGACAGAAAATCACAAAAATGAGAAAGAAATGAAGATGGCAACCTATCGACGAATATTTTAAAGTTAATTAATAATATTCATATATTAACAGCTTTAATTCATAGATAAAATGAAAATTCATAGGCTAAAAATTAAAATTGTTCCAAATATATGGATTTTCTGTATAAAGGAAAATTGTACTAGAGTTACACATAAATTGATTTACTTTGCTGGCAGTCAGGTTGGCAGGCAAAGTGGGCTATGGAGATCAAGCAGTTAGAGGGATGGTCCCTTCCCAGGTGTAGGTGAGGCACATCAGAAAGATTTTACTGTAATTTTTCATGTTCCATGGGTGAATAGAAATACATGCTTTCCAGCATATCAGTTAGTCACATTTTTAAAGCACAAAATCCACAATCTTTTATGTACATACAATATTAGAATTGGTCTTCACTTTTAGGCAGATCAAAACATCTAGTTTTTGACTTAGAAAATGAATTGTTACTTGTACTGTGTAATACAGGAGAGACTGGTGGAAGCTGCTGTAGAAAGTGTGTATGGGACCAGCAATAATATCAATAGACTGGTGCAAAACTACTATCAGCAAGTAGGAAAAATCACAGAAGACTATGAAGGGAAAAAACTTCAACAATTGAAATCCTTACAAGGTATGTATGATATTGATAACTATAAAGTAATGTTTATGTTTTAACAAGTACTGAGTGAGAGGCTGTGTGACTGGAGCCTGCGAGGTGGATCTTTCTCCTAGACAGGATGAGATCTGTTTGCAGTTCCATTCCTATAAGCATCAATGGCAGTCTGGTTTCTCTGAGGTGATTGCCCTCAATTTTAAGAAGGTTCTTATGTTCATTCCTTTCTCAACTCAATCAATTGTTCTCTCTGAAACAGAGAAGATTTCATGAGAGAATGCAGCAAAAAGCCAACCATTCTCATCCTGAAATGCAGTATGAGCTAGTTCTTGACTGTCAGCCTTGACTTCTCACAATATGTGAAACTGCTGATGAGGTTTATGGACTCCTGGATTCCATAGAAATACAGGCACTTTTTCCTGGAATTATTTCTAATTGTTCTTTTCCTTCAGGACAGGAAAGAAAGCAAGCTGTGATTATTGATTTCTTTTGTAAATTCTCTCCTCTCCCCTGGATGAAGGCTGTGAAGGCTGTTGGCATTAAATGAAGTTAGCAAGTTAGTAGAATGGCAGCAGTATCTAAGTATTTGAGACATGTGGAGTGGATGAATAAGAGCTGTTTTCTAAAATTGAAGTTAACGATTTTAAGTAGAATTGATTATTTAACCGCAGAAGACAATTTCTGAAGAGGAACAGGTCTACCCATTCAAGGCTTGGATCCAGACCTGAGACATACTTCGGTAGGAAGGATTTGTGAGCCCTTGTTAATAGGTATATATAACTCACTGGTTATAAGAGAATGAATCAGTTTTGCAATGCCCTGGTGCCTACCTTGAAGCCTTAACATTGGAAGCTGAAGTAACAGAATTAGGCAAAATCTGCAGGAATTTTTGATTATCTGTGCTGTAGACATCGGCAGCTAGTGAGGCAGTCAGTTACTCAAGTTCTAAGAAAGTTTTGCTTAAGAACTCTTTGACCCTGATTCAGCTGACTACAAACAATCTAAAATCCCTTTGATTTGAGTTGGTTTAAGCAGGAATTAAAACTGAAACCCGTTCCAGAGCACTTTTCTGATGTGAGTGAGCTGAGATTATCCAATGTCATTACACATTTGAATGTTTTCTTCATTGGCGTTTTCATACCACTGTCAACTGGTCTCCCAGATAGTCTGGGAAATCTGCAATATCAATCACTAGAGCCACAGACAGCCTTCGGGTAATTGCTCTTTTGGATCACTTTCTTCTCCTAGTGTTTGTGTGGATATGTTGTTATTTTGGTGCATTGATGTTCCATGAACTATGAGAAAGAAAATTAGTTGTGTAAGCAGCTACTAAAAGAGCACATTTCAACTAAAGAAAAATAAAATTCTTTCTACTGCAATGTAAGCCTACAGGCATGAGGGATGATGAGTATTTATGTCGGTAATAAACGCAGGCATGTGTTTAGATCTGAGTGGCCTGAGAGAATCCAGGCTGAAACTGAAAGCTCAAATGAGCTAGTATAGTGAAAAATACCACAAAGATGCATGTGCATGCTCTAACATGACTCAGTTTTTCAGGAGGAGCAGATAACTAATTCTGTTTTGTTGGTACTTAACATATTAGGAGCGAGCAGTAGGTCTAATAAGGGTCTTTGATGCTTTAGTACACATTAGTCTTTGATGCTTTAAGCTAAGTTCTATCTTGTGATGCAGGCCCCATGCCTTTCTCAGTTCAGCTGTTGTATTGTCCTCAGAAGCACTGAAATTTTGCTCTATGGTTCTTAACAGCCTGGAGCTCTGCCCCTGGGCATAGCCAGACTCCCTAAGCCCTGCCTACAAGCCGGCTGCTTTCCATCCAAGCCCAACTAGGAGGCAGGACTTAAATGTTTCCTCACTTTTAGAAGGTGCTGATCTGTTAGGGGATTTCCAAGCACGATTACCACACAATGAGGAATTGATTCCCCTCTCCAGATATACTGTCAGCCGCAGGGGTGCCTGCCATCCTCTCCCAGCATTCAGAAGAGGTTAGATGCTCCCCAGATGAATGTTTTATACCTTGATTTGTTATGTACCCATCTGTCTCCCTCCTGTGATTTAGAAAAAAGCAGTGGTACACAACAGTGGGCATGAGGAAACAGGTCCTGTCTGGCAGATTGCTACCAGGAAGGACTTTGATGGCAAGGCTCAGGATGCCACTCAGCAGATAAAGTTACTCGCAGAGTATGAGCATGAGGAGAAGTACTGAAATTGCTGCACCTTCAAACAAGGGAAGTGTAGTGTTAGGCATTCTCAGGCCTCAGAGCAGAGGATTTTTGTATATGCCAATTTTCATTTCAGTATTTCAGTTTCTTCTTAAAGCATCAAGGTTTTTTCATAAAATTTCTTCTTTGAATTCTGCATTAATCACTCGGCCTAGTTGGAGAAGCAGATAAGAATAGAAACTCACCGACATTACCATCTCAGCTAAACAATGCACAACCTATTGTCTGATGGTGCAACAAATCACAGTGGCAGAGCAAGCGTATGTAAGTACTTGAGATCTCTAAGGAGCAGTGACTTTGGAAAGACTACCTAGAACGGGGATTAGTTCATGTTGTTGCAAAACTTATATTGTCAGGTAGCCAGAACTCAAAGTAGGGTTTGTAATTTTGAGCAGAAGATTTTACAGAAACATTATTTCAGCAGAAAGAAGTGAAAGATACAGACTTAGAAAGAAAGAAGAGAATGAACAGGCATTGAAAGAAAAACAGACCAAAGGCATCCTGAATATATCATCCACAGTGCACCAAAGGTAAGAGCAAGCAGAAGTACTGCAAACTGTTTAAATGTTTTGGCTATGCAGATTTTATATAAATGTTCAGCTGAATAAATGTCTTGGGTTCGCATTTATATTTTGATTTGATGGAAATGTCTGTAGCCAAATTTTTATACCCTTTGATCTCAGAGAATTGCTTTCTTATTAAATAAAACTTTAGATGCTCATTAATTACACTGAAGAACTATATTTAGAGTTTGAAAGAGCAAATGAAAAGCAATACCAAAACATATGCCAAATTTTAAGAGACATTTTATATAAATGTAGGATGGAACTGATGCTGTTTAATCCATTATATTCTGTCTTTTCTGCTTTAAACATCAAAAGAACGTATTAATTTGCTGTTGAGTAAATATGCACCATAATGAAGACAACATTTTTGAATGATAAGTAATATTCAAAATGTCCAAAGGACTTCATTGAATGCCTTTGACAGTCAAGATTACATGCACAAAATTTAGGCTTGAATTCCTCAAATGTTAGTTAAATAAAAATCATATTTAATACATTATTGATTTTATGAAATTTAGACTCTGGACAAAAAATGCTGTAAATCCAAAGGAATAAGTTGTCATAAGAAGCTATATTGTGTAAGTTTACAGGACTTGCAAAATGATATGCACATAATATATTTTTGTAACCCATTTATTTCTTTTCTCTTTGTTCATTATCCAAAATAACATAGCACATGCAGTTTTGACATTATAAAGATGTTAGTTCATTTTTAGACATTCTGCTCCTTCTAAACTGAAAGAGATCGTTCCCCACTTTCTGTTTTTCATCCTTATTTCAATTAGTATGGAAATGAATTCATCTAAGAAAGGGCTTCAGAAAATATCTGTTAGATATTCATTATCAAGTTCATAATTTATTCTGACATGTAAATTCACTACTAGCTGTTATCTCAATTTTTTCATTCATAACCTACTCCAGTAGTTTAAAATAAAATATAATTAAATTGGACTTCATGAAAGAAGAAAATAAGGTATTAAAAGTGTAGCTACTTTGTATCTAAGCTGGTCTCATTATTATTAGTCAGTAATCAAACTCAGTTTCCTCTTGCCTTTATGATTTCTTTTAGGGTCAAATCCCAAGTTCTTTTAGGGTGTTAAATCAATGACAAAATTTCCATTCATTATCTAATTCTTTTTAAACTCAGTGGAAATTTTTATTTGCTTTTGCCCTTGATGGAAGGTTGTGAGTGTGAGTTTAAAAAGTAAATTTTGAAAGCTAACCTTTTGTAAGCATTGACCATTACAATAGCAACTGCATTATGTGTAGATGTCAGAAACAATTTGTGTTATCTCGTTCCCTGAGGAATGTGATGAGTGATTGACAGTTTTGCTTCAAGGTAGGCCAGGCAAGAGAACAGAATTACAGATTCAGCAAAGTTGCAGCCATTCAGGTTCTACTGTATTAATGTTTAACCAGTAAAATAAAACGAGCAAAGAATATAGTTGTTAATGCTTCAACACCAGGTTTCTAATTACCATGTTCCTGGCTCAGTGTCAACGTTGTACTGGAGAGCTCTGAATGAAATGCCTAATTCTTAATCCCTTATCCTCACACCTGATCCTCTAACAGCTTGTCTCTCTGGCGTGCAGTTAGCAAAACTTGACTTGACTCATTGCAGAAAACATGCAATGATTTTGAAAGCAGCCTTCAAAATTATGAAGGCAGGTTGTTAAAATAAGTAAAACTAATTAAAAATCTACAGCAAAATTATTTGTCACAGCAGAAACTGGGTGGGCTGATACTGGTAATGAGCCTTTCTATGAGGTCTCCTAAATGTACTTCACCAGCATTGTATTCCTCCCTTGAACTGAGAGAGCCTGCTTTAGCAGGGGTGTTGGACTCCAGATGTTCTCTAGAGGTTCTTTCCAACCCTTACGATTCTGTAATTGTGAACAACGTGGGGACTTTCGAATTTCTCTCTACTAGGATGGTGCTGCGGCAAAAGAAGGTTCTGACTCAGTTTGAGCTGCACCAGCAAATTCGTCTGGAGTCTCTGAAACAGAAGCTGCTGGGATTGCATCACCTAGAAACTGAGCTGGAGAATCAGCTGAAGGTAAATCTGGATAACATAACTCACCGACCTGAACCAGTCAGTGACAGAGCATCTGTTGTTTTGCCACTTACTGTTTGACAGGTTGTAAGCGTCCCTTCACTGGCCCAGTTGAAATTAGTGCCAAGAGTCACCACTGAAGCTATGGCTCAGAACACAGTAACTCATACAGTTAACGGTTTGAGAAACAAAGAGAAGTTGGGACATGGGAGAAGCATTATATATCTTATTTATTCTGCATTGTCTCTGTTGCAAGTTCAGACTTACTTTTTGGTTACTTCAACATCTCTGTCTGATCAGGTGGAGTCTATTCAACCTCCTTACTAGTACATCAGTGTGTTTGAGTTCACAGCCATGACAAGGAGGGTCAGGCCCAAATGCCATGTGGATGTGACCAGCCAGGCTGCACAGCAGGTCTGCTCTTCGTCACATGCTCTCAGCCAGTTTGTGTCAAGTGCTGTTAAAGGGAAGTTATACTTAGCTGTCCTCACTGAATCCCTTTTCAGTAGGAAACACATCCCCAGTACGTCTGTATTGTTTCTTGTGCTTCTGCAATGACATACACTTGTTTTTTGTCATGCTGTATGTAGGATAACATAACCCAGAATCAAACCATTTTGTGTTGACTGCTGCTTTATCCTCGTGTGCAGGAAGCAGAGTGGGACTTTGTTACTGAGTTGGCTGCGCTGGCCCGAGTTCCAGTCACTGTGAAGAAGCAGCTGTCCAAAGGGAGCAAGCCAGCAGGTTGGTGCAATCCTGGATTCTCTTAAAAAAAACACACCATTCTACTTAATCTGTTCAATATGGTGCAATATGACACGATAGAGTTTTGAGAGGTTTTTTTCATCAGTACCATGTCCCTAATAGATAAGGTAATTGGGATGTAGAAAAAAGAACAGTGACCTTCCAAGGTCACCCAGCTTGCCAGTAGCTGAACCACAAATAAATGTCTCTGTTCCCTACTGCATTGTCCTTTAGCCAATAGATCACAATCGTGTCCATTGAGGTAAGGCCTTGCTCAAACTCAAATTATTTTTCACATCTTCATCGTGTTCTTTAAAAAGGGGTCTGTTCACCTTGATCACTAGGTTTCCGAGGGGAGAGAAGGGCTGAATCACCCAGCTTTCATTCTCGTAGTAGAATGAAATATTTGGCCTTCCCACACACATACTCAGAAGTAGATCTTATTTAATCAGGAAACTTGAAATATTTATATGAATCTACTGCAGTTTTAACAGATTAGATTAATCCATTATTCAAGAGAGAACTTAAGGACAAATCGTCAGGATAGCAGTTGTGTTCCCTGATCCACATTGTGCACTCTCATCCTTTGAGCCATGCAAGCATTTTGTTCTTATCAAAAGGAAACATTTTGCATTACGCCTGAAAGATGCTGAGTGCCTGCAAGGGAAAAACAGCTCACTCACCTGGACAATTTTAAACTTTCTTTCCCTTTGTTGGTTATTTCCCAAGCCTGCAGATCTGTTTGTCCTGGCATGCACAGTGACCCCAGGGACACATATGAAAGCTCCATTCAGTGACTTTTTAACATCTAAGTATTCTAATTCAAATCATGTAAAATTATGAAGTGACTTTGCTGCTGTTTGCTGGTAGGAAGGAGCCATTTTCAATTACTTGCTAAGAAAATACAACAGTGCTTTCAGTGGTTGCACCTCATAGCAACTTTATATCAGCATGCAGCAAATTTGAAAGTTGAAGTCCACTCTGTGAGTACTTACAGTCAAAAAACAATATTCTAGACTAAGTGGGGCAATTTCCTTGTCATAATAATTTATATGTAAAAGTGTTAGTATGCTAGAAATTAGTGTAGGGGCTTTTTCATTGTTTTATTTTGTTTGTTTGTTTATTTTTGCTTTAGAATAATCAAAAAACAGCTCTAATATCTGTGATTTTCTTTTTTTTTAATCCACGTGGCTTTGGTAATTCAGGGGAAAAAACAAAAAGAGGGACCTGTAAGTCTCCAGAATTAGAAGACAAAGACGATTCTTGTGAAAACATTCAAGAGGCCCCTGGACTGAATTCCATCTTACACAGGTACTGTAGAGGCTCTAAAAGAGGGACTGTGAAAAAACTATTTACACAAAGCAGTACAACATCTAATTCTTAAGTAGATATGCCAACCAAAACCAAAATATAACACCTACAACTAGCTGATCTTCTTCCTTAACACTTTCTTCTCACATTTACTTGACCTTTATTTTTCCCCTTTACCTTTTCTAAATTTAGGAAAAAATCATCTGAGTTTGGTTGCCTGTGCTGTTATGAGTTGTATCAATAACTTTGATTTTCAGTGGATAAATGAGAAATGCTGTTTCAAAATTTCCTTTAAGTGGATTTTTAAAAACGTGAGTCACAGACAGCATAAATCAGCACAGACAGTTGAACCCAATGGAACTAGGCTGACTTGTAGCAACCAAAATATGGTCTGTGGTATTTAGGCTTTTAACTGCCACCTTTATTTCTTGAACAAAAGCAAGCGCGAGTCTTTGGCTGATTTTCTAACAATGATTTTCTTGATAGATGTTTCAGTTGGCTTATGCTGGGATGCTAACTAGAGGAGAAGAAATGGCTACAAACCTGAAAGATGCCAGCTGATTACTACGGGCAGATCAAACCAGCCAGCTGGTCACTAGGGCTTGATATATTGAGCAGAGAAAATCCTGTTGACAGGCAAAGCAAACAGTTGGTTCTCAGGAGCCACAGGCCTTTGGGGGAAAGTATTTATCCCCTGAGTGACCTCAGCCTGGGACTGACTTCAGGAGATGGCTCCTTTCCCTGATGGCATCAACCCTTTTCACACACTCCTTTCCCACAGCCAACAAGGGATACGTGTGTAGGGAGCAGGGACACTACAAAGGAACATTTATCTTTATGCAACTTTGTTTTGGCAGCCTCAACAGAGGCAGCTGAAACCAGAGAGTTTAGAAGTTATAGCCATATAGCAAGTGCCTCTCTTCTCATATCAAAATGAGTTTAGTTTAAGGAGAATTTTAGCCTTTGAAAAACCTGGTCTACAATTTTTTTCTCGTTTGTTTCTTTCAGAGAAGGGTTAGCAAGGCTACATGAAGGGGAGACTGAACAGAGGAAAAACACCAAGATGCAAAAAAAAAAGAGGCAACAGGTAGTAGAAGTATTTATATGAGCTGTCTGAACACAGAGTACCAAAGCATTCTTCTGGGAGATCTCAGCAGCTATAAATACTTACTGAGCTGGTTTACAGAGGAACAATGAAGAACATCAATAATAACCGAGAAATCTTCTTTAGCTACAGACTGAGAATCAATCCCTGTTTGTTTCACTGTTAATGAAACGTTCTCACTTGATCTTGGCAAGGAGGAACAAAGAATTCTTTAAGCTCTTCCAGACTCTGTGGGAAACATGAAGGGGAGATAGTTTCACGCTAGGAATATACCTGAGGAAAGTGCAGAACAGATCCACCCTAGACTGATGAGGTCAGGACATCTCAGTAAAGTTTCACTATAACGTTGACGTACCGTTTGCTTTAGAGCCTTTATTGTGTTGGATTTGGTCTTGGTATTTTGTGATTACTGCTTTGGGCTAACAGAAATGGATAGAAATTTAAAGAATACTTAAAGAGACTTTGGATGCTATCGGTACATCGAAAGATTAAATTTGATCTCTCCCTTATTATATTTTAATGCTTTCAAGGTAAGGTATGCTTTTTAAAATTTGTACAAAGATTTTTGTAAATATATTTCTCTATGTTAGTCTCAGAATTCAGATTATTATTTTTTAGGAAGACTGAGACAAAACTGGTTTACTGTTTCATTTTTTTTTGTATTTCACTTTCAATTCTAATTCCTTAAGTAAACCCTTTTGTTTTCAGTGTACTTTGTTATGCTCATACATTCCTTATGGGAGTTTTTCTTGTTATGCAAAGCAGCTGATCCGCACTGGCAGTACAGAGCACCTGTGTTGTGTAATAAATTGCCCCATTTAAGCAATCTTACAGCTTTCGTGGAATGAAAATTTTCTGTCTTTTTAAACTGATCATATATTTTGCTAACTAAAAGGCTGTCCTTTGGCACTTGATGTGAAACACTACATCAGCGATGCGGTTTACCTCAGATAAAAGTGCCGCCACACAAATGACTTTACTAGGCATGTTACAGACAGCTGTTAAATTGTTAATTTTCACTTCTCTAAGTTGTACCACTTCAAGCATTGGATTCTGCTGTTTCAGCAATTGCTCTCCATGGTCTCTCTACCTTACTGATGCAGACATTTTAATTGCCTGTTTCATGTTCTTCATTTTCAAATGGATGCAGCCCATTTCCTTCTATATGAACATCGTAATTCTTCACTCTTTACAGACAGCAAGAAGGAAGCTTTTAGTGACAGAGATTATTAAGTTGTGAAGATGCTGTTTTAAACCACGCGGTGCAGCAGAGGCTGCGGTCACAGCCCAATGCACTGTGTGATTCATCTGACTGGGCAGGGCTGGCCTGGCTTTTTCTGTCTGATCACTAAAGCAGGGCAGCAGTGCCCTCTCCCGGGCAGCTGGTGGGGCTTCTTCCCTGTGCTATGGGGGATCAACAGTAGCCCCGATCCCAGATCCTCCCACAGGCCCTCCAGGTAAGACCTGGGCAGCCTCTGCCCCCTCCCTGCCCTCCTCCCTCTGGGCTCAACTTTCTGCAGACAGCCATTTCTCCCCTTCTCTCACCAAGTCACCTTTGCTTCATGAGAAACAACAACTGCTACTCTTCTCCCTGTTACTATTGTTAGTCTGTGTGCACTACTCCATGATCGTGATAAAGTCCTGTACAGATCTCATGTGTGGCACGGCACTCTCCATAGTTCCCTGTAAGTGATGCAGGTATTGAACAAGAGTTTGAGAGAATTTCATAGGGCCAAGAAAGAAGCGTAGGAAATGCCAAGTTGAGCTCCCAACATTTCACTTAAAAACTCTATATTCTTTAATATTTTAACTAAGTTCAACTTCAGTCATTGGAACAGTCTAGAGCTATCTCTAGATGCTGAAGATCTCCCTCCCATCTCCTGACATAGTCAGTACTGAGGTGTTTTTTTTTTTTTTTTTTTTTTACCACTGGCCCCTCAGTTCTGTTTAAATCCATCTGACTATTTCTGATACAACAGAGAATAATACTGAAAAAAAAGACTTTTCCTGATGCTATGAAATACTTTATCACCAGCCAAACAGGCACAACTCACTGCAGCCGTCACAGGAAAGTCCAATTATTGGTCAAGAGAAAAAAATCTTTGCCATGAACAAGCTATTCAAAAGAGGATGCAGACTATTGATGTTCCGTATGAACATGAGGAAAAACTTTTGAGAGTGACCAAGCCCAGGAACAAGCTGCCCAGAGAAGCTGTGGAATCTCCTTCTCCGGAGATTTTCAAGACCCATCTGGATGCTTTCCTGTGCAGCCTACTGTAGGGAACCTGCCTTAGCAGGGGGTTGGACTAGATGATCTCCAGAGGTTCCTTCCAGCTCCTACCATTCTATGATTCTGTGATTTCCATCCTTGAAGAGTTTCAGCACTCAGCTGGACAAGGTCCTGAGCAACCAGTTTTAACTTGGAAGGTAGCCCTGCTTGGAATAGGAGGCTGGACCTCTAGTATCTCTTCCTACACGATTCTCTTGTGCCTTCCTACCAATCTGTTACTGATTTGTTTTAGTGCTTTTCTCCCCCTTTTTTCATTTTTCCTGTGTTTTAAGGGGCAGTAGAAATAGCTTGTAAGCCACGGATTGTGCCTAGAGAATCCCTGGGAGATGTCTGAGCTGTTTTGCCAGCAGAGCGCAACCTCTAGCACAGTGGATGTCAAACTGGGGAAAACAGAGATATGCCAGGCACCAGTCACAACTCAAAATGCTGCCTTCATACTGTAAAGCTTTAAAGCACCATCTTCTAGTTTATACAGGGGAGCCTCACAAGGAGCTTTGATCATGCTTTATAGATACATACAAATTGCTGCAAAAAAACTGAAGGAGAAAAGCCTGCCTTTTTTCCTTCTTAACATCAACACTGACAACCGTTAAAACAGCTCAACCTCATTCACAGCTTTATGACAACAGTCATAGCCCTGCTACAAACATTTAGAAGTCTGATGATTCACAAAGCATGAAAGCAACTTCAAACCACAAGAAAGCGAGGAGACAAGAACTGCTCCCACCCACTCAGAGACCGAGCATCACCCAGCTGGGTGCTTCTACAGGAGAGCAAATGCCAGTGTAGGTTCCTGTTCTGCACACAGATCTAGGATCAGAAACTAATCCACTTTTATTTGTTACCATTTTGATTTTTTTAAGGATAGGTTAGTGATGTAGGGGCAGGGACGCTGCTGTGAAAGAGGCCTTGGGGTGTAAGAGAAGCACTGCTTACCTTGTTTAAAACCACCAGGAGAATGCCACGTGCCAGCTCTCTGATGGCGTATTGCAGTACGCGAGTAAGGCATCCTGCACCTCACCGGGCTGGTGACCACGCAGCAAGTTCCCTGTGCTCAGAAATGAAGAAGAGGTCCTTAAATCACATCCAGGAAGCAGTGCTTGTCCAGAGTGAAGAGGCACAGGCACAGCACAGGCTGCAGGGGCTCAGTGCAAGCTGTCCCTAAGCAGCAGCGTGGTCAGGCTGCGGAGGCTCTGAACAAGAGAGGCACACTGGCACACTTCTCCTCAGAGAAAGCCCAGCAGAATTACACTGACCTGACAAGCACAGTCTTGTTCACATGGAACCACTGAACCATGAAGTGCCTCACAAACACCCATAGGTGTATTTATTCAGAGACACTTCAGCATGAAGAAATAAATGAATGTTACCAACAGTGGAACTTGACAGGCTTATACACAAAGGGTTCTTTGGATTACAGCTGTGTTTCCCATGTAGGAAATAGGAAGCTGTCAATACTAGTTACACAGCAGTTACTTGTATCACCTCAAACAGGAAAAGCCTTCCAAGTGGAGTAGTTTTGTTCCCCCAGCAACTATTGTTACCAACACATGCAGAATAAAATCACTAAGGAAATTATAACCAGCCATTCCAAAATTGTAAGTCAGATTTGCCAGCTGGCAGTCTCACAAGCTAGCTTGCTTCCTGTTCTCGGCGACAGATGACCAGACCTGTTGCTGGCACTTTCAATGCTTAGAGCAAATAGGTTGAAGTAACACAGGGGAGGTGGAGACTTGCATTTCAAGATTGCTAGACGAGACAGCTCACCTGCTGGGCTGGAGGTTATCCCAGAGCAGTTTGTCCTCAGGCTTCTCTGATGACATCACTTCTTTATATACAATATATGGACCACCAAGTAAACAAGCAGGCCTAAGGATAAGAGTACTCTCCCAGCAATAGGAAACATGAATTTGAATCCTCAGGAAGACAGGAGTCAATTATTCTTTTTCTTTTACAAACACTAGAAAGGAAATATTTGTATTTGTTGTTCATGAAAGGCTTTTGTTTGTTTGTTTGTTTTGGAAACAGAATCAATACAGTTCAGGCTGAATTGTGGTGTTCCTTCACTGGTTCAGATTAAAGCCAAAGCGAAAAGAATAGCTGGCTATTCAGACCAGTCCTGATGCAAGGTTTCAGACCAAGCTAACAGAAATGAAGTTTTCTAGGGTGGTGGTTTCTTCCCTGTAAAGCCGGAGGTGACAGAATACTGGCTTCAGAATAAGATGGCAGCATCAGGTGGGCTATATTCCAAAACTGTTATGCACCTGACATGCACCACACACCCTGTGCCAACAGCTTATTGCTGCATGGAAAGGAGGGGCCAGCACTAAGTGGTCAAGCATCACAACTAGATAAAATCACTCCAGAGGCACTGTGCTGCTACACTACTTTTCCTATGGCAGCTTGGCAGTGTAGAAAAGGGCAAAGTGCTTTGCCAACCTTGTCACTGTCATGGCACCCACCCTCTACTATAGCTTACACTTTCCACATCTGCAACACAATCAGACAAGTAAATGTGACAGAAAATGTTTCTTTTACATAGTCTGTGAGAGAATCAAAAAACAGGGAGAAAGCATTTCCTTAACTCTGATACAAAGAGATAACAGAAGTCCACGTTCTCTCACCTTTTCTGCATCACGCCTTCTTCACAACATGCCTGAGCACTGCCCAAGCTCAGATCAGCACAGTGCACGCCAAGGAAACCAGTGCTAAGTCAAATACAGCTTAGGTCAAACTGGAGTTTTGATTACTGACTCTGCTACAGACAAAGATGACAGCAATCATAAGACATTATGGTATTGGGAGAAAGCTAATTTAGGTCTTGCTTGGCCAAAATTGAGACAGCTGCAGTATAGATGGTAAGTATATGCTTACAGTGTGCTCTATTTCAGACAGATTATGGCATGCTATGGTATGCATATGCAGAAATTCATACTTTTAACATCCCATGTGATCTAAAAGCCAACCTAGAAGACAATTTCTCATTTCTCCACTCTAAATTTTCAATCACTGAGCGACAACACTCGAAAGCAGAGGAAGACGCTTACCCATCAATTCATTTCTTTTATTTCACAAGCTTTGAATTCAGAAATAGAACCACGACTAGTAGATCTTGATACGGTAGAGTAAGTAAAAATGCGTGTGATTACAAAGGAAAAACTTTGTACAAAAAACTTTAAAAATCCGACGGCAACTTGGATTATTTGTAAGTACCAAAAAACTCATGCAGAAGGAGAGCGCTACTGCCCAGGTGGAGAAATCCCTGCAGGGCTGGCAATGGCATTGCTTTGTATAAATTATGGCGCTGTCTAAAATGGAAACGATGAAGACACAGACTTTTAGAACGTACTGAGTGGGTACAGACAGGTGCTACAGAGACCATTTGTCATTGTATGCCCTGGTGATTTTCTGTGTCCGAGAGAAGTGCTTCTTGGGTTTATAATAAATTAAAGATAAAACAGAAGCTGCCTATAATACTCTACTGCATACTTTCAAGATGGCCATTTTCTTCCTCCATAAGTGTTTTTGGTGGTGGTTGTCAAATACCGACATTAATCTTGGCATTGCGTCTAGTCAATTGTTGGCAACGTGTTCTATAGGGACTCACTCACAGAATGCAACTTGCATAAATAACTCAGTAACATGCATTAACTACTCTAATACAGCGAAAGGGTGCAAAGGAACCATCATTCAGTTACGAGACAAAGCTAAAACCTGTAGTCACTAAAGGGGCAATGAAAGCACCATGCTTTAAGGTGACCATGGCATGAAAGCACAATTGTGAGGCAAGTAGTTCCAAGCAAACACACCACACTATTATCACCTCTTCCTATACAAAAAAAAAAAGACATTTCATTTCTTATTTCCATTAGTACCAAATAAAACTGTGGGTTCGGTAACACAGATATTGAAGGGAATGTACATTATTCCCCTGATCCTTCCTCCTCGTGTTTCTGTCCATCATCACCTTTCAGCCAAGACTGGTAATATTAGAGCGGCCACCAGGAGGTGCCACGATGCGGTGTCCAGTGCGGCGGGGGTTGTTGTCATCTATCTGAGCTCCTGCAACAAGAAGAACACAGGAAACGAGGCTATGAAAAAGGAAGAAATCAGAGGTGTTGTTTACCTGACACTCCAGCTATGCTTCCCTAACAGCACCATCAGGTGATTTCTCCTGAGCCAGGCCCCTGCCTGAAGTGCCACAGAGAACTTCAAAGGCACACTTCTGTGCCTAGCTCAGTTGTCTCCAATAAAAAACGTTTGGGATCAGACTGATGCCTGATGGGGAATTGTCTTCCACTGACTTGGCAATGAGTCCAGGCAGGGATGACCACCTGGATTCCCTTCACGAGATCAGACCCTGACAGAAAATATTGCTGCTATTACTGGGGAAACAAAATGATGAATGTGCAGAACGGCTTTTTCAGACCTGCCTCATTCATTTACAATACCCCACAGGGTCCACTGGTTAGCAGTACAGTAAATCTGATGTTAGTGACTGTAAATGCACGTGAAAAGGAGCATTGATCTGATGTAAACATACCCACTTCAAACTGCACTTTAAAATGCTGGAAAGTTAAGCTGCTGGCAGCAAGCTTTCTGCCAGGCTAAATATCGTGTGACCACACAGCTTCGTGAAGGCACAATAAGGCTACCACAAAAGTGTAGGATCATTTTAAATGCTATTGCAGTCTCTGGTTCAGGCACCTGTAATGTGCACTTGCCTGACTGGGATCAAACTTGCACCACTAGGTGCCACTGTAATACACCAACCCAGCACCGGCCTGTGAACAACCACAGCTTCGGGTGCTTTTCAGAATCCCCCTTACTGTTTATTATTATTACTATTTATTATTATTATTTACTTTATATAGATTTACATATTTGTATAAGCTCACCATGGTCCCAAGCATACAGAGGAAAAAAATACATTCCAGCTCACCAGAAGGATTTTTAAAGTACTTGCTCTCCTTAGGCTTTCTTCTAGAAGTTTAATTTAGTTTCTAAAGACAGGATCTGTCAGGGATGAAACCTCCACCATCTCTCCCACAGGAGAGAAAATCCTGTGACTTTCGTAACAACATCATAAAGAGCCACTTATTTACCAACTGGGCTGCAGACTTTTGAAGGATAGCAATTTGACACACTTGTAATTATCTTCAAATGACAAGAATTATTTCCAACAACCCCAAAGGATGATTTTCCAGTCTATTTCTTATGTACCATGGAAAATGTGTTGGGCACCAAGAGCAAAGAGAGAAGAAATACTGTAATCTGCATATTAATAGCTTCTGCACATGGTTTGCCAACCCTGGACAAGGACAGCTGAGGTTTCCACATCTCGCAGGTTCTGGTGATAGAGTAAGAAAGATCTGAGGTGTTGGAGCCACAGGAGTCACACCAGGCCCAAGTGCCAACAACCACCGCAGACCTCTGCTAACTGCAAGGTGCCAGGTAACTAACACTGAAAGACCGCTAGCAGAGAAATGTTTCACATTACAAACATTCTGAGTATGTGGTAGTTTGTAAAATATTCCTAGGGAAAGAACGTATATGAACATATTTATTTATGTATGTTCTTATATATATATAGACATATTTATTTCATATTGGATTAAACAGGTAATTACTGTAATGGACATTTTTCACCAACAATCCATACTCAAGGCTTTAAAGACATTTCTAATGAGTCAGGTTGACTTACCTGATAAGCTAAAATTAGACTGATGGAGGTTTCTGATTGGCGGGGGCTGGTTTTTGGCAGGGGAGGATTTAGTTGAGGGTGCAGGAGTTGCATATTTTGGCGTCGCAGGGATTTCATACACAGGCCCATCGTACATTCCTCTGGAGACTCCTTGCAGTCCTCCCACCTAGAGCAGGAGCAGAATAAAACCAGACATTGAACGCTTTGATAATGCTCCCAAACGATACTCCTACTGACAAAGAGAGGCATAGTGAGGTCACTATATCTTATCCCTGTACGGTTCCTATGAGGAACATGAGAAAAGAGAAAATCATAACAGTCTCACTGGCCTTATAAACACAAACCTAGGAAATGCATGTTTAAGAAAACAGTTCCAATTTTCAGGAAGTCTGTAGCCACTGGATTTCAGAATTGAAAGCTCATCCAAAATATTAGGAATCTAAGGCTTATACAATTATTGTTGTATTGAAATCCATTTCCCCAACGGGTTAACAGTGGAATTAAAATCCATGTAGGAAGGCCACATTATTCACAGGCGTTTCATCTGGCTCTTACAGAAATCAGGGCATTTTCCTTGCTTTTGGTGATGGGGACATCAGGCTCAGAAGTGTCTTGCAGGCTGAGCCAAAGCTAATGCCCACAAGGAAGCAGCTGCTGATCACAGCAGTGAATCCACTTCCCAGGGCTCCACAAAGGCAAGGATTTATACTGCTATCCCTATTCCAGGAGGTTTTTCCTGTGCCAGCTGGAGCTTTGCAGACCCTTGTTTGATGTGTTTATCCATACTCTGCTGTGCAGTGACAGCCACAGGAGCAAATGGTGGCTGATATGGCCATCCCTGGATTTTTCTAAATGTTTTCAATTAATAAAAACTGATAGTGAAAAAAGAAACACAGCTGTGAGACTGCTCTCACTTCCTCTCTACAGGCAGCAGAGGGAGCTGGAAGTGCAAAAATGTCAGTGCCTCACTTGGTCCCTGTGCAGACCTTTCCAAACGTATCTATAATCACAGATCTTTCCCCAAATCCAGGCCCATTGCAAGATGCAAGTTACTTGGCCCAGTTACTGTTGTGCTTGTTTTGAGAGTGTTGTTTTCACTGTTTAAATAACAGTGTCACTCTATATAGCACTCCCACATGCTAAACCCTTGAAAAACAGACATGAAGAGAAGGCCGATGTCATCTAACTGGATAATGTAAAAAAAAATTCACCACGTGGTATATTGCAGAACTGTTATGCAGATGCATTTTATTTTTACAGTGTCTTTTCTCTTTAGAAGAGTAGACTTGTTGTATTTCATAGCTTGACAGAATTACTGTAAAAATGCTGAAAGATTAGAAGCTATCAGCCTGCTTGTAGACTTAACTGCTGTCCTCACAGGCAATGACATATGCTTAGTTGAAGAAAATACATTTTTAGTACATTTTTCTTTGTTGCCTGTTCTCACACAGTAACTTCATTGCTCAGCAGCAAAAGCAATTTCCAAACAGCCCCAAACCACTGCCAGGCCAATTGGTTCCCACCAGAGGAGCATTAATATAATTCCAAACCAGAACTGACCCAGTCTTCATCTTGGTCATTTCCCAAGCTTCTATTTAAACACAAGAGAAAAGCTTTCTAAGCTGTGAATGCCGCTAACCCTCAGTTCAGCAAATGCAGGAACAGCAGTTCAGAGAGGCCACATATAATGAGGATCTCTGATTTAAATGCTTTTCTTCTCTGCAATGTGGCTGTACAGTATGCAAAGCTTAGCAGCAATTTAAAATTCTGTTTTTCTCCCGCCTAACCTTCCTCCCAAAGAATCTTTATCTCTTTGCTGATATCTACCTAGAAGTAAATTGTGTCACTGTTCCACCTCGCTCCGAAAGACCACAGAGCTGGCAATAAGGCAGTTACAGCCAGCAGGCACTTACATGCTCTGCCCCGTGAAGCACACCGTGTAAAGCTGCATCGGCTGCAGAGCAGCCAGCGCCTTGGTCATGTTTGGACCAAGTCTTACATACTCCATCTGATACGGACTCGTATTAGCACAATAATAACAATTTAAATATTGCTAATATGATTCAAGATGGTACGGATTGGAAAAAGATGAAATAATATCTGACATTACCTTATTCCTGATTTTGATGCGCTGGTAAAGATATTCAGGGAAAGGTTTGCGAGGGATGAAGCGGCCCATTCCTTTATTTACGTGCAGGTTTCCATCTTCATACACAATCTTCCCTTGGCTTATGACCACTAGCGGGGCACCGTGGCACTCCATTCCTTCAAAGATGTTGTACTCAACAGCCTGAGGATCAACAACACATTCACTGCAAGTTCGGTACAAGATCTCCAGCAGTTAGTAACTTACAATCCACATTTGTAGTCGTATTTTTAAACGACTGCCATTGGCAGGCACATAAAACTGCTTTGTTTGAAGGAAAAGCAATGCATTTCCATATGAAATTATTTAAAAGTATCTATCTGATCAGATTCTCCTGGATGCACTGCTTACTTTCCATCAAGGCTATATCTCTTATTTTTTGAGGACTTTCCCTGTTTATACAGAACCTCTAGAAATGCAATAACCTTAGTTAGAAAAAATTGTGACTCAGCTGCCAGATACTCATGGATGTGGTCCTACCATGCGTTTGTTGTGAATGTGTAAGGGAATTTCAAAGGCCCAGCAGAGAAAGCCTCAGACTTGCAGCAAGCAGTGAGCTTTTAGGGCCATATATTTCTGTCTGAGAAAGCCCAGAAAGGACCAGAAAAGCTCGAAGCTAAATGGGAATGACTGCCAAATGGCAGGTGGTTATCACTTTTTCAAAAATATTGAGATGCTTTAAGTCAGAGAAATAAAAACAGAATCACCTAAACTTACTTTTTAAAGGTTTTCAATGGCCTTTTTAATATAAACCACATCACTGCATTTCCAGCAAAATTTCTGGAAGAATTTCCCAATATAAAAGATCAAAGCACTGAACAGTAAGATGCAAACTTTGAGATAGATAACACCCAAGATAAACACATAAGACCTGTCCCAGCCAAAATCGAAGTGACTGTGAGTCACTGTCGTGCTCTGTGCTACGGACAGCAAAGTACACACCAAAGCTCCAGAATTAAATCAGCCATGAAACTGATCAGAGATGTATTATCAAAATATTTCATCATCTATAACACACTACAGTACTGTTGATTTAACTGTGTGTTTCACAATATCAGGTGCCTTTCATGTAAGCAAAAAAATGAGCGAGCTGGATTTAAATTTATTACCACAGCTTTATTAACCTCAGCTGCAGATGTGCTGTTTCACACTGATTCACAGAGCAAGCACAAGTATGAAAAAATAGCGCAAATGTATATGCACAGAGAAAGGAAATCCTGCCTGATCCCAGTGCTTCCAATGCAAGGATTAATTGCCTTCATTATCAGAACTGTTTACACATTTCAGACAAGGAGCAGACAGCTGCCCCACTCCTCTATACCCAATGTGTTTGTTCACATGAAATCGATCAACATTTAAGACATATCTTTTTTGTTGCTTGTTTTCTTTGTCTCCTTACCGATTTGTGGCTTTTAGCTGTTATTGTCTTCACCTTATCAGGGTCCCAAATAACAACATCAGCATCTGATCCAACAGCAATCCGGCCTTTTCTTGGATATAGATTGAAGATTTTGGCAGCATTGGTGCTGGTGACAGCTACAAATTGGCTTTCGTCCATCTTACCTGTGGCCTAAAAACAGCGTGACTTGAGCAAAACATCTGTGAGACAGAGACTGAATATTCAGAGTTCTGACTGGTCAGGGAGATATGGGAAGGTGTGTAGTTCATGGTGATGTTGCATGAAACAGGTTTTACTGAGCAGGATTTTATACAAGGCACATTACTTGGGAGTTTCAGGTAAGTGAATGAGCTATTCCTGGCACATCAAAGAACAGCCAACAAAACCTTAATGCAGTCGATGCCATCAAGTTTCTCAGCTACCTCGGTCCCTTTCCGTACACACTGATGCCTGTGTGCTTTGTTACTAGTCCTAGCAATCTCCATTTAAACATTTTAATGATTTTAAAATGGAGGAATATATATGAATATTACAAGATTAAATAAAAGATCAAGTCTAAAATATGTTCAGATTCTTTTAGAATTATTTCTTGCAAATTAATTCCGTTCTAGCACTAGTATTCCCAAACCTATAAATCAAAGCAATACAATTCCAATTATGAAGCTCTTACTTGGAGAAATGTCACCACCCATTGAACTTTTTATACAGCCAGAGATGGCTTAATAGCAGCTGCACACTGCAGCTTTTTGATTTTTCAGTAGAGTATTTTGAGGTCTTCCCTGAAAATAAACAGGAGTAATGTTCCAAGGAAGAATGAGACTGCCAAACTACTAAGTATTAAACATGTATTTCCTGCCCGGTAGATCACGAGATTCCCAAAATATAAGCTACTCAGCGGTCCAGGAATGAATGTCACCACCTGTAAATCCCATTTAGCAATCCTTGTGCCAGCTCCTTCCCATTGTGGGAGTCACAAAACAGACAGATCACTGGCTGGTTGCATTTTTCTCGCTTCCCTGCTTTGCTCTTACACGACAGATAGCTGAAACTGCTTCTGTGCTTGCAGTCTCAATAGCTGTCCCTGAAGGAAGCGATTGTTAAACACAGTCTGGGTGAAGTGCTCACAGAAGTGTTGTAAATGCTACCAGCTTGCAGACTGTAATACACACAAGTGCAATGCAGTGTAAGGTAATAAATGTGTGTGTGTGAGACTGGGTATGTGAAGGTGGATAATGGAGGGAGGATATCATCATATATTAGGATCCATGGAACCATCAAAAAATTGCTAAGGTACACCAGCACCCCACAGCAAAATATGCCAGCATGAATTACATGCGACATTCTGCTTCAAAGCATTTTATGGCCTAGCCTCAGGCTCGGCTGCCATCCATTTGCAATTTCTCAGAAACGATGAGACACTTCCCAAATTCAAACAATCCATTCACCGCGTTTACATGGGGTCTACTTCAGAATCATGACGCTACTCCAGCCTATGCCTGTGAGAAGCATCCACTCTGACACAACTGAAGAAATTACAGCAGTGCAGTCTGTGAGGCCTCAGGTCAAATAAAACACTATGGCACTGCACTGTCAGAAGTGAAACACAGACCTGAGTTTATAAAACTGGAGGAGACTTGAAATAAATGATTCATCTCATAGTATCTCCCCCTCTGCGAATTCTCACAAGTACATCAGAAAGTCACTGAAATAATGGCCAAGAGTCTTCTGCCTTGCATTATTCAGCCAACAGTTCATTTCTTTTTAACCCATAAAAGTAAGCAATTACTTACTACAGCCTTGTCCCAGACAACAGTCATTCTCTCTTCAATTCCATTGACCCCTTCAGGAATCATGGTGAAGTTGTCCTTTCCAATGGCTTTCTGGGCAGTGCTATATGGGCAATGTCCACTTCCTGTCACCTGCAGGTCCCCGCTGTGGAGTTAACACACAGAAGGTTTAGAACAGTCACCAAGGTTACCTTGGTCTTGGACTAGCTCAAACAGACCTTTCAAGTCTACATACTGGAGGCACAGGCTGTAAGTCATGCTATATCAGCAGCTTTATGTGTTGGCTACAGATCACTCAAGAGCAACAGCAGTGCTGGGCATCTCCACTTCCCCCAGGAACACCCTGAGTTCCGAGGTGACAGCCTCCTCGGGTTTAAGGCTGCTATCAACAGAGAGCAGGCACAAGCGCTAACCCGGACAAAGGATTATTGTAAGATTAAGGAAATGATCAGAAGCTTCTAGGAAATAAAAGCCGACACACCAGAAGGCTGTGCTGCCATTCAGCGAGACCTGGACAAGCTGAGAGTTGGGCAGAGAGGAACCAGATGGGATTTAACAAAAGCAAGCGTAGCGTCCTAGACCTGGGGAGGAATAACCGCATGCATCAGTACAGGCTGGGGGATGACCTGCTGGAGAGGAGCTCTGTGGGAAAGGACCTGGGCATCCTGGTGGACAACAGGTTGGCCATGAGCCAGCAGTGTGCCCTGGTGGCTAAGAAGGGCAATGGTATCCTGGGGTGCACTAGAAAGAGCACTGCCAGCAGGTCGAGGGAGGTGATCCTCCCCCTCTACTCTGCCCTGGTGAGGCCACATCTGGAGGACTGTGTCCAGTTCTTGGCTCCCCTGTATAAGAAAGAAAGGGAACTGCTGGAAAGATTCCAAGGGAGGGCAAAGATAATAAAGGGCCTGGAGCATCTCCCGTATGAGGAAAGGCTGAGAGACCTGGGTCTATTCAGCCTAGAGAAGACTGAGGTGGGATCTTATCAATGTTTATAAATATCTTAAGTGTGGGAGGCAAAGGGACCAGGCCAGACTCTTTTCAGGGGTCTGTGGGGACAGGACAATGGGCAATGGCAAAGAACTGAAACATAGTAAGTTCTGCACCAACATGCAGAAGAATTTCTTCATGGTGCGGGTGATGGAGCACTGGAACAGGCTGCTCAGGGAGGCTGTGGAGTCTCCTTCCCTGGAGATATTCAAGACCCGCCTGGACACCTACCTGTGCAACCTGCACTAGGGAACTGCTTTGGCGGGGGGGGTTGGACTCGATGATCTCTAGAGATCCCTTACAACCCCTCCAATTTTGTGATTCTGTGAAATGTCTGATAAATGATAAATTATGATAAATTCATAACCATGTTCAGAAATAACAGTATATTTTACAGTGCAAACTAATGAGGATCAAGGTTGTTTCCCTGCATTTCTACCCTGCACATACACTTTTCTTGTACTTCTCACACAAATGTTCCTTGAATGCTTTCCAAAATAAACAAAAAAGAGAGGGATATTTTTTAACCATATATAAGGGGATAGTGCAAATGAAATGTGCTCTGGATTAATCTAACTTAAGTATCTTACACAGAGAAAGGCAGGGAGTAAAACACAGAGCTACCAAATAAAGATTTTGAGTACTTTTTTTTTCACCTTAGAGAAAAATTCCTTGCAGAAATCAGAATTGGAACACTGACACTTCGGGGAATAAGGAGGAAGAGCACAACCAAAATGCAGTGTCTTACAAAAATAGGAAAAAAAAAAAAAAAAAGAAAGAAAGAAAGAAAGGAAAAGAAAACTTTCCATCAGGAACAGATGATATTTTTAGGTCTTGACTTAGCTTACAGGAGTCAAGAACATTAAAACAAACTACAATTTCTTCTGTCACTTCAGAAGGGCAATGTCCTCAACAGCCTGACATCTTTTTTTTTTTTTTTAACTGATTATGTAAGTTCCAGCTCTGAAACAGCTGAATGATTTTGGTCTACACATTTAGGTTCCTGCACGCTAACAAACAGCCAAGTACAGAAGAAAAAGGGTCACACATCAGTAATTCTTCTAATGCAACATTCAGGGCTGCCAGCCCTAATGATTGCTGACAGTCAGAGAAGACCCTTTGGCCTCTTTTCTGGTTCTTCACCATGCTCAGATCCAGCCATTAATTTTTTGTTAGAAGCCAAATACGTGTACGTAATGGTGAAAAGGCAGCTCTATTTTAGCTGTTCCTAATTATTAATGAGTGTCTGGTATTACTCCATTGGATTAAATCAAATCCAACAGTAAAACATTAATTTATTCTAACAGAGCAATAAAGATATAAGACCGCATGCCTTTTCCTCTTTCTTGTCACTCTTCTGTCAGCTAAGTTCCCTGTAGTTTAGGCTCTCATCTTTCTTAGTTTTCTGCATTTTGATTAATACAACCACGAAAACATCAGTGTCACAACCAGGCCCTACACCCCTGCCTGTTTTCCCGAGTTTATGCTGTTACACTGTCCCAGCCTAGTCAGCAGAAGACTCCTGCAGCTGAGGAATGTCACTCAGGAGCCACCCAGCAACTCGAGGTTAAGCACACGAGCACTCCTACTGCTCAGATGTATGCTGCTGTCATGAGCATCAGATCAACTGAAAAATTGAGATGAAGGGATCACTACAGAAAAAGTCTCAAAAAGAGAAAGTGGTGGGAATTAACAGCTGGCCATAAATGTACCTTTAAACACCACACCAATATCTCACGATGCTTTTCTTTGCTGTAAACAAGGTTTTCAGGGTAGATGACATCCTCCATGTAGCACAAAGGCTTCACACCTCTAGTTCTGAAGAGCTGGTGTATCACAGCAGCAATAACGCAGCAGTACACCATGGAAGATGAAAGCTACCTGAGGTACATGGGACAACAGATGAAAAAAGGACCAAATCCCATGAGACAAATCCAATCTGCAAACCCCATCAGACATCCTGGATTTTTAAACCTTCAGCTTTTTAGTAAAAAAAAAAAAAAAAAAAACAGATTCTGTGGAAAGCAGCATAAGCTGTATGTGCACTTGCAGATGAAGAATGTTATGAGGATTCCTTTATGTATGTAAAATATTGGTGTCCTGATGAACAGTGAAATAGAAAAGTGAAATATTTACCCTCATCCTTGCATAAAATTCCCCACAAATGCATGGCAGAGGGATAATATATACAGCTCTTTTTTTAGTTTCACAGTATAGATTTAAAGTATTAAAACCAAAAGCAGGCTAAGCTGCTGTCATTTAAGATCTAGGACTCTAAGCCTGTAAGAAAAAAAGCCATTTTTGCTGCTTGGAGGATAATGAAAACTTCCCTGCCTCCTCAGTTTGTCTTTCTGATATTAAGGTTAATGTCATTATTTGGATTCCAGGTCTAAAAATTGTCCCGCTATGTCAGCTGATCTGTTTTAACCCACATACTGTTATCTGGGGACTCTCTTTTTGAAAACAAATAGTATCTGATAGAGGAGAAGACCAAACATTTTGATACTCACTCACACACATGCTTGCTAAGAGCCTTGCCTTCACACAATGAGCTTTGCTCTTCACAGTGCTGTTTGTGACAAGTCAGACAAGAAGAGCCATTTTTCCTCCTTGTCCTTATTTTAAGGAGCAGAAAGCTCAATAATGGAAAATCAGGTCACAAGGCCTTCAGAACTGAACAAATGCCTGCATATTCTTGCCAGAAATGCATGTAACTCAGAGCTTGACTGCACATTCATTAACAGGGCAGTGAATGCAGTCACTATTGTAGCAGAGTTGAAACCTGAGTTTGGTGGACAGCGCAGTCTGACCTGCAGTGTGCAACGAGAGATGTGTGTAAGGAGAGATATATCCATCCATCTGAAGCAATGCTCTGCCCACACATGAAGTACACGTACAGGGGCCTTACATCATCAGCCCTGCTGTCACTGCCAATTAGTCACATTGAATACTAATCTAAGGAGGAAATGTTTTCTGAAGACCAATGGGCCACATTTAGGGTTAAAATTGTACTGCTCTGTCTAAAGCAGAGGAATCCTTAGACAAAGGAGGCAGCAGGTGAGACAAGTGTCACCACATGGTGCTAAATAAGAGTTTCAGGAGTTGAGTTCCTCACTCCAGCACCAGCAATCTGCCCCAGTGGGACTTCAGCTGAACTTATCATTTCAAAGACGACCCACAGTTAGCTAGTAGGTAGCACTTTCAGGGATTTATTTACAGTCTGTGTTGCTGGCAAGGCACTGCTGATTTCTTCTATATGAAGAAGACACTTGTCCCTCTGCTGTCCACCTTGCTTCCATCTCTCTAGTGATAATTCTCTCCTTGCCAACCTGAAGATAGCCAGTCCAAAGTCTCATGCGATGGCCCCCAGCCACCAGACTGTCTCCACCTGAATCCCTGACAGTTTCCTTCATAAACCATTCTGGTCGCTTTCTCAAGCCTGACATACATTCTGTATACATATCACTTAACTTTGCTGACTTCCAGCTTGAATTCCAGCAGTATTGTCATACTATACAGCTTGACAGTATAAGTACGGAACTTATAAAGGTACAAGGTACGCTAAAAGTAAAAATGACTGCAAGAACTAAGAGACAGACTTGTGTGATTTTGGTCCATCCCAGATGAAGGCAAACTACCAAACCAGAAGCTTTCAACACACTGAAGTTACACACTGAGCTCTGCTACAAATATTATCCATTTACTTTAAGACAGTCTAATTCTCAGAAGCGTTCACAGCTTACAGACCACGCCAGCTTTGACAAAAACAGATCCAGGAAAATCTTGGCTCCAGGTATCTCTGCACGGGGACAAGTCTAACTTCAGGGCCTGTGCTTGCTGTATGTGACTGGGGCTTAACACTGAGTTTACACTCACAAACGGGGGTCTATCCACCAGGCTGTTGCTTACTCTGGATGGTGAGGATATGATCCAACTACTGTTATGTGTTAACTATTTGACTAGAGAAAACAGAACTAAGGGAGAAAGCCAGTTTGAGGTCCTGGGCTAAATACTGTTTATCTAACTGTACAACTAGGAATCACTTGAAAAGCAGAAAGAAAAAGAAGTAAGAATTCTGGTTATTCAGGAATTATGTCAAATGTGCTACCCAGAAACTGGAGAGCCCTGGCCTGCTCACCAGTCTGACGGCCTCAACACAGATACACAGATGGTTTTCTACCACCCTTTCTCTGCTGTGTCATGTATGGCACATGGTTTATAGGCAACTGAGCTGATCCCTGGATGCTTTATCCCATGTGGCATTTGCACTTGCCTGGCCATTGGCCAGTAAAAAAAAAAAGAAAAGGTCTTACCATGCTAAAAGCGAATTTAAGTGATCTGGAGTGGTAGGATCAGGGCTCAGAGGTGGCGAGGTCACAAAAGCTGCAGCCTTGGCCCAGTTTTTGCTCCAGTAATGTGTCCCATCTGTCCCCAAGCTGGCAGTGATCGGCTCTCCAAAAACAAGGGGACCTTGGGGAAAGCAAGGATATACATGAATTGATTACAATCCATTCTCTTTCCAGCACATTATAGAGCTTGCTGCACACAGCCATGTATAATTTACGCATTGCGACACGGTCAGTGTAGCTCCCAGAAAACTAAGCAGCCTTGGCTTTGTCTGTATGATAAAAAATTAATCAGGAGGCTTTCTGAGCTACACATGCTTTTGATCAGGATATTTACAAAGCTCTCTTTCTAATCCAGAAGGAGACAGTTCAGACCTGGTTTTAATTTGTATTATTTTAATCACAGCCATGTTCGCCATGTTGCTGTGCTTCAGAATGAATTTAGGTGGAGGATGGGCTCCAGCTGACAGATGCCTTTCTACCACTCTCAGGTTGGGCACAGCACCAGCAGATAGCAGCATATGGTCCCACTAGCAAACACCAAGTCTCCAGGAACACAAATATCAAGATGATGTTTAGCTCTTTGGCTTCTGCACATTGCTCACGCACCAACCAGCAGAACAGACCTGACTGCTTTGTCTGTCTCCTTCATTCTCAAATGAAACAAACGGAAAACTTGAGAAAAACATGGAAAAGTGAATCAGCTCTTTTTTGCTTTAACTTTTGTTAATGATGGGGGCAGGTGGAAAAAAGAGGAGAGGCACTGTAGAAATAAAAAAAATGAAGGAGCCAGAAGAAGATGAAGCAAGAGAAGAAAAGCAAAATGAAAGGAAGGATGGAAAAAAAGTGGAAAAACAGTTACTATTCAGGAGAAAAGAGGGAAGCTGAGGAGAAGAATTATTAATAAGGTGCAGTTTGTGGCAGAAATTGAGGATTACAAAAGAAAGAAAGATTAACTGTGAAAGAACAAAGCCTTTCAACACAAAAGGGAGTGAATCTCTGCACTGGCCCCATGCTGTGCTGAGCCTTGTCCCACTGCTCTGAGGAAGAGCTGGGTCTCCCAGTAGGGCAGCACTTCAGGTGCTGTTTCTGTGAGGCACTGGTTTCAGCATGCAAAGGCAGCTTCCAAAGGGGCTGCCTCCAGGCTCAGAAGTCCTTTTTGGGTGGTTTTTAACTCGGATCCCTGCACAGTCAGTGAGCAATGCTGACCCACAGACATCCCCAACGCATGTCAGTGGGGGTCAGCCTCCAGGAGCAGGGCTGAGAGCGAGGACCAGGCTTCTCTTACAGCACATCCACTGCAGAAGCCACTGCAACCTGGAATTAACCTCTCAACAAACAAACTCAAAAGACACAGAAGGTGTGCTAGGCCTTGTAAGAAGGTGAAAGATCTAAGTTAAAGGTAAAAGGAAACCAGAATAAAGAAGAGTCACAACACGACCTTGAAGGGGATAGGGGTGCTTAAAAGTTTGTGGGGAGAAATTCTCAATGGAAAGCCAAGAAGGATCTCTTTTCAGTTTTCCCACTCCTGAATATTTAGCATCTGTGACAGAGATCAAGATGTACAGATCAGCCTGACATCAGTATTTTTTTCCACCAAGCTTCTATTCAACACAAAATCCAGGTTTGTGGGCAGAAAAGGATGTCTCTTACCTCTCTTTCTGGCCAGTGTAATGATATCAGCTGCACTCTTACTCATCACCTTGGTGATGTACACTGGGCAGTTTATTCGACTGGCAATGGTGATGGCACGGAAAACTGCTTCTGCTTCAAGCTGAGGGAAAAAGGAGGAAAAAAGTTAACTGCAAAAGCAGACAAGAAAAAATGATGGAGGACTAAGCCATATTTGTCATTGTTTAACAATTCTTCACAAATTGATTGTTTTTTTCACAGTGGGATATGCAGTGCTGGAAAGCAGGAGCTAAGCCAACATCAGGCACATTGTGCTAGGAGTAACCACTGCACTCAACTGTACTTGATAAAGGTTTTTCACCATTGGTCTGGTGAAAAAACAGCTCCCTGGCTCCCTGTCCCTCAGGAAAGGTCACATCCAGGCGGCTGACAGGGCTCCTTGTTACCTCCCTCCCAAGTCTTCAGACCTCTCCCTCTGCTCTGCAGTTGGAAGGAGAGCAAAGCAGGGAACAGTGCCCCAGATCAGAGCTCTCCCTGGCAGCGCACCCTCTGCAGTCTTTACATAAGGATAAGAGGACAGTGAACGTAAAGTATTCCCAAACAGCAACTTCAGCATTATGGACTGAATTTAGCCCATAATCCATAAAAGCCTTTGAAACATCACTCTAAGTCCTCTCTGTCAGCATGCATAAATGCAATCTCCTTCTAAAGAGCCATCTGGGACATAGGCACAAAGCAGTCATCTTCAGACGGAGGAGCAGTGCTTCCCAGTGGTCTGAGGCTCTTTTAGCCAGTCATCAGTTTTATACCCCCTTCCTAGACAGACTCATCATATCTGCATTTTAATATCTGAAAATCTCTTGCAACTGAAAATATTGACTAAACAGTGCAGAAAATTCTCTCAGAAAGCTATGCTGGAAAAGTTGAGAAATTTAGTCTGTCCAAAACCACATGTCTTAGTTTTGTAAAATATTTTTTTTTCTTAAAATCAAACCATCTCTTCAGGTTCTCCTAGGACTTTTATCCCAACATTTGCTCTCAAATCCCCAAAGACATCAACAGAAGTCTGAGGAAGGAAAGAAGGACCTCCGTGCATCAGCACTAGGGCTGAGGCCATCCGATGGCAGAGTAAGAAAGACATAAAATTCCTTTCTGGAAATTGCATATGTAGATTTTCCTTAGGCCCTTAGTCTCATTAAAAGGAAATGCCTCAATTAGTTCAGAATAATTTAGGTGCAAGTTAAACAGGAAAATGAAAAAACACATAAACAGCTCAGTAAGAGAACGTGACCAATTAAGTTTATTCCTCTTGCCTTGGGGAGAGGTTATATAAAGATGTACAAACCACAACAATCTCTTCAAGTTTAGCCTCAAATCCCCAGGGCCTTGTCTCTTTAGTCTTCAAGGAAGGCAGTCACTTCCCACAAACACCCCCATCATGCCATTAGCAGCCTGAACCATCTACATTAAGAGACATTGACACGTCTCCATCTATCCCTTCTCATTAAGGAAACCCTTTCCAGATGCCTGAGATGATCCTTGCAAGCAGTTGGTTTTATTCTAACAGAATTGCATAAACTGAGCTGCCTCGCAGCGTCTTTCCATTCTAACGTATTTGCATTTCTACCATCTGCATTTCTACTACAAATGTACCTGCTGACATAAACACAGATTCATATGTTGGCATACATGTATGCATGGAATACACATACACATGCATCTTACAGGAGGTTTTAATCCGAAGCATTTTAATGAATCCAGTAACCCCAAAGCCTAACCCATAAGCCGTATTGCTGGCACTCAGATTGCCAGGCCATGTTCAACCCTACAGTCAGGGCACAGCTGAAACAGGGTTCAGGAACAGAAATAAATGTGAAATTCATCACAGTATTTGCAGTCACAGATCAAACCACTGGGATCACAGCTCAAAAGGCCCACAGGCCTGAGTACGCAGGCCGGATGCCCTGGGTGGCAGAGCTGTGACTGAGCGCAAGGCCAGCTGCAGTGAGGGGATGCACCTGCCAGCAGCAGAGGGCATTTCATGCCAACAGGCCAAAGGGGGCCTGGCTTCCTACTACTTTGAATAATTCTGGAAGGGGCCCTAGGAGAAACAGAATGCTGCCTCCCTCCATGCACATAGAGGCCAAGCTGTGGTACCACAAGATTGACAAAGTGTTTCCATGAATAACAAGACGAGTGAGGTTGTGATGCTCCTCAGGCCTGCTCAGGGCATGTCCCTCAGGTCCTGTGATTCCCATCTCCAGGATGCGCTTTTGTTCCTGGAACAAAACAGATAAATGCTGACAACCACTCAACGACGAGACTCTTGAACGAGTCCCCCAGTAGATTAACAGCTGTGTTTTCTGATAATCCCTTTCTTGTGCGTGCAAGTGCAGCTGTGTAAGCCTGCTGAAGTCTCTGCTGGCCTACAGAAAGTCCTATCTGACACCACGACATCAGCCTACGGAACAGGTTTCAACCAACATTTTAAATAGTAATTAGGGATATTTCCATCCTGCAATTATTTTCTCACTCACAGAAGTTCCTCTGTCTGTAACCTATGAAGTGTTGTTATCTTTGTTAAACTTTTAGCATTGTTGACACTTCAAAAAAACTCTTGCCTTTTGCACCCAGCTTTCTGTAGCACTTTTAACCTAGAGTGAATCACTAAAATTATCTTTTCAGGAAAGTGAAAAAGTGCCCTCCAGTTGAGAGAGCACTGTGTCCACACCAAAAAGCCCCATGCCGGACCAATGGCGGTTTGCAAAAAATAAATAAATAAAATTGTGCTATCAAACTTTGTGGCTGTGAGATCTTTTGTTTTTTTTGAACAGGCAAGGTGTGATGAGTGAACAAGCTTCACTTTCTACATAAAAGGTTAAGGCCAAGCAGCGGTATTGCCATAAAACTCCCTTGTTGCAGAAAGTGTTAATCCAACCACTTCTGACCTGAGTTTGGTACAGGTCTGCCAACAGAGCAGATGTGGGAACAGAGCTGCAGACGTGCCTCAAACCCTGGCCTGCCATGCCCACAGGTCTCCAAGGAGCAGAGTTCAACAAGTGTAAAGTCTCTGATACAAACATCCCTGAGAGACCAGGATGGAGTTACCTATAACATAGTTTACTATGTCATCTAATAAATATTTGATCCAAGGTCCCCCAGGGTGCAAAGCTCACACATTACCAATATACTCCAGCAAAACCTGAGTAAGTTAATTAATATTCACATATACTTTTGCCTTCCCTGCATCAATCAAGGGTGAACAGCTGTCAATAGGAACGTATTAACCTGATTGTGTATTTAAGATTATTTTGGTTAGAAAATCATAATGTTTCATCGCTATTCTTAAAAGCAGATGTTCTAAATCATTATTGCAACAGCTCTGAACACTATGAGTTAAAGAGTTCAGACAATTAAAATAGAATAAAAAACAGACAGTTGCATCCATGTAATTAAAAAAACAGCAAGATAGCAAAGAATGACAACACTCGCAATAGGATATACTTGCAGCCTAAAGGAAGTCATAAAATCGGATCGTATGATAAAATTATTCACTGTAAGAGGATTTGATAGGACTAACAAGATAAAATATTTGTTTGATAAGATCAAATCTGAATTTTTACACAGGATAGTTCTGCACAACATCCCTGTACCCAGCTTTGTTTTCACCATCCAAATGATCCTTCTACATAAAAGGAACTGATTGATGATGTAAGACATGGCAATGCTGAGGAAATATGTTGATGTATAACATAATTTGCATTTCTTTACTAATACTTATCCTAATATTTTTTCCCCCATATGCTCATATTCCCTGGCTGTATATTAAAGTTGATCAAAGAAAAATGTAACTGAAATAGATTTCTATCAAAAATGCTATTCCACAAGCGCACATTGATTTTAATGGGGCACAAATCAAAACATCACGGGTGCCATTTGATTTGTTTTATTTTGCTATTCCTACAGTAATATTGACCTATGTTTATTATCATTGATTTTGCTTCCACTGGACATTTTGTTTCATGCTAACACTAGAAATTATATGTGTTAGTAGCTTTAAATCATGCTAGCCTTCATGAAAAATCAGCAGTTTTTTTCTCTTGAACCCAAACGATGGTTTTCACCTGTTTTTGGGAGAAGGACACAACTGTGCTGTATGTGCCTGCTCACTCCTCACTACTATTTTTTGAGCCCAGTGGTTATTTTGGCCAAACTTGACCCAGAGAAGGAAGGCTCTCAAAGGCAGTAAATTCCGACCAGGTAGATAAATGACAGAAATCCCACTAAGGGGAAAACAATAACATAAACCTTTACGGACAGGAGTGCTTATACACTCCACAATCATTCAAATATCTGCTTGAGAGTCTCCCTTAAGCATGCAGCAATGTGGCTTCCCTAATGTAAAGCTCAAAGACAACTTGTCTTCAGCTTTTGTAATTTCCCTGTCAGCTCTGCAGTCTAGTCCTTAGCAGGTAAACCAGCAGAAAAAATGCACGGCAGATAAAAGTCAGCTCACTCAGAGCCTCACAGACCTCAGATGTTCTCGACACACAGATAAGGGATCTGAAGAGTGAGACATCTCTATAACAGCTTTAAAATATTCATCTGCCACAGATGTATGCAATCATAACACCACCCACTCAGAACTCCCCATACTGCTCTACAGGTGAATCCTGCCTTGGAAAGACCAGTGGAAGGTCTACTATTGACTGCAGTCTGTGGGACACCTCTTTTGATCTGCTGTTGCACAGATCACATTCCAGTGCGAGGACAATCCCTACTAGGGGAACCTTACCCACAAAGAGGCCACTGGGGATATGGGACATTTTAATGGAACACATTGAATATGACTCAAATTTTCCGGTTCTGAGAGGTATCTTCAAAGATTATGACTTACACTTTAAGACACGTTAATGTTTAGAAGATCATGGTCGTTTTTTTTATAGTCAAACCTCAGAGATCTTTAAGGATGTTCTCAAAACCAAATAGGTCAGACAGCTTTACCACCCGCTCCAAACTCACTACGTCACTTATGTTGATATTTGCAACAAGAGACATTAGCATAAAGTTTCTAGCTCCACTTTTTGTCCACTAAATTTCTGAACAAGGCTTGAGGTTTTTCTGCTCCACTTATCTCTGCTGGATTTGGAAGAGATCTTGCTTCCTTCTGACCCCAACAGTCCCCATCTGCAGCCAAGGCAAGGAGATGTCTGGATGGCACCCCTACCTTCCGTTACTCTGTATGCAGAAGAGCCTCCATCATCTCATCCTAGGGTTTACACCAGCAGTGCATAAGGCATCAGGCTCAATAAAGGTGCTAACTAGCTAGTTCCTTTTTTCTTACCCATACTCAGACTGGAGGCCCTTTTACTTCTCTCTTGCATGAAAGCAAAACATCACAAGCAAAAACCACAGTTCACTCACCTGAGCTATCAAGTCTCCGTTTTCAGCATGCACCAGGATGACAGCCCCAAGACTTTTTAGAAAGGTAAAGGCTTCATAAAGCTGCAGGTAATACAAAGAAGGAAATACTGATGAGAAAGGAAAAAACATTAACACTCAGATCAATCTGTTCATCTCTGTTTTGCTCGATCTATGTTGGTAATTAAGTATGTGAATAGCAAATTATCTCCCTTTTCCATGATCCACTTTTGACATATACCCAGAGCTTCATTGCTAGGCATCAACTGACCCACCTCTCATACACGTCCCCTGCCAGGATAAGCCTGTGCCCTTCTGCATGGACACAGGGTCAGAAATCCCAACTAGTGCCACGTCTCCCTCAGACACAGCACCTCCACAAGCTCCTTCTACTCCTCATGCCTCCCACACAGGCCTAAGCTCAGTGAGTAGTTTCTTTTCCCAAGTTTTGGCAAACACAATGGACAAGTAACAAAGGTTGCCTGCCTAAACAAAAATAAAAATTGACTCAAGGAAATACACTCACACGGAACGGGAATAATCAGTGGCCTACAGACACTTCTAGCACAGCCAAAACACGTCCTTTCTGAAGCACAGGCATTTTGCACCACCTTCTAAGGCAGACGGTGTCAAGCTTTCACCAGTACCTTTAGTTCTACAATCAAAATTAATATTTTCTCTAGACCATTGTTTTGTTTATTGCTTTCTAAGATTGCACACAAAAGGGAAATTGTTGATCCTACTGCATTTACGGAGAACCTCTGAGCATAGACCTACTGAAATTCCAGTTCCCTTTCCAAGAGGTATTGAGCTAATGTGTTCCTCATATAAACCAGACTTCAGCAACATGGGAATCCATTTTTCAAACAGATCAAATACTGAAGACACGGTTTCTTCAGTGCCCACTGTTGCTTTAAACAGAGTAACAGGCATTAGTCCAGCCACATTTAACATTTTGATGTATTACTTCTGGTAATTTCAACAGAGAGTTGAATTTGGCATGGACTGCCTCCCAGAGAATATTTATATGTTATTTTGTCTAAAACTGCAATTAAAACCACATGTACTGGAGGTGCAGCAACAGTTATTTAAGAGATGGAGAGCTATAGCTCTGGGAATAAGTACAAATGAAACATTTTCTCAACTGAACAAGCAAACATTATTATTACTAACAGATGCCATTGTCCATTTACAATGACCTGATACTCATGAATGGCAAAGCTGAAGAGTGTGGAATCTGTAATGAGCTCTGGACAAACAAGCTCATTGTTATGTCCAGCCCTAATGAGAAAAGGCCACCTCCCCCAGTCTGCAACGCTATTAAACTGTTTGCAGCAACAGAGAAACTCTTCAAATCTCAAAACTGACACTGCCTCTGTGCTTCATTATTTTCTCCCTCTCTGACATAGAGTTCTTGAAAGGTAACAGCTCACTAAAGCGGAGGGCAAACTCCTGAGATGTGATGAGCAGTTGCACTGTTCCGGATACTACATAATCCTTGCACAATTTGGATGCCAGACAATCCAAGGAACACATGCACCACCCCTCAGCATTGACCCTTCACAGAAAAAACTATCCAGCTGCAAATCCCCTCCAGTGCCACCGAGATTAGTGGGAATGCTGTTCTGGGATTCAACCTTAGCAACTCCTCAGCTGCTGGGAGGGAGATCACAGCAATGAAAAGCATTTGGAGCAATGAAAGACATTGAGAGCAATACCTGGCTGTCGGACATTTGGTAGAGATCTTTGTAGGCCATGTAGACTTGAAAAGAGTTAACACCTGTTTCAAGACAAAATGCAAAGGCGTTGCCACGTTAAGTGGATTCCTAAATCATATTTGAACAAAACGAATTAGGAGAAACAGATCACAGAGTATTCATCTTCAACTTTACCAGTGAATGTCAGAAATAAAGCAGGACTCCACAGCTGCTACAACTAGAAGCCTAACTCCCCTCTTTTCAGAGCGAATTTGTTGGACTCTTAGGGATTGCTGTGTTCAGCCTGGAGCAACCCAGCCACCACTGCAGATGAGATTGTTTGGAGCCAAATCACAGACGAGCAACAGTGGCTAAAACAAGCATGTGAAGTTTGTAAAGTTAAAAAAATCTTGCAAAGTATAAAGTTCTCTGAGTCACTGCTTTTCTCTTTAGGTTTCTTTAACAAATCAGGAAAACATTTCAGTTTAACCCGCCCGGAACTGTGCTTTTGAATAGATATGACTTCGAGTTATGCTTCCCCAAAGTGCTGACAAGCTGCAGGAATCATGTGTCTGAACTGGCAAACTGACTTGCTTCTTCTTGACCCTGCGGCCCAAAGCCCCCAGCTGAGCTGATGGCAGACACAGAACCAGAGCCTGAAACCAGCTACAAGGGCAGCTTGTCATACCTCTCCCTCCACGTCCCAAAGCTGGAAGGATTTATGTTGGCAGTAACATAGAACCATGAAAGATGACAGCTCCAAACTTCAGAAATCAGTTAGAAATGCTAGTGTTGAGTGCTGGTGGCCAAGTACCAACTGTACTCAAACCACTACATGATTTGCTATTTGTTTCAAAAATCTCAGTGGGATTACACAGCTTCATATTCTATATGGGAATGGGAATTCCAAACATCTTCTGTTTATATTTCATATACATATGAATTTATATTAGTTTATAAACTTGCCTTACTCTTTAATCTATTGACAGTATCCCCACCTTGGGGCAGGGACTGATCTCACACTTTTCTAGCCTAAACGAAAAGTCAATTCTAAGCTAAGCCATGTATGCTGCACTTCAAAATAGCTGTCAGGAAAACTGAGCTTCCTGTGGCAGGAGGAAAAAGAGCTGCGCATGTTGTTTGTGTTGGCTGTACAGAATGAGTAAGGCTCCCTGATGAAGATACAACTCCTTCACAAGCCCGGACATGCGCAGATACATCCTCAAGCAGAGGGTTTGGTTCACGCTCACACAGAGGATTTGCTTATTCACAATTACCAGGCTAAAATACCCAGGGATACATGGAGGATGCAATCTTGAAATGATCCCTGGCATTATGTCTTTCTGTAAAGGCCAGGCAGCCTAGGAAGAAATACAAAGGGAGAGCTGGCTCCTTCCCACTGCCTTCCAGGCACAGTGAATCCAGCCTGAACCATGGAGCCCCCTCAGTGAGCCTACCTTATTTTCTATTTCTCAGGATTCCAAAAAACACACATGGGATTTAGTAACCATAATCCCTCAGCCTGTTCGTATTACACACTTCCAGTGTACTCAGTATGTCCCTGCTTTAAAACCTTTAAGTTTGACAGTTTTCCCTGGTGCCAGCACTCAGAGCTTCATGCCTGCAGTCCCATCTACCCTCTGACCCACTATGGCAGCATTCTGCACATCTGCCTGACCTGTCTTTGAGGACAGTTCTGCTTCCTCTTCGCAAACTCACACAGTGTCTCGGATGTCAGCTGTACCTGGGAGCCATCTTCCCGCGTTGCTGACCAGTAGGCATGCACCTGCATCCTCTTGTAACCATTTCTCTGTTAGCAAAGAGCTAGCTGACCTACTGCTTTCCTCTATCCACTCAGATTGAGCCAAAGGTAATTCATTTAACTACAGTCCTGCAGGAGAGGCAGTTTTCTCTGGGCATTATGGTTAGAAGACATACATTACCCAAGGATCACAAATTCTCTTTCCCTTTCTTTTATGCCTTTTTCTGCCCTTGGCAACACAGCTATGAGTTTTGCTCCCACTCAAGTTAATGTTCTTCCTGAAGACCATGGAAGCAGAAGGCATCCCAGAAGGGACCCCGCTGTGGGACATGAGCTGACAGCTCCCACAGTGCAGAAGCATAGGTCATTGATGCAAACACAAAACCGCATCAGATGTGCACAAAATGGAAAGGCACTTCACAGGCTGCCTTCACAGCTAACAGAAAAGATGGTTTAAGCTAAAGGGACTACCTTTACAAGATACCCAGGTGGAATCATACCAGTTTACATATGCAAATATTCAACAGTAGACTCTTTGGCTAATTACCTAGGTCCGGTGCCTCGACCTCCTCATGGGGAATATGTGGTTTTTCGAAAGATCTGGTCTCCTGCATATTTAACTTCGTGTTTAGCATTTGTTACATTCTATACCCCTTTCCACACCAGAGGTGGGTGCTTGTGCTTGCACCAAGGTACTCAACAGAATCCTCTCCAAATTTCAAACAAATTTTCAACAGTGACAAAGTACGATAGTTAAAGGAATCATCAAGGCCTCTGTCAACATAATTCAGGCTGTTGTTCCTTCACATACACTGGAGAAACACAATCACAAATTAGCCACTGAAATGCTAAAAGCCTGAGCCTCTGCAATAGACATTGGGTTCTACAAAACCTCCAGGCCTGTCCAAAGCCTGTGTCCCCTTAAATTAGCTTTCTGCTGATTTAAGGCTAATTATTCAATTATACCTCATGACAAGGCACATCAGCAGCAGCTCTGTGAGCTCCCGTTACTCATACTGAGGTTGTATTAGGCACACACAGCACTGAAACGTGATTAACTGAGCTCCTTCCTAACTCTCCCACCAATCAGCCAAGAACAAATTCAATCCAGATTCTCAGATGATGAAAATCAGTGTAACTCCATTCACATCAAGTCTATTTGCAACAGCTGGCTCAAATGTTTCCAATTATCAGCAGATATTACCCATTAATCTGAAAATCCCTGCCACACTGAAATATTTCCTATTGTGCTTGTGCTTTCATGCTTGCCCCGTACCTTTTGTCTCCCCACACATGAAAGTGATTCTCATTGACCATCTGAGAAATATTGATGTGCAAGAGAACAAAGGGGACTTCCTAACACTGCTGCAACCAAAGAGGCCACCAAGGCCGACATCATGCATCCCAGTTCAGCAGTCAATAAACAGATTCCTGCCTTCCCCAAAGAGTGAAGGCAGATCGGATGTAAACTGAAAACTCGCATTTCTACAGTTGGAGAAAACTTAATTAACCCAGCTGTCTGCACTGAGGCACATTTGGGAGTCTGATCCCAGTGTGATCTGGGAGCTCCGGAACATGACATCTAACCTGAAACAAGGCACAGTACACCTGTCTGATGGTCAGCTACCACACAGCAGTGTATCCATATTAACAATGGTAACAGGGGAATCGCACCATCAGTATTGACAGTGTCATCACCTTGTATAAAAGTCAAAGAAAGACTTATGTAAGACCAGTAGCAGTTTCTCTAAAATATGTGTAATCTTGCTAATTAAAATGTCTTGTTGCCTAAAATCTGGTTATGCAGGAAATGTACTGCTACCATGCTGCAAAACAGGATACATTCCCCTATGAGGCTGCACCTCCACAGTAACTTAGTGAACAACTGCTCACTTAAAATACAGCATTTTGCCTCATTTTTCTACTTTGATAGCATATTGCTACATAAAGAGAATTTCTCAAATCTAAGTCATCACTAGCACTACACTGTACAAAGAATGCTGCACACACATACTACTTAGACTTCCCAACAAAAGGGTCACTCTGATTTGCTAATAGTAGTTAAATACTATTTCAGAAAATACTTCCCTAATTAACACCCATGCATTATTAAAGAAAGTGTCAAGTGAAAAATATTTGAAAGAACATTTCTGGACAGAAAATCCAGGCTGTTAGACACTAGACCACAACTCATTTTCTGAAGGCTAAATTCAATAGCCCGCATGTAGGTAGGCAGTGCCACTGAGGTGCCCTGTCATATATGACACCTCTGCACTGAAGTGCCAGGTGTGGGAGAGGGCTCATGAGACATTTTGTTTGTCCTATCCCTGAAAGGCAGCTGGAGTTCAGGTAGGGTAACCTACACTATCTCGCATGATAGTAGACCTGATAATTGAACTGAATCAAGCCCATAAGTGTCTTAAATAGATTCCTAAACAATTGACCTAGTTTTTCTGAGTCCTGATACAAAACACCTTCTGGTAACTTCAGGGAAAGCCACTGGAGACCAAGCACTTGAGAAAATCAGGACACTTTTTCATTATTAGGTGCCTAACTTTAGGCTCTCTCCTCTCCAATAACTTGAACCTATTCTGAAAATGCAGCCATTTTTTATAAAAATTTCTGGCAAATGAAGCATCTTCAGAAACTGCTGAGAAATTTGCAAGTCTGTGATGAGAGCTGCTCAGACAGGCTGGCCTTTCATATTTGAGGCAGTTAAATGGGCAGATTCCAATCTAGTTAAAATCTGAATTCAATGTTTCATTCTGTCTGTTCATAAAACAAGGTGACTTTGGTGATTATCCTAAATGCTGGATAAGCATAAGATAAAATTCATTATCTTAAAATAAAGCCTAATTATACAACGTCTGAGTCTACTTTCACATGTAAAAGCACGTGTAAAATGATATGTTTGTTTCTGATAACATACACATCTTAACATTCCCTGCCTGTATTTGAGTAAATCTACTCCATCATCAGCCTTGCTGCTGAGTGGCACTAATGCACAAGAAGCCTTAAGAGCCATTTCACAAAGCAGCAAGTGAATACAAAAGTTCACAGTAGTGCACAATCTTGCACAGCAGACCCAGCACCTGTGCATTTCCTTTCTAAATAACACATTCTTTAAAATATTTCAAAACTTCACCTTCAGATGACATTTCAATAAAAGCATAAACACTGCTTATTTTCACTCACTAACCTTTGTCTTGCACCAGTACTTCCAGCTCTTCTCGAATCCCATCATACCAGCTAGTGATGTCCACATGCAGAGAGTAATCGCAACAAGATTTGGTGTCAGCTGCCTCGTGCCACTTCTCAAAGGATGTCAGTAAACTTGATCCAGGTTCTGGAAGCACATGGTCAACTGAAAAAGAGATTCAGTGTCTGTTACCCACACTTCACACTTCAAATTTCCTCAGTCCCTGTAACTAGACTTCTAGCATCTTCTAGTCATAACAGTGGTCTTTGGGGCAGTTTGCGTGCAGACGGTAACTTCAGGACATTAGTGGGAGACCCAAACACCACACATTTCAGGGCATATTTAATTTGCCATTAACTGTTTTCTAAGAGACCTAAATTCTGAACTTGTATTTACTGTCCGAGTTGTCCATTCCTATGTATTTCATAGCATTATCATTAACCAGTGCCTCACAGTCCCAGAACTGGCTCACTCTGCATTACTAATGTATCAATGAAGGTGCCAATTGCTTTCCCAGCAGCCAGAATTGGGAATACATCCAAATGTTTGAACAGAGAGGACTTGGCCTTACTACATGGCACATCAAGTGTGCTGGAATTACACATCTGTGCTGTCTTGAGGTTTTCTGCATCTGATGATGCCACTAAGTCATATGACATAATTTGTGCATGTATAGTTATCCAGACACAAAGTCACAAAGTAAGATGGGCTTACTGATGGCATATACAAACCTAATGTTTTACTGAAAGCTTCAGCTGAAGAACATACACTGAAAAAATTGCTAACAGAAGTAATGAACAGCTATGTACTTTATGCTTACTGCCAGATATCGTTTCAGCTGATATTTGCTTCTGAACATAGATTACATTATTCAGCAAAAATAGCCACATCCCAATTTAGAGGGAATAAAACCCCGATGGACAGCTCCTCTGCACAAAGAAATTAAGGCAATATGTCATCTGAATGAAGTCTAATCAAGAGCCATGCCACTGCTGGTAGGAACGAGATTAATCTTGTCCCGCCATGTAGTAAACAAAGGAAGGTTATTTAACAACTAGAAACACTTCTCCCTTCCACCAAGGATTCCAGGACTTCTCCAGTGAGGACTTCAATTCTTGGTGCCAAATCCGAGTTCATAAATAAGCATTTCATTATCTTCAAAGTCCCTGCAATATCACTAGGTAGGAACAACACATCTTTGCCAGATGGTCTGTGTTATATAATTACAGCACAAACCACATTGTTTTTTAAAAACCCAAAGAGTAAGCATATCACTCCTCATGTTTGTTCTGTATTTCAGAGGGAAATCCAACACACAATTCCCGTGCTGCTGTTTTTTTTCTGAGAGTAGGTTCATTTTCAGGCCATCCCTGGGTCATAGTGCTCAATAAATATCCAACATAGTACCCAGAAATGTGAATATTAATTGGAGAAGATCTCAGAATATCAGCATGGAGCCTCCTGTAGCCATCCCCACCTACAGCACATGGGCTTCAACTTGGGGTGAGAAGAGTTAGTTCTGCCAATACTCACTGATCATGGTGGTGCCCCCCGCCAGTGCTGCTTTTGTGCCTTGATAGAAGTCATCAACACTAGTCATTCCTTGGTAGGGCTTTTGTAGGTAAGTGTTGACATCTATTCCCCCAGGAATAACCATGCGCCCATTAGCCTCTATGGTCTTGACTCCTCCAGGAACAATCAGATTCTCTCCTATTTGCCTAGGCAGCAAGGAAAGGCAATATTACTTATACAATAAAGCAAAGAGGACACAAGCTATTTGAGGTACACACGGAAGAGAAACCTAGGGGCCACAGAAAAGGCAGAAAAAACTGAGACCCCAAAGGAAGGAAGAAACTCAAACACCTGGTCTGGCAGAACAAGGACCCGCAAGCCTGTGAGCTGGGCCACATGCTCTCGTTGCTTTGCATTACTTTAGTGGCCAATAAAGAATGCACCAGCATTAAAAACAGATTTATTTTTTTTTAATATGACTGAAAGTGAGACTTCAGTGTCCTGTCTTTAAACAACTACAAATATCCAGAGCTAACATTCTATTGGGAGTTCCAGTATTTTACATTAATTTTACATTAGTTTGTAAAATGAAGACAGAAAAACATAGATCAAACATGACAGTAAGTTCAAACTGCAAACATATGGCAGAGGCAAAAGGTACATCAGAAAGGAATTATAATTACATTGCAAGCAATGCAAATTTAGCTTTAAAAAGAAATCTGAAGATGCTAAGATACAGAAATACATATTTGACGTCTCTAGCCTACCTAGTCACCTATTCTTCACCCTTCTCTTACAGTTAAGCTTAGTGAAACATTCTGCACAACTGAGTAGACATCAAAGAATCATAGAAACAATGAAACATAGAAACTTAGAAACAATGAATTAACTGTTGCCATATTTCCCCTTTCAGTTCTCCAAAACAGGATTGTTTCACTACTAAAAATATTAATTTGTCCCCCAACCTGGTATCAAGCAAAGTCCAGATACCTACAATCAAAATACTTTGAGTATTCATGGACACAACTGAGTAAATTAACCTTTAGCTTTTAAAGTCACATTACGTTTTTATAGCCTATTTTGTATGATGCCAAACAGGAAAAGGCACAGTTCTGTCTGGGAGCCATGTCCGCACCATTACCCCTTAACCAATCTGGGCTTAGAGATAACCATAACACAGTTTAAGTTCATTTAGTTTATCTGATATTACTGACACACAGTCCCTGTCTTAATTTCCTTTTGTCTGGGATAAAATAACATTTACCCACAGCTAAACAAACACCCCAGACATCTGAGCTGCTGCATCTGTTTCTGTCATATTAAAATGCAACTCCCACCTATGGAGCAAAACACAGTGCCTGATTAACAGCCAATCACAACAAGTTAGAACAGAGAATGCATAAAACCGTTAATTAAAATCAGTGAAAAAACAGGGATAATTATTCATATTGGAATTTGGCCAAACCACTGGAGTTAATAAATAGCCCCAAGAGGTCAAGAATTTGCTTCATATCCTATGCAGAAATGTCACCTCCAGCAGCTCAGCTTCCCCAGCGCTGTGGGTTTGGCTGGGGGGAAGCACAGCCATTCCGTGAGCACGCTCCCCTGAGCAGCCCGAGCCGTGGCCTCATCACTCAGTGCTAAACCAATCCTGAAGAGTTTAGCTTGTGAGACTTGGTAATATCACAGCTTGAAGCCACGTGACTCCACATCTGACGTCTAATATTCATAAACACATACAGCACTGGGAGCATGTCATTACCTGTTTACAGCTGTGAGGAGTGCTAATGATGCCATGACAAACCGGGAACTGATACGCAAAGCAACCCAGCACATCAAATTGCACAAAGAAGGTGCAAGAAGCTTCTCTGCTGTTGAAATCTGAATTGCAAAGGCATACCATAATGCACTCCTACTCACAAGCAGATTGAGAGCTTATATAAAGCTAGGTACCCCCATGGATAATAACAGAGTTGCACTGATTGTTGTTGAATCCATTCCCAAAATATAAGCCAGAACAACCCTCAAGCTTTGTACAGTGTGGCTTTGAAGTCAAAAAAAAGAAAAATTTACTATGACCAAATTATTTTAAATATGTTTAAGGTGGGATTGCACTGCAAGGACTACCACACTTTCTAAAAATAACTTTATTAAAGAAAACCTACACAAAAAATATAAAAGCAATTCACTTATTTTCTTCCACAATCAGTATCTGCCAGTTCCCTATTCAAGCAAACACACATCCTAATGAAGTACAAGAGTGCTAAGTGTGTACTGAAGTTTTCTGAAGACTAAGGCTCATTACTGTGCAACAGCTTATTTGGCAGTCACTGGAGTCACCCATGCTGAAGTGATATGGGACCAAATGGCCTTTGTGGATGATGCTGTGCTATTACCTGTCACAATCCTGTCCCATCTCTTGCCCTGGCATCAAGATTAAGGCTGAGAGAAGGCTGATCTTCACTGGCATTCAAGGTTATTTTTATTCTGACTGACTCAAACACAGAGTAAGAGATAATGTGACAAGATTCCTGCATTGCCACTCGCTAATACTAAGTGTATGTTAATAAGAATGGGATTCAGTTACTTGCGGGTGAAAAAAATACAGCAGTGCAGATAACTCCACTCTAGGCACAACATAAATGATTGAGCTGCTTTTCTGATGCACCAGCAAATGAGAAAACTCAGACTCATGGAAAGTTGATGCACTCTGCAGTCCCCATTTGAGCAAGCTGGCACATTCTGTTGTACACAAGCTGATTAAAGCACAATGGAAACATTAGGCTTCAACTCTTTGTAAGCTTAACTTGAGAAAGCTGGAAAAATCCCTGAGAGCTCAATGGAGTTACATCAGCCACTATGAAGCCCAGATCTCCTGTGTACATCTCAGGCTCCCTCTACCTTGGCTTATTGCTGGCCCGGCTCTAGTCCCCAGTGACCCATCCTGCACACTTGCTGGTCCCTTCCAGCCAGGAGTGACCCAACACCTTCCCCTGGCAGGGCTGGAGAAGAGACCAGCAAGCAGCAGACAGCGTGACCTACTGCTTGGCACCAAGACCAGGGCTCATTTCCTCATGTGGGTAACAAAGACAAGATAGATGTAGGCAAAATGTATTATTTATGTAGTGATAGCAATTTAAATTACTAAATATCTAAATTACTATTTAGATACCAAAGAACAGCCTCTCAGCTCCTATTTCATTGGGCACAGCTTGAGTTTCAGCTGGAAAAAATGCACATGCACCAGTGCTCCCTTGGTCCATAGTGAGCCAGTTTGAGCCCTGATAGGTAGGAAAAAGCACTGACCATCCTCCAAACTACAGGTAATCTTTAAATGTATTCAAGCTTACATGTACATTTCTCTCTGAAGAACAATTTGCAGGTACACAGGCCTTGGCAGACCCTACTTCATTTCACTATTCTGCAAGAGAAACCCAACCCTCTATTTTCTAATCAGTTTCCACTGCGGAATAGGAAAATCAACCCTGATCTTCATATCCTGGTAAAGCCATCACACTATTGTCTGTTCTGGGCTGAGTGGTTTAGTGTCCATTCCATTTTGTGGAAAGAATTCTGTATTATCAGCAGTATCTACAGCTGGAGAGTTAGGGCATCAATCGACATGTGCCTGCTTGAGGTTCAAGATTCAACTCCAAAGGGTCTTGAGCAACACTTAACAACTATGTTAAACATACAGACACAATGGGCAGTTTTAGCTGGAGAAAGTAAAAAAGATCAGTCCCAGAAAACACAGCACTAGAGAATTTACCATCCGAACACAGCTGGGACCCAAGCCCATCTCACACCAGGCTGCGCTCACAAATTAACTGCTGAGTTCTTCAGAGAACAGAAAAATCTCAAGTCCTCTAAATTCAGGACACGACTCAGGCAGTTCAACAGGCAAAGATAAAGGCATTTTGAAAACTGAAGTATTAAAAATAAGTTCAGAATTTTTCCTATTACAATAACCTAAGTCATGAATAATGTAAGTAGGCACAGATATACAAAGAAACAGACTTTTAATCTGATGATATCTTAAGAAAATGAGCTCTGAAAACAAGCAGGTAATTAATTATTTACCATATAGCCATAATTATGTTTCTGTGCATTAAATTGTGGCCTCTGGAGATCAAACTTGTTAGGTCATGAAAGAAAATGTTTAGCAGTTGAGAAAAAAATGTTGATCCCTGTATATATTATAGTGCTTATACACACACATAATTCAGCAAAACTAGACACCCTCACCCCCACTAAATCAAAGTTATGACCAGTAGAGCTACATGACATTTCTCTTACTCTTACTGACCTTTCAGTAGTATGTATTTCATATTTACCTAAGAAATACTTTCCAGTTCCTATATTATATAGTCAATAAATCAGTAGGATTTTCTATATGCATGGAGATTTAAGACCAAATACCTTTCCTTAGCAAGAAAAGGGACGTATGAGCAACGCGTAACACCACTGTACAAACAGAGCATGCAACACTTCAGCACTAACCGACAGCAAGACTGAGAAAGAATTAGACCCCCTTAGACCTGTGTAACACTGCACGTGTTTCTGTGTTACATGATCCTCTACAGCACGGCCCCATCTGTCATATTTAGAAGCTGTAATAAGCCTCCTGTTACACATGCACTCAAAAAATATTCCTTGTCTATACCATTATTTCTCGCTTTGAAGGATCTTACTTGCCTGCCTTGGCTTGACTATTTTGGAAGAAGCGAGAACTGAACTGTTCAAAGAGGAAACATCTTCCCCTTACAGCAAAGGAATTTTCTACCTATCTAATCCTAGCAAAGACAGAATGGCAGAATTTCATTATTTAGCACTCTTCCACAGTAACCCCACATCTAGAGGTAATCAAGACGCCAGCTGCAAGATGCCAGGTCAGCACCATCAAGAAATCACATTAGTCTATACTAACAGCATGCAAAAAAAGTTCAATATTTAAAAAACCAACTTTATAAGTCCATCTTCTAGGTATATGTCTGCATAGAAGGAGTGGTCATCATTGATGATTCTTCCACCTTTAATGAGTAGTCGGTCACTCTAAGGGAAGAAGAAAGAAAAAAAGGTGGTTATGTTCAAATAAATAAACATAACAACACACTGATGAGATCAAACAGGCTTATATTGTATGCAAAGCCATTAATATCAAAGCGCTTACCCTATATATAGATCTCTGCCACAGATTCAGGTGGGTACATAGATAGTGGAAGAGAAAACCATTATTTCATTGAGTGTTTATTATTGGCATTTGGGACATCAGGAGTCACAGCAGTCACATCCTCAAGGCAGAAAACACGGAAATACTTGAAATACTGCTACGTCCCCTTTTTACCATCACTTCACTCTATATATATATAAGCCAAAAAGGAATGAGAACCCTGCAGACTTAACAGACCAACACTGTAACGTCCAAGATCAGCTCACCTGGGACTCTGAGCACCCCTGGAAGCGTAATAGCTTGAAACTGGGAGGGGCAAAATCAGAAGAGGCTGCTGAGCTCTGTAATGCACAAATTCCTGCCTACAGGAGCTGCTTTGAGCAAAGTCAACTCAGCAGGGCCAACTCTGCTGTTCCAGCAAGGCAACCAAGATGCACAGTCCACAGCTTGCACTTCCCGTACCATATTACAGAGGCACAGCAAAAGAACCAGTTTCCAGTTGGCTGAGGGCACAAGGAAGGAATTCCTGCCTGGTGCCTGATTCCTGCAGGTACACACCAAAGAACGCTTACAAGTCAGGTAGCTGGGGGCAGGCCGTGCCGGGGCTCCCCACACTGTGCATCACTCCTTGAGGGAGGAGGAGTTACCAAAGTTAGGTTTACCTGAAATATCACGTTACATCACAAACAGCACAGAGAGCTTCTGCCTCCTGGTATGTTCCAAAGTGCCACAGAGCCAAATAATAATAATTTAGTGAAATTCACATATCAGGTCTGCTGTGACACTGCTCGCAACAATCATCTGTTTTCATTTTTCTCTATTTGAATGGTTACACTGTTCTCAAAAATACACATTTTACAGGAAGAAATTTTTACCACAGCATATTCCCAAGACGCAATATTTGAATTCCCTTGTTGAAGGAGTCATGCTGGAAATGCCAGCACCCTATCCGGAGGCAGGAAAAGTCTGCAACTGCTGTGCATAATGCTTTTGAAAGGCTTTTGCCAAGAGACTGTGGATGCTGAAAAACTCTGAAGCAGTTAGAACCCTCTTATCCCATTCATATATTAAATAAGCCATTTATTATAAATCATGTCCTTGGCTCACCATACAACAACCCAGAGTCTGCATTTTGTCCATGCTTTATACTCCTCACTCCCGGCTCAGTTCTTGGTTTAATTATGGGATGACTCACACATGCAAACCATGTATGTCTCAAGTTCCCAGTTTAGAAAACAGCTGAACAAGCTGATATGCTTTCTCATCTATGAGACCAAGACAACATCAGAGGGCTCCTAAAAAAAAATTAGATAAAAAATGCTAAGTCAGAATTAGAGGTGTTACAACAACCTTCCTTCAGTGTAACTTCACAGCTGTAGAATCATAAAGTGGCTTGAGTTGGAAGGGACCTCAAACATCACCCAGTTCCAGCCCCGTGCCACAGGCAGAGTTGCCAGCCACTAGATCAGGCTGCCCATGGCCCCATCCAGAGCCTAATGTTGAGCATTGCTATTGAGCCTGTACTTGAACGTTTTGCAAGTCGGAAGCCTACACAGCCCTCTACATCATTCCAGAAAAGCAAGAGAGAAACTAGCCATCATTTATAAACTCATCTTAAAGACAGTGCATGACCAAAGGGTATGTACAGAAGGTCAGAGGCTCTTCTCCTCATGTTGAAACAACCAGATGACCCCGGCAGGGACTCAAAGCCCAGAACTGCACTGTGATACATCCCGGGGACCTGCCTCAGGTGTTGATACCCTCTCATTGAAGGATGGAGATAAATGCAAGTCCTCATTCTAGAACTCGCCAGATCAGGTTCCATGTTTTCTCCCCAGCCTCTCTGCTGTCACTTCTAATTGCAGTACAAGTGAATCAGCAGCCTGAAAAGTAATAAATTACTTCACTATAAGCCGGCAGTAGCATCTCCTCACCATGATTTATACACTGTCCACTGACCTACGGAGACCACCATCTTGGGAGCTCTAAGCTCATTCAATTGCCTTCCTACATGTTAACACTCTCCTACCATAAAGAGGCAAGAGCTCATTGAGGTGGGAAGGGAATGCTACAGGAGCACTGCATATGCCACTGCTAACGGGTCAAAAAATCTGCATGCTCATCTAGATGTTCTACATTTTTTCCTTTTAAAACAGAAGATGCATAATACATTGAAACAAATGTAACAGGCCAGGAAAATAAGATAGACTAAAGAAAAACTAAGTACAACCTCAGAAGAACATCTGCAGACAAGGATTTTATATATAAATATATATCTAAGTGGCAAAACAAGGCATTAGAAGAATCTGAAAATAAAAGGATATAAATCCAGTCTCAAGAAAGCACTCAATTATGTGAGTCATCCATTAAATTAAGTCTCACTTACAGTTTATAAAGGATTACTGAATGTTTAGCTCTAAAGCCACTTCTTCAGCATTTCAGAGGGTCTAAGAAACTCTGCTGAAGAGAGAAAAACCACACTTCATGGAGGCTTTCAGTGTTTAAATTCCTGTCATCATCCTGCTCAAAAGAAAACACAAACCTCCCAAAACTGTTGCAAAAGGGAACAGATCCTGCATCTGAGCTGGCTTGCGGCTAATGTTGTCCCCAGCCAGGAATAGGAAGCCATGGCAGATGAGGCTGCCAGAACTCCACATATTTGGATACTTCCCGCTGTTCCCCAGGTCTGTCAAGCTGCAGGGGCCACAAGCTATTGGGCAGGTGTCTGTGGAGCCTTGTCCAGCTCTCACCAGGACCAACAGATGTGGAAACAACCCCAACACACATTTTGATCCCAGTGAATCAGCACATTCTGATGAAAAGGGTTTTGCTGGAACTTTTCCCAACCGCTCAAGATGTAAGTGCTGTCTGCAGAATGAGTTACTGATTGCTCTTAGCTAGGAGGACAAGTGAAGCAGGGTGCATCTACACAGAGGGTGCTGGCAGGCACCAGCATCCCAGGTCGGGTCTTGGTGCCACAGGAACAGCCCAGCAGCATGGCCAATCCCTGGCCAATGGGCACAGCCCCAACCACCCTGCTTGGACCAAATGCCTGTGTGCACCCCTCCACACCAATGCATTTCCATCAGTGTGCTGGAAAAATGATACAAACAAAGATAACAGGGAGGTGTGGGTTCATGCTGACAAGCAATTTGCTCAATTTTTTTACGAAATAAACGTTGTTCACTGTGTGAATAATTATCCCCCAGCACAGCCCAAGCCATGGGCACAGGCACAGCCTCGGCCTGGATACAAAGAGATGCTGCATCCCTGCTCCACTTCAAAGCCCACTGGAGCCAGGATGCTTCCTGTGCTGTGTCAGGTCACCAGTACTTGCTGCAGTCAGATCTTGGACTGAAATCTGGGCACCTCAGGCTCTGTGAAGAAGCAGGTTGGCCTACCCTGGCACAAAGCCTGGCTGTGCCTGGTCAGGGGCCGTCGATTCTTTACCAGGGCCTGCTGTCAGGCAGGCTGCTTGCAATTGTCCTTACCAAATGCCAAACACCCAGCAAAACTTGTAACCAAAGTCCCCTTCTTCCTGACAGCACTGCAGGCTGGAGGACAGCTATAGGGAAAGCAAGGGAGGGAGGAGGGCTCTGAGCCCAGGCTGCAATCACGCAGCGCAGGCCTGCATTTCCCCTTCCCAGGGGTAAATCCCTTAAGGCAGGATGCTTTCTTTGCCCAGCTCTCAGATGTGCCCCCAGCCACCACAGTGGCCTTCGGGTCCTCTCACAATACAAACAACAGCACGCTCATTGCGCAGCCCAGGAGGTGACGACAGTACCAGCCTTCATGGGCTGACAGCGGGAACACTGCAGAGCAGAGAGGAGGAGTTACAGTGCATATAAAAACTGAGCAATTCACTGGGTGCCAAGCTTCAAGAAAAAACCCTGCTCTCATTGACATGGGATGTGCGGGAAGCACCACTGTGAACGCGTACAATTGCTCAGCACTTACCACCAAGGTGTTTCTTCTCCACCCATCGCTGCAGCAAAGCTGTTTGCTGCCGGGTTTGTGGCTGGGTGAGGCAGCAGCAGCTCAGCAAGCGATGCCTTGTGCATCCCTGCAGCTCCATTTTGCAAACGCTCCAGCACCTCGCTGCTCAGCTCTTCTCATTCACAGCTCTCCGCCTTCAAATCCCGCACACCACTTTCCCAGCAATGTTCTGCTGATGGCAGGCTGGCTTCTCCTGCTTCAGCTGGCAGCAAAGCCACCGAGCTTAGGCTGCGACATGACAGCAATTTTCAAGGCAGCAGAAGGAGATGCCACAGCCTCGGCACCGCACGCTGCGGGAGGAGGGGCTCCTGCCCAGACACCGGGCTTCTGCTCAGTTACAGCTATTGTCTGCACTACCGCGAGAGCAACACGAAACATCTGCATGCTGGTGACAGTTTGTACAAATTGCCTGGTTTGATGTTTGGGTTTCTTTTAAAGTCAGCTTGGCTCAGCTCTTTGTGAAGGATGTGTGTATTTTCACATGCTCTCCGTGGTGAAGGGCCAGCAGAGCCAAGCAGGGGTGTGAGCCAGCCTCCAGTGACCCACATGGTGAGCCCAAACCCTGCTGGGGCCCTAATTCTGCACAATTGCCCCGCACAACTACCAGGGAAGACAAATCCCTTTGGTCAGTAGTTCCCTTACCTCTGGGTTATTTGCAAACATGATCTGAATGTTAGATTTGAATGTTAGAGGAAGAACAACTGCAAAGTAATTTAGAGTGATCCCTTTTTTCTCAAAACTACACGTATTTAAAATTACTACACACAACAAAATTCAAATACATTTTTTTACACGTGCAATTCTCAATCTTCTAGAACTACTGAAAAACAAAGCAACAGAAGAAATAAAACTGACATTGTCTGGTATGAGATCTGCTACACAAATATTATTTCAGACTGGTGCAGCACGTCACAGCACAATGCAGCATGCTGTAGGGAAACACACCTCTCTGCAGCATCGATACCCATTGTACTGCACTTGCATGCACCTTGCAGAGAAAGCCACACCTACAGTACAAGATGGAGCTTGGGGGGAAAAAAAGCAAGAAAGAATCTGACATTACCTATTCCAGCTTCACTCAAGAGTGGTGTTTTAATCCAATACCAGCATCAGTCCAGAGTGCAATCTTGATATATTCTATTCTATTTTTGCTTTTCTGTCATGAATGGAACATCTGTCTATTATACCTCCAGCCCTAAATCAAGCAAACAATGTCTATTTAATTATTTACAGTTTGCTTTACAATTTAACTACAATGAAATTCATGAGATGTACCCAGCAAATGGGTCTAAGCACTGCTTCGTGCTCGGATTTGGAGTTTTACGATTGCTGCATTGCAGCCATTGCCAACTGAATAGGTTTTGCAACACTTTTAGCCCCAGATTTTCCAAGCCTAAAGGAGGAGGAAACACCCTGCAGTGATTTCATCCTCTGCATAATTCTAAGGACTCACTAGAATATACCATTGTCCTCAGATCTCCACAGCAACAATGGGTGTATTCTCTAAAATCCAGAATAGTGAAGGGTCCTGAAGATGACTAAGGATTTTATGCTAAACAGCAGTTAAAGAACAGTTCAAATTCCAAGTCCACCTGCATTTCCAGTTCTCTGCCTCTAAGTACGTGGTGTAAAAGACATCAGGTTAAACAGAACAGACATAAGGAGGCATTAGGCTGTTATCACACATGCAGCCACGGTATTCCGCTTTACTTTTTCAGCATTTGAAAGGTAGAATCCTTTGTTACTAAGTCATTAAAAGGACCACTGGGAGTTAAAAGACACAGCATTCCTATTTTAGAGGTAAAGTTCAAAAGTCACAGGCTGATATTTATGTTCTCCTTGGCTATCAAAATCTCAGTGTGAATATTTCCGAGGGAGCAGTGCCTCAAAAGCAAAACGCCCACTGGCAGACAATGGAGGGAGGCATTCAGAGCTCTTCTGTGCTTCCATGCAGTCCCCATTTCCCATAATAAACGAGAGATTTACAAGATATTTCTTTTACAGATACATTTGGTTGCCTGTTTTCAGAGCCCGTCAGACTGGGAATCCGCTGTGACACAATACGGTTCAGTTATCGGGGGTTCAGCAAAGCGCTTACAAATAAGGAACATTTTTTAACTTAACAGCAAAGGAAGAAAGACATTTTTCCCACGAGGAATGCTTGCTTAAAATCCTTTCATAAGGATCAAAGAGCCGTAAATGGGATTTCACAAGTACTGTCTGCTTACAGAAGATGTGCTTTTAATCAGCACTATCCTACCCTTTCTTTTGAATTTTATGTCTAGGTTACACTCCATAGGAAGTAATTTTTAGCTAGTGTGATCCCTGAATCAACTCAGGGAATTGCTCGTAAATCACCGTATCCTTGAGGCACCATTTCTGCCGGGCTACTAATGGAGAATCCTGCTTTTAAGACCCTTTTCTTAACCAATGCACTCCGATATATGGCAATTAATTTAGGAAGGATTATGTTGATTGTAGTAATGCTGTATCTTGGTCTGTAGCCAATGTATTCATTCATCTTTATTCATTTAAAAGATCTAATGTTCTTCTGTTTCCCCTTTGGAGACCTTGCTTTTTATTCATCTAGCAATCTCAGTCCTTAATCACACAGTCTAAAAGGGCTACTCCTACAGCTACAAACTCCACGGGGACTTTTCCACTGTAAATGTCATCTTTGCTTTGCTTTGCTTTTGGAGCAGAAGCACAACAAACATCTCACTGATGACAACCTTCATTGGCATCAGCAGGAGTTTCACCTAAGTACGGGCTGGAGGGTTAACCCCATTGCACTGTGTGTGGTAATACCCAGCTCTCTTGTTACACACTGGTGATGCCAATTAGAGCTGATCTCAAAATCCCAGCAAGTCGTTCACAGGCAAGGCTCAACTTGGGAATAAATAACAACAATTCAGCACCGTTTCCTGCTGCGTGCCACTGAAGATCAGCTCTATCTGTGCTCAAGCCAGTAACCCACATCAGGTTACCAGGACACATCAGCCTTGGCATCAGTCAGAGGCACTACACAAGGCTGAAATCTGGCAGAGACCATAAGGAACCCCTTCACAAACAGAGGAGGTGGATGGAAGAGACAGAACAGAAGATATCCCTGAGGAGGGCATCAGCAATGGGAATTCTTGACCAGCTCACTGCTGGATGCACATGCATACTGTCTGCATGTAGACACATGCGAGTCATAGTTGCAATACCAGCTGCTCCACCTCCCCTGGTATCAGCCCCACTCCACCAACTGCCCTCTCACAGCCTTGCAGAGCCATGTGCAAGGTGGCCAAGGATCATCATCTTTGCTTGTGTCCTCACTATTATGCTCAGGAGATTACAGATTTTGCTGAAAACAGTGGAGACATTTGTAATTCATCAGGAACATAAGCAAGAACTGGGGCCGTAAGCCTTGGAGGTGTACTACAGGTTGAAGCTTAATCTGGTTAAAATTGCAATAGGGGATGAGGAAAAGTAATCCTGAAATAACTCTGTCCTGAGGTACATGGCTGCCATCTTTACATGCATTGAGATTAGAAAACTACAAATCATTTTGCTGCTGAACTCTGTTCCAGCCCTCTTACATCCACAAGAGCAGCAGGAAATGTATCCCACCTAACTCTCTGTGCCTGAAGGCCTCACCAGCCCATGGGCTCTCCTAGCCCTCTTCTACCACACAAACAAATGCCTTATGGAACAAGCAGAGAGCAGAACTCCATGTGTCAGGGAAGCGGTTCACTGCCAGCACTCGTGGCAGTGTCTCAGACTTCCCCAACGACCACTTCATCCCATCACTTGTCTCCCCAGCTCCACGCTAAGCCCCGATGTGCACTGAGGGCACTGCCTGACAAACCAGTGGTGGCACTGCCAGGAACCACCGCCCCGACCCACGCTCCCTGTCCCTCTGCCAAAGGTTTGAACCTCTACAGAAGGAGACAGAGAGATAGGTCCCCACAACGCCTACTGGGAGGGTAATTTAAGGCAACAGATGGACAAGGCTGAAACAAGGGTTTAGTCTCTTGTAGAAAAGGGAAGAAAAAAGACTTACTGTAGAATCTTAGAAATGGTGGTAGGAAGTCCCATCTACCAGCCAGCTAAGGCAGCTCTGGAGCTGCCAAATTCAAGTCCAGTACAGAGACAATGTCAGTTCACAAATGCTCACAGCAGACAGGCAAACCGAGAGCAGTCAAGTCTATTGAAAAGCTACTGAGAGAAAAATATATATAGGAGATACACAAAAGTAAGAGGGGATCCAGAAATCCCAGGCCCGGGTGCTTTAAAGCTGCACAAAAAGTGCTGCCTAAATCCTGCACCAACAACAGAATAATGTTAGAAACGTTTCTCATGCCCAGCACTAAGTGCTTTCAGTCCCTTTTGGCAAGTCACACACCCATCTGTAGCTCCACACTGCTAAGCAGGGGTGGGTGGGAGGAGCAGCATGGCCAGGGGAGACATGGAACAGATCTGCACCCACACCAGGACTTATGATTCAAAGTATTCTGCTGTCTTCAGCTGAATCCTACTTATTTCTCAGCTCTCGTCATGTCAATCAACCCAAAAGGCTACAACTAAAATTATTCTCTGTGCCCACTCCTCTGAATTTCTCCACCCTCTCTTCACTTTGCTGCATCTGCTGCTGCTCATCTCACGCACCAGTTCTTCTCCCTCCCTGCTAAGCTGAGCGGGATCCTTCCCCTGTAGTGCCCCACTTGTGAGCTGTGTCCCCATACCTCACAGCTGGGGGTGGCAGTTCCTTCCCTAGTGATGTGCCAACCCCTGGGCCACTCCCAGAACACTGACCCCTCCCTGGGGGACTCAGACACCCTGTGCCTCTCCCAGGTGCCCCCTGCATTGCCCTGGTGACTACAGCTCTTCCCCCTTTGCTCCATGGAGTCATCTCCACACCTCCTCCTCACTGGCTCTGTTCTAATGGTTGCAGTCGCTGCTGGAAGAGGTCCTGTTACAGACATTCTACACGCCATATGCTTTGTTACTCGTGCTCTTTGTATAAAGAATTCTGAGCTCATCTGGGCTGTGGCCTTGCCTGAAACACGCTGAGCACTACCAAAGCACACAGCACAAAATGATCCGATGGCTGTTTCAGTGTCACCATCCCCATTGATTCCCTGCAGCATCCTGCACAGGGGGAGTGCACTGGTGATGATATAGCAAGAGGCGGGGGAAAATCCTGGAAAACCCTGGAAAATCTGGTCTGCATGACAGTGCGTCCACACAACCCAGGCACAAAAGATTGCCACCTCATGCAGAAAAACACCTCAGCAATGGTTGTGCTGGCTGACGGTGCTGCACATACGGAGACATGCACTCCTGCAGATGCATTCATGGCCAGCCTTGCTTTGCAGATACCCACCCCCTTCCCACCCAGCACTCCTGGACCAGGGCATCGAGACCCCCAGGACCTCAGTACAGCACTGAGGGCATCACCAAAGCACTCCCACTGTGCAGTGCATCTCTCTTCCACATCACCCCAATTCCTGCCTGGGGCCTCAAAAGCAGAGCTCCCCCCAGCAACTATAGCCAAAGGCGCCTGGTTCCCCCGTCTGACACCTGCACAGCACCGTGCATGGGAGCAGCAGCAAGGCTGGGAGCTGGGCAGGATGCAGAGGGATACTATGGAATGCTGCAGGATGCTATGGGATGTTTGAGGACACCTCCTGGCCCCACACAGGTTTGGCACAGTAAAATCCACAGCAGAGCATCAGCACACAAAGCACCATCAGAAATGAGCTCTGCACTATTGCGGTGCATCCAGGAGCTGTTGTGGCTCCAGAAAGTGGGAGTGGAGGGGAACGTTAAGCACAGCAACAGATGATATTTTTACATGATTTCATTATTGCTGTTGTTGTTACATAACTTTACAGCGCTATCACATTTCATCTGAGCCCAGGAGGCTGGAGCTGCCATCCATCTCCTCAGTGGCAGGATGAAGGCTCTGGGATGGGGGTACACAGCCCAAGCTGGTAGATGCTTGTGGTCTGCTTTTGCTGGAGACAGAGAAGGGCCAGAAGTGGAAAATAAAAGAGGCCCTCTGAGTCTGATTCCTGCCAGCCTCACTGACATTAATTTATGCCTTTGATTTGTTCATAAAGCACAACACCAGCACTAATGAATATTCATTTGTAGGTACTCCCCCACATCCCACTGAGAAGGGAACAGGCCATGCTCCAGGTCTGCTTTTCCCCAGCCCTCCCCTCACCAGCACAGGGAAAGAAACCCGGGAGAAGTGCAGGGATTAAAGGAACTGTTGATTCTGAAGCAAACTCCTGTGGTTCTGCTGGGGCCCTCTGAACCGGGGCGCACCCCAGCAGCCGTGGGGGCACCTGCTGTGCTCCGGCTGCGCACCAAGGCCGTGCCCAGCGCGGGGCACCCAGCGGCAGCCAGGGGACAGGGGGTGGGCAGCCAGAAGGGCTGCAGCAGGGTCACACCCTGAGCTTGGGGCCAAAGCAGGAGGAGCTGCCCCTCATGAGCCCCCACAGCAGCCGTGTTCACGCCTGGCCCAGTGCCTGTGGTGGTGGAGAACCGGAGCTCTGCACCCCTTGGGTATGACACAGCTTTTAGAAGGGGCTGTTCCCCTCACGTCCATGTATTCAGTTAAAGGGTTTTAGAAAGGGTTTTGAGGCACCTCGAGAAGCCTTGAGGTGCTCCCAAGCCATGTAATGCTGGTTCAGGCGATGCCTTTGGAGTATATTTTGCCTTCTCCAGAGGCAAAGAGCCCTCTGGAAACCTGTGTCCCCACCCCACCACACCGCTGTTGGCTCAGAGCCACCACGCCCACCCCCAGCACGGCGGCCCCAGCGGCAGCGCCCACCGCCCCCTCCCCACCGCCCAGGGCAGAGCAGGCCCCGGCCCCACAACGCCTCTGCANTGCAGCGCGTCCCCTCCCTCTTTTGTTCTGCCTCGCCCGGCGGCGGGGCCCCCCGGAGCCCCCAGCCCCGAGCTGCACCGCCGGGCCTGGGCTGGGGGGGAGCGCACAGGGGCGGGGAACGGGGAAAAACAACAGGGGGAAATAAACCGCAATCAGATCGGATGGATGCGGTATGACCACGAAATGAAATCGGATGAGGTGAAATGAGACGAGATGGAAAGGAACCCCGCCCGGAGGTGCGGGGATGGCCCCGCGGGCGGCACCCGCCCGAGCCCCGGGGACGCGCAGCCCCGCGGCCCTCCCGCCCCATAACAAAGGAGCGGGGCCGCCGCGCTTACCGTGATGTGGGGGATGCTCTTCTTGCCCTGGTACGACATGTCGGCTCCCGCACGGAACGCGCCCCGAGCAGCGAGAGGCGAACAGCGGTGGGAATAACGGGAAGGGTAATTCCCTTCTAGCGGCGGGGCGGGGCGGGGGAACCCGGCGGAGCCGTGGGATGGAGGCAAAGTTTCCCCGCGGGGCGCCGGGCGGAGCCGGGCACCTTTTTTTCCGGCTGCAATAAAACGGGGACGCGGCTCCCGGGGGGGTCGGCGGGCGCTGCCTCTCCCGGCGGCAGCAGCGCCCTCCCGGCTGCAGGTCGGAGCGGGATTCGCTCGGCTCAACCCAGGAAGCGGTTCCTTCCCTCCTGTCCCCCACCCCTACCCCCCTCAGCCCCCCCT